>JAGSMP010000763.1:0-100725 GCA_029286625.1 Parnassius orleans | reverse complement strand
ATCATCCAAAAAATATTCCAGAGTAAGCGAAAAATTAAAAATCACATATTTTTATGACTAATTATAATGACGTCGACGACGATGATGATAATTATAATAGTAGTAGCGATCCGCCCCGGCTTCGCACGGATTCAATTGTGAATCTAAACCGTCATTGAATCAACTTAATGACACACACAAAATTTCATTAAAGTGGTCCAGCCGCTTAGGAAGAGTTCAGTTACATACACACGGACAGAAAAATTATCTGCACTATCACACGAACTATACATTTTTGTGGTACACTTTACTGAGAAATTTCCTCTGCAAGATGCAGGAGTGCGCTTGATTGTGAATGTGGTCTCTCTTATATGGACACACTAAAGATCAATAAAACCGCGTTAAAGAATACATAGCTGATATGAAGAATCGACCGCGTTAAAGAATACATAGCTGATGTGAAGAAATCGACGCTCCGGAAATCTGCAGTCTGTGAACACGTACAAGATCGCCCCGTAAATACATTAGATTTGATAGACCACAAATCCTCGCTAAAGAACACCGATTCCTTCCAGGATGATTCATGAGGCTATTGAAATCAAAAATATCCTAATTTCAATAGAGAAGATGGCTGGGTGCTACCATCTGCTTGAATTCTATAATTAATAAATTAATCCCAACCCAAGTAAAGACTTCAAGATACTGTAAGTTCGTACTGCGTAGATCGGAACAAAATGATTAATTTTAATCTAGAAGTAGCCGTGGTTAACCATGACATTGGGACGTCAAACACCTTAGTAAAACACTGCAAAACCCTGTGACCATGGGTGCTGTAAAGTGCTCGAAACATCGGAATATAAAAAAGTTATTATACGCGCGATAAAATCCAAACTAGTTTTATTTAAAATGTAGTATTCATGCAAATATAAGAACTCATTTTATATTTAAAGTTTAGCATCTTGTGACTAACAGAAATCTCTTTTCTTTGAATTTTTTTATTTTAAATTATATGTTTAGAGAGTATTGTAGGCTAGAACTAGAGTTTCTGTGATACAGAATATATATTTGTACAAGAACGCATGTATAATATATTTTGTAGTTTGGCGAAGTGATATTAGGCATGAATTCTTGCAACCACAGCCTTCAATTGTTAAGTTGCTAATAGGAAGACGGGCTGGCCATCTCCTGATTTGTTTCCCTCTGTCGCCTCATGACACCCACGGAATGATATGGGGTAGTGGATATTCTTACACCGCTACTACAAGAGCAAGTAATTGTATAATACTCGTATGTTGTATTAGTGTTGACAATTGTTGGGATACCTGATAAAGAGAAAAGAACTCCGTAGTCCAGGTATTATAAATTTTTATGGATGATCTGTGTACCTGCCAGAACACTGGTATGTCAAAGTTTCGTAAATTATCCGAGGCTAGTTTTTGTTCACTATACAAATGTAGGTTTAATATATCGAAGTAAACGTAAACGTTGTAGCCAATACATTTGGACGAACTTTAGGCAACTTACTAATGAAAGTTATTGTGCAAAACAAGCCAATCATAGCAATGTTGCTGTGGCTGGCGCTGGTCCCAGCCATGAAATGGATCACAAAGCTTTAGCTGGAAGCTCTCTCAATATTAGAAACAAACTACTGGTGCTATATCCAACATAAAACTGTTAATCCAAACAAATATTTAAAGCATATAATATAAATAAAATACGACGGATAGGAATTTAGTTTTGTTTAATTTCGTCAAATTTAATTCTATATGGAAGGTTATGGAGCAGCAAGGAATAAGACGCTACCTCGACGTGTGCGTTGGGAATTGAACAACTTGCAGTGGTGGAGCATGGTTATCTGGCACCCGTGATCTGTGATTAAAACTGATTATTCACGTTCAAATAGCATGCAATAACCCATTGAGTTTAACAGAAGGCAGATATTCCGATATAACATACAGACACTTCAACTATCGGATTATCCAGTATAACTCGGAACATATTAATTTCGCTTATGTGCAGTGAAGCGCTACGAGAGTTGTATGCATAGTTCGTGTGTGGCAAGTCAAACCTATTTATGCTCTATTTATTGTCTGAAAATTACTTCACTATAACAATTTTTTCTCATGCATTCCAGATGTTTTTATTTTGCTACATTTCTGATACTAAGTATTTAACCCTAGATAATAAAACAACACAAAATCCTACGCACGTTCCCTGACGTCATTGTGGCTATTTTTGCCGACTTTAAATATCTTTAAATTTAATCCATATTTAATAATTATTGAAATGAGTACCTACGTCCAAAATCGCTAAGCTTTGCAATAATGAGCCTTTGATTTCCTCCATAGGACCAAATCTGGAGAGCATCGGAGATTAATTTCATCTTGTCTGATTTATTGACTTTATATTACCAATATGAATATCAATGAATATTACGGTGCATATTTAATTTAATTTTATAAAACAAAAAATAAGCTCGAGGAATAAGCGTTTAATATATGTTTGGTGTCTTCGATACTAATATGAATACAATGAAAATTATATATAATAACGTATTACCAAATCCTTGTTATGAATAATAATGTAAAATGTTGAATACAAGCGCTTACTTCCCCTTGTATATAGAGGTGATATTTGTGAAGGCGGACGAACTACCAGTATATAGCTTTCTAGAAGCGACGCGGCGTTGCTATGCTAGGGTGTCGATATATTATGTGAAATATTGAGCCGTTGGTATTTGTACTGAAGATACGAGTTACACGTACGATATGAGGAGTGCTTCGGTCAATAGGCGTTACTTTACTTGACTATACATCTATACTATATATCTATACAAGATACAGTTCAGCTACCGTGTTGAAAATCTTTTATATTTACAAGCCCAGACAGCAATGCATAAGATTTAAAGATAAAACTATGAATGAGTTAGTACTGGTAATCAAGGATCTTTGGCAAGTCAATAATTTCATTAAGGATCGTAGGAAAATTAAAGCCAATCTTCAATTGATCTCGTAGACTACCCAGGGTGCATCTAACGTAGATAAATGTTCGACAAGAGTACGTCGCACTGTGGACGGACTTTCATGTCCTCAAATGTTTCTAAATTCTCATACCGAGCACGTTATAGGCAATCTTCATCTCAGCCAAGCACGCTGCGAACCAACTCTGGAAATTGAGAATAATTTCGGTGGTGCTTTTGGAGATTTATCTTGTGTTTTCACAGACTATTAATTTAACGTTTTAGAGTGATGAGTGATGAAATAATTTAGATTTAATAGTCTGAATAAATGTTCACGCAGGCTCTACACATCTACTAAGACTAAATTCTAAACAAAACATTCCACATTGTACGAAAACTGGTAGGTATTTAATATTCTTCTTCTTTACCGGCCTGTAAAGTCCACTATTGGAAATGAGCCTGTTCCGTTATAGGAAGGATTTGCCCTAGTCGTCACGCAAGGCAGGCGATTAAAGATTTATAATATGACTTATATTTTATTTACACGACGTGGGCACCTTTAACCGCTGCTGCCCGTCGCTAGCCTGGGAATTTTACGACTCGGCTAAACGAGCTGATTTTTCCGCTATTTATAGGAACCAAAATTCTTCTGGTTTCCAAAGTTGCCTCTTACGAGACCCACGGGACGAAACAGCCGCAACCAAACGGCAAGTGGTTGTTTGCATATAAATAAAACTGAAGTTTCTGTCTGTAATATTGAAATAACTGCCTTTATCGAGCCGAGGTGTTATTTGCATGCCATCAAGAGATGAGTAAACATTATTTTAATTTTTGTCTGTCTGTTTGTCCGGGCTAAATCTACGAAATGCCTAAACCGATTATGACGAAACACAACAGACAAAGAGTTATTTACAAACAGATAGAGATTATGCCCGAGGGATCTAGGCTTTATTTAATCCAAAAACGTGTACATATATTTTAAAACAAAATAAAAATTGATATAATAAATGATCTTTGATTAATAAATGGTTTTTGTGTCAGCTTCTTTATCATTCATTACTCCCTTTCACAGGAGCCTCTTGTTATCGGATTAACTGGAAAGTGGTTTGTCACTTCAATACTATGGGAAAATATACGGAGCATACGGTCGGGTATACTAATGACTCACTTCTTCACATCTTTTAATTATTTTTATTACCTCGAGTAGGTAATACGTTCTTAGTTACTTAATGCAGTTAAACTTCATTGAACACACCACTAGGCAATGTGGAATCAAGAGAATTATTCCAATCTAAAGCTGCACATTGATTTTAGTTCGTAAACGTATAAACATTTTCAAAATAAATAAAGTTCTGTTTCAAATAAGTAATCGTTCAAAACCAATCGTAGTTTCATAGTCGTTTGTCACTTTCTTCAGATTTAAACACAGCGATACATTACATATAATTTATGAACTCCTTTCTGAAATAATTATCGAATAAGAGTGAAGTAAGTTTGGATTAATAACAATAAATAACTGAAAATATTATTGCAGCCTGTAATTCTGTATAATAATAATGTTCTCATTTTCTACGAGTTCTCTCTCGCTTCTTTTACATCAAAATTGGATCATCGTATTGACGATGACGATATCACCAATTTGGATAAACTTCTGTCTAGGATGCCGACTCACTTGAATACCACAAAATACATAAATAGTACAAGTTATCACAGTACATTGCTAACTTGTACTGTTTATATGTATTTTATATATTACTGGCGATATTAAAATATATTATCGAGTATTTAATTTGTTTATGTTATTATACTGAATTATACCAAAAAGAAATAATATAAATACTTATCAGAATGACAGAATTATTTTGAAGCAATGCAATGAAACCAAATGAACGAACATTAAAAGACACTGGCGTGTTCAGAGCATGTTGGCAACTTGTGTTAAATTACAAATAATAGCTGGCTGGAAAATAAAACATATTAGAGGACATAATATATCCCAAAATAAGGAGAGCGTGACAACTATTTCACAAATGCCAACATCGACTGCATGTAGTGTACTGTACTACCTCGTAAGTAGTGGACGAGACCTCTTTTGAATATTCATGCAGATTTGTTATTGAAAGAACGAAAGAAAATATTTCATTCTCGCAGTAATTTTAATATTAATTAAAACTAAATATTTTTATGCTTTTAGAGTCATAAGAGCCCATAAAACACATACAACCAACTCCATGCAGGCCACAAACGTTCTATGTCACCCTGAGGACTTAGATAAAATGCCATGCTGCCTGTTAGTATGAATGAGAAAATTTAATGGTCAAATTTAAATAACAACAAAGATATTTAAAGAAAACATCACACATTAGAAGCATTCGTGAAATAAAAAGGCTGGAGAACACTTGTAGCCTGTAGGTACGACATCATTATCACGGACGTTGAATTTGTAATGGCCGACGTAAAGTCTCCGAAACTCGAAATTGAGTAGCGTTGTAAAAAAGAACTTTCAAGTAAAATTAAAATATTGATGTAGAGACTCTGGTATTGAATGCCTTAATATTATTAAATAACATATTATTTTTTATATGAGCCGGATAAAAACGATTACATTGTCCACCTGACGACTTATCATATCTGTACATACATTCTGTGTACTAAATATCGGAATTTGTCAATAAAACAAAAAATACAAATTATTCATCTAAATTTATTTTATCGCTTCAAATTAGGCCCCATCGCTTGCAATACAACATCTCCAACGCTTCACCCAGTCTTCCATACATTTTTCATAGGCTATTTGCGGTATGGCCTTTAGCTCATTCAGCGAATTTTGTTATGGCTTCTATCGACTCAAAACGTTTTCCTCGAAGTGGTAATTTTAACTTGGGAAATAAAAAAGTCAGACGGAGCCATATCAGGTGAATACGGTGCTTGGTCGAGAACTTTGTTGAATGTTTCGCTAAAAACTCTTCACTATAATGCGTGTGTGATGGTGCATTATCATGGTGCAGCATCCATGAGTTGTGTTGCCAAATCTGGACGTTTTCGGCGGATACCTCACGCAAACGCTTCATGACGCCTAAATAATATTCTTTATTCACTGTTTCTCCTTTGGAAGGAATTCGAGTGAACCACACCACGGTAGTCAAAACTGTCAGCATCACCTGATTTTGGAGCGACTTGCCGCGGTTTTTGGGTTTCGGCTCGTTTTCGAGACGCCATTCTGAAGACTGTTGGCTTGTTTGCATGTCGTACTCATAAACCCATGTCTCGTCGCCAGTTATTATACGTTTCATAAAGGTCGGATCCGTGAAGCTCGGGAAACCATGTCTTCAGCGACATGCCGCTGCGCTCTTTGAACAAAATTGAGCTCTTTTGGAACTAGTCGAGCGGCGACGCGTTTCATGCCCAAATGTCAATGAGAATGTTGTGGACGGACTTAAAAGATATGTTCACTCACTAGCCAACCTCTCAGACTCATACGTCGATTTGAGCACTAGCTTCTTGATTTTGTCGATGTTTTCTTTGGTCGTGTAGCGGTTGAAGGTCTACCAGAACGAGGCAAGTCTACTACTACTTCGGCCTTCTTTAAAAGCCTTATACCATTCATAAGCCCTTGTTGATATACACGATTCGCCGTAGGTATTTCGCAACATTTTAGTGATTCACCACATGAAATATCATTCGAAACAAAAATTTAAGGCACACTTTGTTCAACAATATTTTCCATTGTAAAATCGCCGATAACTCAAAACTATGACCAACAAAAAGTGTAGTTTAAAACAAATTAAATGACAGATCCCGCTCAAACTTTGCGCGCTAAATCAGTACAGTGCTACCAACATGCAGTAAAAAATTAGAACGACCTCTTTTACGCGGGTCTTTTATTGACATATTCTGATACTTTTACACAGAGTTGTATATATCAGTATCACCGATGGTACCGCATCCACTTATGATCACGTCCAAAGAAACTGATTTATATTTTGAATTAATATCCAAAATCATAACGTTGTCTTCCTGAGGACTACGATGGAATGCCTGTTAACCAGTAAAAACGTCTCCGGTTCTCAACATGCTATAGTTGCCGGCACCTGTGCGAGTGCGGTCTTTCCCGCTAAGCCGACCCTTTCTTATTATAGCCATAATACAGTTGCAACGTAGCTCTACCAAAAACAAGATAAGCTATCTAAGGCAATTGAGCGTAACTTTCCTGGATGGGATGTAACGACATATCCAAATACCAACATCACCAGCATGCGGTACTCCTGCAGGTTTAAGAATGAGAGATGGTAACTGACTTTTGGCGTATATATCCAACCGAACCTATGTCCAATGAATGATTGAAAAAGCACAGCCATTAGCTCTACACTCACCAACAATTGATTTATAGAAAAATCTAAAATAAGAAGATTAGGAATACTTTTGATACGATACGCCCAAGCATTATTTGAAAGAATATGAGCTACAAGCATTCATTGTATCACTTCATGTATTACCAGGTCTTCACTCCATCCTGCCCACTACATCTCCAGACCGCTCTGCACTTCGCTTACCGGTATGAGACTCCCACTCAAAAACTTTATTATTCCATTATTTGTCGGTTCTTCAAGCTATATCCACTTCATTTGCTGACCCGTTGGGCTATGCTGATTACTCTGGTTTTACTGCAGATATTCACATCATAAATTTTATTGGCAAAATCACCGAGTATAGCCCTTATCAGCTTGCTATACGAGAAGTGATTAAACCTTTTAATACTGAAAGGCTCAGTAATTGTGCGTGCAAAAGTAAAACTACGACATGATATGTATAATTAATATGTATATAAATAAATGCACGAATGTTCGCATTAAACATATTATATGTGGAATGAGAAAATGTTTTATGTAAGATAGTAGTGCATTCACTTACGTGATTCAAACTAAAGTTGTCGCCGTGAAATGGTGGCGTAAGAGTATTCACTACCCCACCATCCCGCGGTTGTCGTAAGAGGCGACAGAGAGAATTGAAACAGGAGGTGGGAAGCAGCATCTTTCTGATAACAACTCAAAAAATCAGTTGCCAACCCGCCTACTGAGCGTGGCAACTACGGCGATATCGCCCAACTATGTGACACTATGATTTAATCTATGAACATATGCCATGTTTAGCAATGGACTTGATGATGACGAATACTACTATGAGGTTGTGACGGTGGAAGGAAAGGAAGATCTCCCGCCAGGCAGAGGCCAGACCTTGCTTGGCAGCAAAAAATATTCTATACTGTTTTTGCTTCGGAACTTTGATAGCGATTTAGGCTTCGATGTGTATTTTTCGCTTGTGGCGCGACGACAGCGCCGCCACAAGGTAATTCGGCTATCTAGGGTTCAACATTAGGTATTTATATTTATTATATTATTTTTATATTGGTACATTTTGTATACCATTGCACAATAAATTCACACACAACAAACACGCAATGCAATATTGAGTTATCCTGCGTACCATCATGACAAAATGACGTTTGGGGTCCGCAGTTCATTATATCCTAATTGAAATAAAACGACGTTTATTTACACGTAAATTTTACAATTATTCTAAAGAAGGGCGTGTGCCGTGATGTATTCGATTTAATATTTAACAGAAATGTAATATAACTAATTGCTATTTCCTTGAGCTAGAAGTTGCATACGGAATAATTTTAATGTATTAAAAGAATTTTAATCACACGGTACAAACTCGTGTTTATAATACAAGTGGCTCACCTATAGCTGGCAGTTTGTATCGTTTGTAGGTTTAACAGTGGAGTAGAAAAGATCGGAATGTAGGGAATCGTAGATTGCTTTACCTGGGGCAAATTATTTGTGATTTAGTTTCAGCATTATTTTTAAGGCGTTTTTGAGATATGCACTTTAATGATAGAAGCGTAAGTTTTAAAACATAAATAAGAATAAGATGGATACTGGATACACTCACCCCACGAAACACAGCAGCATTAAACTGCTATTTTATGCTAGTATTTTGTAATAAAGGTCTTTTTCCGTTCAACTCAACCTATTTGTGGTATAACCAAATAACAGCGCGTCTCTACCGCGTAAAAAGACAATATAGATATCTCGAAGATTCAGCAGAAGATCGCAATTTTGATCTCGGAAATACATCAGGATAGCGTTAATTATTAAAATAATAAAAGTGTGAGAGTGGATGAACTACTTGCCTCTTGCTTATGCAATTAATCATTTTCAGTAATAAGATAGCGTAACGCACTATACATTCAGTATAGAGTAATTACAGTTCGACCATACCGTAACACGTCCCAGCCACAATCACACACCAGTGTAACGTGAGGTACGACGTAATTAAATGATAACACCAAAGTATGCAAACTAACAGCAACACTACTTATCTCAGTGTAACACAGGTAGCCTCTCAGCAACACCATACCCTTGCCTGCACTGCCACACAATTACAACAAGGAACAGAATCACGACATCTTAGCACTAGTAGAATGACTACACTCGTAGAATGACTTCAGCGGAATCTCGCGCACGGCGCCTACAGTGAACTTTATACTGCACAAACGGGGTTTTCGATATACCTCGATTCCATCTCGATCCAACCGGTATTTTATAGACGCTCCGACACGGCCATCCTGACTATGTCCTCGGGTGTCATCTTCATGCATTCCTGTAACAAACACCATTAGTCACTAATTAGTCCGCTCGTCCATCCTGACACGAAAAGGTACTGTAGGTATCTTTGGACATTTCGGGACTCAAACACATACGCAAGTAGATTACGTTTGACCTCATGTAAACTAACAGTAGCTAAGGCCTCTTTCGACCAGCTATCATCTCCTATGATTAGTTGGACCGGGCAACCTAGCCTCAACTAGTCATCATCTTATGTGACAACGTGGACTGGACAAAACTGTAACTGAATACAAACAATAGTTAAGAAATGAAAGTTATCGATGGCTGCTGGACACGCGCCAGTGTGCTCACGCATCAACACCGCCATCTTGACGTTTCACACGTTCTCATTTGGGGTAGTACTTGGAAAGTGGAAAGAGTCGCCACAGTAAAAGTGCATTTGCTCGGTCAACCTGACAAAAAATAAACGAACTGTATTTTAAATTATTTGTTCAAGGCAATCTTAACTTTGTAGCAAAACAAAAGGTCTCTAACTATATCAAAAGAACAATGGAGTACAAAATTAATTTAACACAAGGTAAATCAGTCGAATCCTGTTGAATAGCACTTTAGAAATAGTAAACTGTCATAGGCTCTACGAACCTGCGTTCGGTGCCTGATAGACCTCAAGACAGCTTCCATCCAGCGTCTGATAAATCTCATAACAACCTTAGTACGGCGTCTGATAGAGCACAAGACAGCTTCCATCCAGCGTCTGATTGATCTCAAACAACCTTAAGGCAACCTCCAACCGGCGCCTGATGACTACAGACAACCTACTACCGGCGTCTGACAGCTCAAGATAACCTCCAAACGGTATTTGATAGCTCAAGATAACCTCCAACCGGTATCTGATAGCTCAATATAACCTTGGTACGGCGTCTGATAGATTACAAGACAGCCGACCTTCAGGCAACCGCCATCCGGCGCCTAATGACTACAGACAACCTCCAACCGGCGTCTGACAACTCAAGATAACCTCCAACCGGTATCTGATAGCTCAAGATAACCTCCATCCGGCATCTGATAGCTAGTACAGTCATTGAGTCAAAATCAAATGCAAACGAAACAAAAGGCAGTGCTGTTCGGTAGTTACTAAAACATTTTACTGGTCAGAATCACTGTCGTTGTCCTCGATGACCCAAGTACTGTCAGGCATCTAGAGTACGAATTCAGGGCTCTCAGGACGTAACGATCACCCTCCAGAACTTCCGCGACTTTAAATGAACCTTTGAATTTGGGTTGCTTGGTTTGATTACGTTCTTCTTTCTGCGAGAGAACGTAATTTCCAACAGAGAATGGCTTTACCTTGGCCTTGGTGCTGTCGAATCGGGTTTTGTCTTCAGCAGAGACTCGTTCCTACTGCTTCAGCTCTGACATTGTCGAAATTGACGTCTGGTTCCTCATCGTCAGCCAACATTATCTCTACAGGTCTAGCAACTTTACCTATGAGCAACTCCAGTGGACTCGACTTAACAACGTGGTTCTGGGTGCAGTTACGCGCGAGATGCCATCCGGTAGAAAGTCTTGCTAAACGGTTGCTGGTCTGTGCGGTGGTAAGCATGTTCTTCAGGGTGCTCACTACCCGCTCAACCTGGCCATTGGCCTGTAAGCTCCCTGTCGCAATTATGGAGCTTTATATTTACCAACTAGTAGTACTTTTAGTCTCTGCTGGTGAAGCAACACCCTTGGTCCGCAATAACTCGATGGTGCGCTGAAGAGCAAAACGCAACGCCAACGTCTTTCAGCCAGAGTCAATGTGCAAGGTATGGCGAAGCAACACGTACTTCGTGAATGCATCGATGATGACGAAGACTTATTCTTCCTGTCATTCTTACCGCTGAGTTTTCGGTCGCGTCAATGTGCAGCGTGGCTGCCACGGAATTGCTATCTTCAGAATGGGATGTAATGTTGCCTGAACCTTAAAAGGAAAGTTTACATATTATCACAAAATAAAATGTTAAGAGCCATACATTCTTAATCGTTAATTACACAACAAAAGTATACTACACTTCATTCCACTCATGAGCACTTATCTTTTTGGAAACAGAAACAGAAACTTTTTTATTCAATATAGATTGTAAATAATACTTATTGTAAATAATAATAATAATACTTTTGTTTAATTACCACTGGTTCGAAAAACCCTCTGTCCTGGGAAGAACCAGCAAGAATCTCAAGCGGGACTTTTTAAAAATAGCCAATCATGTGTTATGCACAATTCACAATACAAAACAAATTAGAAATAGCTTGTAGTAGCGATAACCTCATTCCCAGGGGTTATTATCATCCATAAATTCCTTTAATATTATAATAACGAAACTAATTGTCCACAGTGATCAGAACTTAATTTTGAATTATATATTTATGCAACGGCTTAACATTTGTAAAAATGTTATCTGCACATGTTGCACCAGATTGAGCAATACGCGTTGGCTCTAAAAATAAATTAAAAAGACCATATGATTTAACCAATGATCTAAATTTAATATTGGTGGAAGAAGTTTCAGGAGATTGATATTAAAGTCTCCACATATTGCAACAGATTTATTCTGTTTATTGCTTAACAAAACTTCCTGCATATTTTTTTCAGCAAGTCGTATATAGTACATGGGGTCTGTAGACGCTCACAAAATGAGGTGCTCAAACTGAACACTTGCCATTTCTACAGTTCGCTCAACAGAGAGGCTCACAATATCTTTACGTTCTCTACATAGATAATAATTTACTAGCTAATATTAAGGAGCAACCTCTTAAAAACGTTTATTGATGATCTCCATGTTCAGTCATCCCCGTGACATCCTCAACGACCACTAAACTAGACCTTTATCGACTTCACACGCTACCGCACCCACTCTGAGCAACGGCTACGGTATGGCTATTGACATAGTCAAGACACAAAATAAAACGAAGTAAGAAACTCTGCAAATTAACAGTGTTTCACTAATCAATCAATAGACTTAGGTTAGTCAATTGAAATAAGCTTGGCTTTCAGGCATTTTCGCAACCAATTAAAAAGTTACATAACAACTTATTCCTACAAAATATTTGATATTTTCTTAGTCAATGTTTGATAAATTTACTTTCCTTATGTATCAAATGGTGATCGGCAGCGGCAAATAATGTGTCTGCGGCGTCATACGTTGACAACATACTTCCATTTAAGATCGAGCGCCACAGTACTAGGCCTTCCACTAAACCCTCAACATCAAATCCGAATTTTGTCGACTACGTAATCGGAGTAAACTGTAACACTTATCAACACATTAGAACACAAAAAGGCTACTTATTTTTAAAATTCATATCACGTTAAAGTTAAACATTTTTTCCGGTACATCGCTTAAACATTTCAAACTTTAAAATTAGCCCATGTAGTTCAACACTCGCAAGAAATATCAAATTATAACAAAACTAGAACAAATTCAATTTCCACTGAATGCAAACTATAACTCATCTTATATACCTCCAAATTCTTTTCATTATGTGAACATATTTGGGTACATTGAGGAATAATAAAAGTACTTATGGGTAACTTAATATTAATTGAATATTATTTGGACAAAATATTTAACTTTTGGCTTAAAACATTTTACTTTAAACTTTTACCTACACTTTAATGATACGACATTTTCATATTGACAGCATATTTTATTTCAACATTTAATAAAAACAATGTCGAAAACGCGAAGTTTTCACAAACGTAATAACTATCACACTATTCGAAGACTATATTTGGTGATAAAGGACTTCATCCCACTTCTGATCTCGGAGATTCAGCAGAAGATCGCAATTTTGATCTCGAAATACATCAGATAGCGTTAATTATTAAAATAATAAAAGTGTGAGAGCGGATGTTCGACTTGCTCTCTTGCATATGCAATTAATCATTTTCAGTAATAAGATAGCGTAACGCACTATACATTCAGTATAGAAAATTGTGAAGTTCAACCATACCGTAACACGTCCCCGCCACAATCACACACCAGTGTAACGTGAGGTACGACGTAATTAAATGATAACATCAAAGCATGCAAACCAACAGCAACACTACTTATCTCAGTGTAACACAGGGTAGCCTCCTCAGCAACACCATCCTCCTTGCCTGCGCTGCCACACAATTACAACAACGAACAGAACCACGACACCATCTTAGCACTAGTAGAATGACTACACCGTAGAATGATTTCAGCGGAATCTCTCGCACACAGCGCCTACAGGGAATATTATACTGCACAAACAAGTGGGGTTTCGATATCCTCGATTCCACCTCGATCCAACCGGTATTTTATAGGCGTCCGACAGATATATGTAAAAGATATTTTCCGAGTCGCCATCGATGGCTGTTCATTCTTGTCCTATCGCGACAAACGCCGGAGTTCCCTAAGGGTCCGTTCTTCCGCAATTTTACTGCTGCATATAAATGATCTGCTCATTCCTGGTATTAATAGGTATGCAGACGAAAGCACAGTTGTGGAGATACCAACCAAGTGCCCGGGCCAGTCGGAATCAAAGATCAGAGAAAGAGAAATTATGGTTGAGCATGTGAATCTCAAACTAGGTGTCTTGAAAAGGGCCATGCCAATCTCGTGTGATTCAATGTCCCCAAATACAAGCATGTCTTTTCACCTCTAAGAGGAGCCCGCTCACCCAGCCCTAGTTTCCGGAATATATCCTGGAGTACAGCCAAGGAAACTTGGTGTCTTGCAAGGGTGCGGTGCTACTTCACGCGGGGCAGCTTCTTGCCTTATATAAGCGCAAGTCCAGTCGTGCATGGAGTACTACTGTCCACATATAGGTTGGCTGAAAAATGCCATCTGGCAGCTTTGGAATCAGTGGAGACACGTGCTAAGAGGGTTTTGGTGACCTGATTTGGAGGAAACCAATCTTGTCAGCCTCGAGCACGGGCGAAAAGTAGCCATATACCGGTATTCTATAGGACGCATTTTAGGTGTGCAGGAATTATAGCTTTAATTCCTCCGTCTCCTTTCCACCATCGGACAACCAGGCGGTTGGCGGGCTTTCACCCTTTGTTGTTTAAAATTAGAACCAAATGGTTGTTTTTGTCCTTATATGCGTACAAAAGAAGTGGAATAATTTGCCGGCGTCTATCTTTTCGTCCGAATACAATCTGGTTGTTTTCGAGGCAAGATTGATAGGCTTTTGTTACGCTAAGAAAGATTTACTATCTAAGGCTGCATCACCACTTACCACTAGGTGGAATTGTGGTCAAGCATTGGTTTATAATAAGTAAAAAATACTTCTAACTTATCGATTGAAAATAATTTAGGCGTTTCGATTTACATTAATGACGCTATCCCTAAGATGGTTTCACGTTACATTCATATATCACCCTTCTGATACTGTTACATGACAAGTGCCAGCCATAAAGCTTTTACTTATATTCCATATCAATTTTTATTTAAAAATATCTTACTAATTATTTATAGGCCATATAAACACTTGTTTTAAATGGACCATAACTTGTGGGTCTGGCCTTAAACTGCAATACGGACTAGGATAAGATAGGATAGGAAAGGATATATAGAGTAGGATAGAATAGAATAGAATAGAACAGAATAGATTTAACTAGTAGAAATTTTGTTATATAGATTAAAGAACAGACATTAAAATTCATTTATGCTTTCACCACTGGTTCGAAAAATCCTCTTCATAAACTTCTATTTGTGGTTTCTTTATATTTAAGTAAAGATCGTCAAATTTAAATAGGAAATTCACTAAAGCGTATTAGGAATTAACATCAAATTGCTCTTAAACTGTCAACTCTCCAATATTATAATCTAAAGTAGTCGTTTGTTTGTTTTGTCCTTTTCCACTGACCTGTTAAAAAAATAAAAGTGTGAGAGCGGATGTTCAACTTAATTACGCAATTAATCATTAGGGCAATAAAAGAGCGTAACTGCACTATACATTCAGTATAAGCAATTACAGTTCGACCATACTGTTATATGTTCCCGTCACAATTACACACTGTGTAACGTGAAGGACATAATTACATGACAACACCAAAGTATGCAAACGAACAGTAAGCGACAACTCTCAGCGACACCATCCTCCTTGCCTGCACCAGAAGAATGACCACGACGGACAGAACCACGACTCTATTTAGCACGTGTAGAATGACTTCACTCGTAGAATGACTGGGAATCTCTCGGCACCTACACTGAACTTTATACTGCACAAACGAGTGGGGGAGTTTCACGATATACACTCAGTTCCTACTCGCCAGCATCGATATAACGCTCCACTAGAGTGACGCAACCTCTTGCTCACTATCAATCTAACCGGTATTTTATAGACGCGCCTACAAATTTATATCTATTTGCATTTTGTCTATACATATTATCTATACAAAAAAATAAAATTGAAGTGTCTGTTTGTAATGTTAAATTAACAGCTTTTTACTAAATGCATATGAAAGTATATACGGTACTAATAACAAAAAACAATTTTTTGTCTGTCTGTCTGCCTGTTTGTTCCGGCTAATCTCCGAAACGGCTAGACCGATTTTGACGGGACTTTCACTGGCAGATAGCTGATGTTATAAGGAGTAACTAAGGATACTTTTATTATAGAAAAAGAATTAGAGTTCCGCGCAAATAAATTAAAACCCATGAAATCGTAGTAAATTCCACGCAGGCGAAGTCGCAGGAGACAACTAGTTTTGAATAAAACTGTTGTAGTCTTATAGAAACTTAACAGTCAGATGACCAGTGCAATTTTCCTTGGTAGAGCCACAACGCAACTATAACAAGAGTGGGTCTGCTCGACCAGGGAAAGGCCACAGTGTCATAGATTACACGCGTAAAAAAATATTCAAAATGTTGCCGTGTTTCGTAGGGTGAGTGAACAGAAACTGAAACCACATTTACTGGTAATATAGATTTTCAGCTTGGTCCTCAGATGTGACAATACATAGCATTTTCAAAATAATTCTAAATCGAGGATAGATGTGTCTATCGGCCACAGCATTCACTTGCTCTCAGGGGACCGTGTGCTCATTGTTCAGTTTCATATTATATTCTGATGTGATAAAAAGGGAGAGAAAAATAAAAGTTTAAAACAAAATGATGATATGTCCTATTAAAATCTGAAATAAGCTAACTGAGCATTCAGCATTTTACATAATATAAATTTTCACCAAAAGTTGGATCGGTTGGAGTTTCAACCGAGGCTTTTTCAATCTGTCCGATTCGAAATTCCTTCAGTGTTTCCCTATCAGCGTCCTATTGCCCTGGAGTACTTCTTCTCTTTTGCTTTTATTGATCGCAATGACTTTGTTACAATATCTTTTTTTCTAATAAAATCCAGTTAGTTTTTATTGTAAGTCCCTATAGCACGTTCCCCATCCACAGTGTGGCTATTTTATATAAGCATATTCATGACAGTTATGCCGCAACCTATAAATTTTTCCCATCGGTTTCGGTCGTAGAGTGTGATAGTGAGCGTATAGTGGCTGTGAATGTAATGTTTGATGATCGCGAATTATTGATGATGTCGGTGTATAAGCCAACCGATAGACCTGACAATTTTGAATCATTTATTAATTGCCTCGATAAGATAAGTGCTATCATAGAGGCGTGTAGTATAGATACAGTGTACACTGTACATACTAGGCGATTTCAACGCTGATCTAGGCGCTTTGTTTGGCGATGAGCTTTAGAAGTTCTGTACTGAACAAAGGTGAACTTGTGCAGACATAGAATGTTTGGGACTAGATTCAAGTACAAATACATTCCTTAGTAACGCATATGGAACTACGTCATGGTTGAACCATGTCATCACTACTGAAGTCGCAAAAGATACTAATCTGGGCGCAAGTATACGACATGAGGTATCATGTTCCAATAATTTCGCAGTAGAATTATTATGTGATTTTTAATATTTTGGTACCTAAAGTAAAATTAGGAGGCTCAGTGCCGGATAGGGCTGTCTGGGGTGAAAGAGATAGAGAGCGGAAAGATAGGTATCTATACATCTGCTCAACTAAGTTGCGTGATGTCGATTTTCCTTGCGAGTTTCAAGACTGCGCAGATAGAATGTGTGATAGTATAGAACTTACACATAAAATTGATAAATTTTATTATAATTTAGTAAGCGCGCTCAAAGAAGCTGCGGTAGAATGCTCTGAAATTGTATAAGTATAAACAAGAAGAGAAGGCATGTGACAGGCTGGAACAAACATAGCAAAAAGGCACATGAGGAGGCAAGGCTTCAGTTCCATGAGTGGGTCGCCCAAGGTAAAACTAAGTCTGGTCAAGTCTATGAACGAATGCGAGACTCGCAAAGTTTGTTTAAAAGTCGGCTCAAATCGTATAAGAATAATGAAACTCAGATAAAAATGGACATTCTTGCATCACAGCATGCCACAAAAAAAATTTGTAAATTTTGGAAGGAGACCAATAAATTGAATCCGAAGCTGAGTGTCCCAGTGAGTATAGAGAGTGTTGGTGACGCCGAACAAGTTACTTATTTATTTAGGGAGCATTTCAGGGTGCATTCTACATTGAGACCTATGAAGACTGCGACAGAAGTAAGAGATACTTGTTTGGCGAAACCGGATGTTCAAATCACTGCGAAACAGGTTGCTCAGGTAGTGAGGGACATGAAGCGAGGAAAATCCCCTGGCCATGACTCACTCAGCATAGAACACTTGCAGAATGCATGTGTCCATATGTCGAGAGTGGTCGCCATGTTGTTTACTTTCTGAATGGGTCATTCTTACCTGCCTGAAGCTATGATTACAATGGTAGTTGTCCCTATAATAAAGAACAAGGTGAGAGACGCGTCCAAATTAAGTTATTACAGGCCTATTTCACTCGCAACATTCAATGCTAAGGTTCTGGACGGTCTCATTAATATTCATTTAAGACAACATCTTTAGTTCCATGACGCGCAGTTTGGACTTCACCCCGCTTTATTAACCGAAACCGCTATATTGAATGTCTACATCGCTACACTGACAAAAGCACATCTGTCTATGCCTGCTTCTTAGATATATCTAAAGTAGTGTTGCCCAAATGCAAGAACAAGACGAGCCTTAGCCAGTCTTGGTCTAGGTCTTGCGCCAATACACCTGGGCTTGGTCTTGGACTTGGTATTGCACTCCCAGTCTTGGTCTTGGTCTTGGTCTTGCAGCAAGAGTCTCGCAAGTCTCGCAATTACCTATGAGCCTATTGCTATTTATTAAACGTCACTTTAGAACTTTAGATCTTAGAACAACTTAACCGAATAGGTACATTTTGAGCTTGAATTAACATAGCCACAGTAAAGACCAACCAAATTAATAAATGTCTAAACATTTAATGAGAAATTCGAAAATCAACTGACACCGGGTGGTTTGACCCACGACCTAAGCGATCCATGCCGTTGCTCTAACCAAATGAGCTATCTACCGTGTTCCACGGCCAAGGGAGTCAGTCTGTTTCTTAATAAACGTTTATATTTAATAAGCTTACATGTGCTAAAACATGGTTAAAACATATAAAAAACAAATAAATGACATTAACTTGACAGTATTTTAAAGAACATTATCTGTCTAGAAAGAGATTGATAGACCCTCACCTTATGTGAAATGGAATAAAAGAGTTATACCATTTATACAATTTACCATTTATTTGAATAAAAAATAAAATACAATACAAATTAAATTACATAACAGTACACAATCGTTTTGACATTACTGTTACTTTATATTAATTCTTTTGACCAAGGTAATACAGTAACCATCTGGCTGATTAATTACTTAACCAATTTCTATGTTTTCTAATTACTAAAGATGATTTAGAAAATAATCTCTCTGAACTGAAGCAGGTATTGAAAGAAAATCACGGGCCATCTTCGATAAAGTCGGATATCCTGTCTCATGTCTCCACCACTCTAAAATGTCTTCCGAGCTGGCGGCTCTGGGTTTACTAGATACTACTCCAACTCGTCAATAACTGCCTTAAAGACAAGATCCAGATCCAGATGACGTCGAGGGACATGCATACAGTTTCTCAAAGTCTATTACTTCTTCATCTTCATCATATTTATATACTTTCTTTCATTATGATTTCTTATATTTACGAACACTACACATTTAATAAAACTATTTTTACGGATTTTATCGCGTTTAATTTACTATTTTAATTCCCGATGTTTCGGTGCTTTACAGTAACCCATGGTCACAGGGGGGACTGAGATGTTTGACGTCCCGATGTCACAGTTAGCCCAGCTACCTTCAGTTTTTTAATATTAATTTTTGGTTTGATCTACGCAGAACGAGCTTACAGTATCTTGAAGTCTTGCTGTGGTATACTTGGGTTTGGATTTAATTTTGTTAATTATAGGCTCTCAAGCAGATGGTAGCACCCATCCATCTTCTCTATTGAAATTAGGATAATTTCAATAGCCTCGCGTATCATCCTTGGTAGGAATCGGTGTTCTTTTGCGAGGATTTGTGGTCTATTAAATCTGATGTAACGATCGATCGAACGGTGGGGACGATCTTGAACATGTTCACAGACTGCAGACTTCCCAGAGCGTCGGTGCTTCACGTCAGCTATATGTTCTTTCAGGCGGGTTTTAATGGATCTTTTTTTTGTCCTATGTAAGTAAGACCACATTCGCAATCAAGCTTGTACACTCCTGCATCTTGTAGAGGTATATTACACTTGACGGATGGTAAAAATTGACTAATCTTCTTCGGCGGTTTGAAGTATGTTTTAATAGAAACTCGCTTCAAAATATAGCCAACCTTGTCTGTGACTCCTCTAAAATAGGGTAGTACAGCAGGCACACGCTCGACTGTGGTCGGCTTTACTCGGTCACTGTGACGTAGGCGCGGGACACGAAGCTTGTTGTCTTGCAATACTTGCTCGACGTGCTGAAGCTCGGCGGCCAAATGTTTTCTGTCACAGATCCCTCGTGCTCTCTGAAACAAAGATTTTCCCACGGTAGCTAACTGTGATGGATGATGGCGCGATTCACCATTTAAATATCGGTTGGTATGGGTCTTTTTACTATACACAGTGTGACCAATAGTGTTATCAGGATTTCGGATGACTAAAACATCTAGGAAAGCTAAAGAATTGTTTGTCTCTAACTCCATTGTGAATTGAATTTTAGAGTTTATGGAATTAAGGTGCGTAGATCGAACTAAAAATTAATATTACTCGTAAAAAACTGAAGGTAGCCGGGCTAACTGTGACATCGGGACGTCAAACATCTCAGTCCCCCCCGTGACCATGCGTTGCTGTAAAGCACCCGAAACGTCGGGAATTAAAATAGTGAATTAAACGCGATAAAATCCGTAAAAAATAGTTTTATTCAATACTTTCTTTTCATTTCTTGGTGATTCTAGAGATTTATTTACTGAGTGTAGACTTTTATATTCTATATAAAGTTCATTAAATTTGCGCAGGCTTTCTGTTTTAATTTGCTTCCCCCATAATGTCATGTCAAAAGTCTGAGCCTTATGCTTTGGGTCTAAAATTAAAGAGGTACAGTAACTCCAGTTGCTCTTCTTATAATGTTTAAGCATTTTGTCTTTTTGTCAGAGTGAGCCTTTCATCCACTTCGGATCGATTAGGTTTCTCATCGAATTGTTTTACCATGGATTTAATTTCATCGAGCAAGAGATTGAATGATACAATGACTGGCGGTAATGTAATCATATCATGTGTGGAATTCCATCTCGTTGGACAGTCGAGTATGGGATTCAGATTTGATGGCACGCCAATCGCTTCACAAGCAGACTGAAACTTCCTCATCAATATCTCACTTCTTTTTATTTTTCTGGAAATACTGCGTAATTTTGTTATAGCTGTACGTGAGTCGGCAATATTTGCCGCATATTCTTCATCTTCCTCAGTTTCGTCTTCATAGTCTTCATACTGCTGTTCTTGTCCGTTATTGTCAGTCTCACTGTGTAATGCTAAGGTCTTTAATAAATCTTGTACACGAAGGTTCAAAATGTGAGCAAAGCACCGGAAATATTGATTGTCTGAATCAAAGTGTGGCAGCTGTTTGTCCAGTTTATACATAAATTTGGTATTTGCAGTTGCGTTGTCGACCGTGATACCCTGTATTTTATCAATTATGTCATATTCCAATAAACATTCGTCGAAAATCGTTGCAATATCTTCCTAGACTAGATATACCACTCCGGATCTAAACCTAAATTTAGATTACGTTAGATCTGTGTATCTGTTGTAAATAATATATTTTTTTTATGTAATTGGTATAAAATTGACATTGTAACTTAGATTTAATATTTTAATTTCGTGTATCTATGACTTGTGATATGTACTAGTTCCGAAAGAAATGATTTTTTATTTAAAAAAAATTATAACCTATAGAGCCTCGAGATCTTTTATTCATATCTTACAGTTGACCCTGACGGGACGAAATGAGACGGTATTCCTTAAGTCTGCCGACATACGGCGTGCATTATAATTACATACAATGAATAGGTAATTAGCAATATTATTTTACTTACAAATTAATAACACAGCATTTGCTAGATATTTTGTTACATATCCCTTTTATAAACCCATTGAGTGAATTCTAGCTAGAGCTGGCGCAGCTGTGAGAGATAATGGGTGTATAATTATCCCAATGCGTGTTGGCAAACTTCACATGTCTTCAAAATTATTTTTTTCTTATTTCTCAGACATGCAGGTTTCATCACGTTGTTTTCCTTCGCCGCCGAGCACGTGGTAAATCAGCTCTTAAAATTGCAATTAACAATTTCATTGGTGCCGGCGGGGATCGAACCTGGGTTGCTCGCGTACTGTGAAATTTTCAGCAAGCGCTAACCATCTGAGCTACCACGGCTCTAGGAGAACATTATCTGAACAATTATAAGCGATTGAACTGTTATACTGTTATATTTTCGAGTGTGCAGCAAACATAATGTCATATTATTTAGCTTACAGCAAATTTAGGAATTATAAGAATTATTAGCAAAATATCTTTATATTTATTTAATTAAAATTAATTCTCTTAATCTTTATTAGGATTCCAGATAATGAAAGAGAGTTTCCCTTACCTTTGTAATAATTTTATTTTAATTAAACGTTTAGATTCGTAATTACATGACGGAATAAGGAATTGCCGAGAAAGCCGTAGAACATGGCACACGATCAGCATTTTACTATACAAAGGAGACAGTTTCTTTTTGTATGAGAATGGGCCCACTAAAAACTGTGACGACACTTAATGAAATGTATGTAGATTTACTCTTATAATCTCTAGATTACTGTAGTGATATTAGTTTTACCATATCTAAAGGGAATGCCGAGAATTAACAAACAAACGGCAACCTCACTATAACCTAAAATCTCAAAAAGCGACTGTCTAATAGTTTTTATCGATATTATATCTTATAATAGTACTCAGAATAATAAAAAGTATAAAAAGTTGTAGGTTCTTCAAAATCGTAGGATGGATTTTTTAGTAGTACCGGAGTCAACAGTATGAATAAACAGACGCGGTGATGTATTGATTCTTAATTTTATTTATTATTTATTGTGATGTATTGATTACTAAGCACAGATCAAGAAAGAAAAAAAGACTGAGCACTGCATACATCTCAAGTGAAGCAAAAAGTAAGCCAAAACTATGCTTAACTAATTTTGAAAACCGGCGTACAAGTACTTATTTATCTAATATCATTTGCAACCAGTAATATGGTTTTAGGTGCATATCTGTGCGTCCAACGGTACCTACACTTTTAAGGGGTGTTTAATAAGGTAATAATATAGAGGATAGGAAAGTGTAGGTATAAGAGTACATGAAGCTTTACACTTCTATTGCGGGTTTTACCTCTACGGCGATTGTAATAGGAACGGTACAAATTCCAATGTGTAAAACCCTACGAGTTCTCGACTGTTCAATAAATAAGACTGGTTGCATTGCATTTGAATATTTTTATATGTATTGATTGATTAACAACTTTACATCCAAAACACAATTAAAACCAAAATGTCTGGGTAGTAACATATCCATTTACGATATTAAACACGAAAAATAGGTGTTTTAAACTGGTTGTGTTAGGATAAAAAAAAAACACTGTAGTGTCACTGCATTTTTATTATTGCAAAATCATCACATTCTTAAAGCAGTCTATTAAAAGTAGCACCGCCAAGTGCAGTGCCAGAACATTATTTTCACCGACTTCAAAAGGAGGAGGAACTTAATTCGACGGTATGTTTTTTAATGTGTGTCACCACAATTTTTCTAGGTAACTGATTTCGGTGATTCATTTTTATTTGAAAGCTGGTGCCTCATGTGGTTCCAAGGTCTGACCAATAGTTTTTGAGTTATAACTAATAACTTATATTGAAGTCGGTTATACAACATTTTTAATTTTAATTATAATATGTGTTGATTGATTAGCATGTTTACATTCCAAGCACCATTGAAGCTAAAATGATAAGGTTATAACTTATCCATTCATGAAATCACACCATGATAAGAAGTTTGTGGCAATGGGCCGGCCATATAACTCGAAAAACCGACAACCGTTGGGGAAGAAAGGTTCTCGAATGGCAGCCTGTACCGGTAAGCTCAGTGTGGGGCGGCCACCTCTAGATGGAGTGACGACCTGGTAAGACATGCAGAAAATCCGATGGGTGCAGGTGGCTCAGGACTGCGTGCTTGTGACATTCCTTCCTAGGCCTATGTTCAGCAGTGGACTTGTGAAGGGTTGTAATGGTAAATATGAAATGATGAAGAAGTTTTAAACTAGTTGTGAGGATACGGCTCGACCGGGGTAGGACATGCTCCCACGGAATACCAGCGTAAAATAGCAGCTTAATGCTCCTGTGTTTGGTATGGTGAGTGTAGAGAAGACCCATTTCACTGGAAACGAGGCATTTCATCTTAGTCTTCAGGGGCGACAACGCACCTGCATTTTGATACTTAATCGGGGATAAATGTAGATGTCTCTGAGCCATAGCATCCACTTACCATCAGGTGCACTATGTACTCGTTTGTCATCGTTATTCTATTTAAAAAAAACAAAGGAGATAGTCAATTAAAAGAGATAAGAAAAGGTGCCAGAGCATCAATACAACTTGCTCGGCGTTTATTTATAAATTACACATATAACATAATACATAACAGAAAATAAGGCACACAGTAAATAGAAATAGGTCAAATAAGCAACAATAATCACAATTTTATTGATCATTATTCATCGTTACAACAGTCCACTGCTGAACAGTGGGCCTCGCTAAATGAAATATATAATGTAAATATATATAGGCCTTCCGTGAACTGCAATTCCGTTACGTCCGTATGGTGTTGTAAAGTCGAAACAGAGGAAAATACCAGGAGATGAGCAGCAGAATCTTCCTATAGAATACCACAAAAACTTTGGCTGCAACAAGCGTAGCAACTGTGGCAAAACAACCATTTATATTTATATAACTATATTAATAAGCATCATTGTTAATAATCATCATTTTCAATATCATCACTTGAAATTAATATATAATCTAAAAAAGATGCAGATGGTTTAACCTCATCTCGATTCCGTGCCCAAGATAAAACCAAACAACAGACATGACATGTGCACAGCAGCCAATAGTGTCTGCCTACCAAACAGTTGCAACAGTACCCAGTAAGAGCAGCCCTAGTGTTAGCAATTGATGGGTTGGTGTCAACTAGTATATAAGTATAATAAGTTTTACTTGTGCCTTGATTGTATCCCACCGCAGTAGATAACTATTTGGACCAAAATCATGGACAGATTGCAGGTATACCTCGATTTTATATTCTCCAGAGGCCCTGACATGCTCCCCGTAATAACTACGAGCTTGTTTAATTTGATATATTCCTAGACTAAACAGAATTAGATCCTGGAATGCCAGTCGTCGTGAAAATTATCCAGCTCTGGAAGATTACCATCAATGTGGCGAATCGCACTCTCACTCTGTTTAAATTGTGCGCTTCTACATAGGAGGCTAAATTATTTGGAGTTTAGTTTGGCTTGAGCAATTGCTAATATTTCTACAGCATGAAAATTATCACGAATCAATGTATGAAATCGATTTATTAAGGCAGCTGCAATTTTAAAGTACAGCATAAGATGAATAGATGCAGTATTAAAATATTCCTGACGGAATAATTTGAAGTCCCGTTTAAATCTCCCATTTACGATTTCAACCACCCACCTACATAAAGTCACACATCTGGACTTGTTGGCTGTAATGGTTGATATTGGATTTCACCAGCTTGTTTAGATTCAGGCATGTGAGCCTTGTAACCACATTGCTGCAAGAATGGAATTGCATCCCTAAAACCTCTATCAAGAATAAATACATCATTTTCTCTAAAATAGGTTCGCAGTGGACTATTATCACTGAACAGTCTAAGCATTATAGAAGCATCTGATTCTGTCGCAGAATATGGTCCATAAACATCAAGGATATAACCATTATAGCACACAAGTAAAAATGGCTTAACTAAGTTACGATTCTTATGTAAACTGTATGTTTGCTTCTAGTAAAAGTAATTACTACTTTTTTTGCACATAAACATATGTCTCATCACATATTATTATGGCTGGCATAAATTCAGGATCCATGTCTGGATTACCAAATAAACCATTTGGTATTGTCAAGTTAAATTGAGCAACTTGCTGAATGCATAAGGTATTTGTCCCTAAATGCAGTTGGATGAATTGCTTCAAAGCACTGACTTACAATATTTAAGTGTTTGAAAACAGTCGATGAAGCTACATTAAAAGAGAAGCTATTCGTTCATTGCTATCACCTGTACGAAGTTTTATTAAGAACATAGCTAGACTTCTTTTAGGTGATCTAACCTTTCACTGATAGATGGAATTTCAACTAGTAATTGTTCAAATTGGTATTTAGTAAATCCTAACCAATACTTGCATAACGTTGAATTATGTTCAATGATATTTAAAATATTATAATTCTGAGTAACACTACTTTTAAGTAGTGAACATAGGTAGTCTATTTGAGATGCAGTGAAATCTGAACAGTTACTATTGTGTATAAATTATTCCAATCATTGTGAGGTTCATTTAAGTGTATTCGCAAATACGAGCACACAGTGGCACATAAAATGAGTGATCAATCAGCAATCTCTTTAGTAGTTTAGGTATTAATAATCTAGATGAATGATTACATAACTTAAAAATACAGTGACGGGAAGTAGAAGCAGCATGCTTATAATTAGCCATAGTAATTGTTGATACCGCTCTGGAAATGGCAGGAGTTACAGTTGCAGGCATAGGTGGTGGTTGTGGATGTTACCATGTCTTCAATATTCATGCATTGTAATTCCATATCCCTGTTTATTTTGTTGTCTCTGTCTCTGTACAGTTCTGGAAGCTCTCAGCCAACAACTATTGCAGACTCGTCCAAACGATCCACCTGAAAAAGTGTTTTTTCATCAAATAACCGAACGGACAATAATTTTACAGTGTGGACCCTAAATAATAATATTTATTAATATTTTATTTATTTCAATTTTATTAAACTAAATTGTCTTAATGCCTTTTAAAATTATTTATAACAGCATGTATTTTTTTCATAATACTTAAACCAGACGTAAACCAGATTCCACTAAGGTAAAAGAAATAACAATACATCTAATAAAAGACAGGTGAACAAGTGAAGAAGTAGTTATTTTAGAATTATAATGTTATTTGACTAAGCACAAGTTCTTTGACGTTTTATTTACACTAACTTTATTAAGGTAAAAATATTATTTGTATATTAAGTACAAAGGCATACAAATATGGGTGTAAAGTAAGAAAGAACTAGCATCTATCTAATAACAACAACTGAAGATAAAAAACTGTGGTTATCAAATATCCCCCCTATAAGGAAATCTATGGGGGAGGTCTATGTTCAGCAGTAAACTTTTGATAGGCTGTAAAAATAAAGATGACCTGGTGGTGAACAGCCAAATTGTGGAGTGCAAGGTGTATGGTACTACAAACATCAATCTGTGTGCCAAAGTGATTATGGCAACTCCTCTGGTCAGGCCTATTTCAGGCAGGGGATCATTTACAGGCTGTTAAAGTAAAGTAAGTACCTGGTGTGATGGTATCCACTGCAAAATAACATCTCTTTCTGCTGAATTAATAGGCACAGGACGTGTGGTGTTTTAAAATTGAAGATCCGGAATACAAATATTCCTATACCCAAATCTTCTAATGGAATGAGCAACTTGCAATTTTCTGCAATATTCTTAGCAATTACAACAAACTGCGTCAAGTGGTGTAACTGAAAAATTGAGAATGCAAATAAAAATTAAAAATATTAAATTCAGAAGGAATGTACGTTACCTATAATCGATTTTGAGGGCAGAGGCAGGAGAGAGAGGCGAGGTTGGTGTGAAACCCCAAAGGGTTGACACAGAATCCTATCCTTCCTGTATAATAAACTAATCATATCCTATAGTTTTTATGAAACAATATATTTTCAATTACAAAGATTTATTGAAACCAAAAGAGAAATATCGATTATATATTATGATTTTACAAGATTATCAGTATTTCAAGCACATATTATATTGATAAATAAACTTTATAATATTAGAGTGGACTGAAAATCTACTTATTGCAATTAATTAACTTTTTTTCTAATTACATAATATTATATACTTACTATAAAAATATTAATAAATTTATATTCTTCTTTGACTTCGATTTCTGATTGACTGACACCAGATTTATAACATACACATAACATGCGATATAATATACATAATTACCTATCGTTCGACCCATTGATTACTATTATAGATACTTTTAACATAGACAAAAACTTCTTTTGTGATATATTTTGTGTGATCTTATTTTATCTATTAATTAAATTAGCTTTTACCAATACATAAAACTTCAATACTTTGACACTTTTAACATACTAATATGACCTGTGTTTGTTATTCGTTTTAAGTAATTCAACATAAATTATAGATTTTCCAAAATTCTAGGATGAAAAGTAAACTCTTGTATTAACATAAACTTTTAATTAAACTAATCAGTTTTCATTTTCGAATGTAATCATTAATATTTAACTAACCTGTTTAATATAATCCAACACTTGTTGCTTGTTGCACTGATAAAACATAGACATATAAACCTACTTGTTGGCAGAAAACTACGAATTAGGTACCTGTTACAAGTGGAAATATGAATTTTTCAAACTTTAACACGAACACAGTTTATATCCTAAATAAAGTAACTTTTATATTCGATAAATGTATAAAACTACGACCAAATAACTGACGACTTTATTCTAACCTTCAATGCAAAATTATTATTAGTTGGTAGCACAGATTACTGTATGCAGTTGGTATTTGTTAGTATAAACAAGAAAGTCAATGCAGTGTCTACAATTTTAAAAGATGTATTATATTATTAAATATGTATTATAATCATAGATTAAAATTATATCTGTAGAAAGTATGAATTTGGTATAGTAATATGAAGGGATATTTATTAGTATTTTTACAAACTTAAAATAATTAGGTACTCAAACATGTATAGATCGTTATGTGTCGTTTATTATTATTTCTAAAAATCGTATCATATCTCATATTCAGTAAAAATTAAAAAATAAATAAAAATGTATTATAAAATGTATAAATATATAATATATGAATACATTCAAAACGAAAATTAGTAGCTTTCGTTTCTGCAATATTTTTAGACTAGAACGTCGAGCTTCGAGAGTGATAAAAATAAGATATATTTCTATAAAAGTTTGAAACTTTAAATCGATTATAGGTTTGGTACAGTTGAATCAGCGCATTCCATAAGATAAAATACTCACCTCGTTAGAAATCACACAGATAAAAGTTGGCGCACATCTGCTCCTGTCTCGGCTAGTAATTGTCTTCGCACAGTGCGTTGAAATCTAACTCCACAATTAATACAACTATTTACAGTGTATGATGATCTTTCAGATGCCATTTTAATATAGCAAGTAAATACCAAAAACAGCAGCGTGAAGAAAGTCAGTTACAAAGTAATACCCGGCCGCCGGTTATTACCCAGACACGGAAGTCAATGACCAAATAGCGTTTCGTTCCACGGTCACTTTGAACGATGTTATATGACATTTTATGATTAGCGAACACTTTTAGAAGTAGGATTAAATACAAAGTTCTCAATGGTATCTTTTAAGTAATAAATATATTATATAATAAGTTGTCTTTGTAAAATATATTTTTCTTTTATAGAAACTGCAAAAATGATCCATTACACGCATTTTCGTCCCATATTACATTAATCACAACACGAATATTAATACAACTCATTTTTTTTCAGATTTCTTGATTCCGTTTAGATTTTCATAACATCTGTAGGCCATTTTCTATAATAAATTGGTATCTTTTTTGTGTGTAATACCATTAAGGGTCGTTAAAATTTCTAGTGGGCCAAAACGATTGACTCCTTTGTTGAAATTGTGAACTCATATTGGATTAGGGATGAAGAAGAAACTAATACAATAGATTTAAAAGTTTTGTTTGTTGACTATAATTTATTTGTTGAGTAGATAAGAGTAAGAAGTTACTCCAACATCATAAAATAGATTGAGCCAAGTTCTCTTCTGCAGTATGCTGCCTATATGAAGTGGATATCATGACTGTGGATTTCATTTGAGATCTATTTTTTTTATTCATTCATGACTATCTATCATAAGTCCGCTGCTGAACCTAGGCCCCCATAGATTACCTCATAAGAGCGATATTTTCAATAGTTGCCACGTTGGGAAGGCGGCTTGGCCACCTCATTTTTATTAAAGCCGTTATCAGTTAGACGTTGCTGCCCATCTCCTATTACATTTCCCTGTGTCGCCTTACGCCATCCACTGGATGACATCAAGCAGTGGATACAAATCTCACTTATCTACTTAGTAACGTTTTATAATCATTATGATATTTTATTTGCAAATTCTAGAAAGGAATAAACTACAACGAAACTAACGATTGCTCCTGACCGATTATTTATTTGGGACACCAATTTATTTACTTCCTCACATTGTTTCAAACAAGTTTAAAAAAATCCTTTAAGAACAACGTAACGAGCTTTCTACGCACTTAAGAAATATTAGACAAATAGCAATACCACAGTGCCAATAATTAGTCATGGACTTTGCTTATATGGGGCAATCTCTTATTTGTTTTATGGGAACCAATTGTCAGTAAGGCAATGGCGTTGTGGATGACGTTATTGCGATAATTTTCACGGTAATAATACAAACGTATTATTTGCCCAATTCGTTTCATGGTTCGTTTTTTGTTCGTTAGTTTGTCTAATTCACTGTCTTATTGAATGTTTTTATACAGAATAGTGTCTTTCTAAATGAATTGAATGAATTTAAATTCGCGTCAGTTAAAAAAAATAAATCATCATCACTTATCATAACAAAATCACTAATTCCACGCCAACGAAGTCGCGGGCACATCTAGTTATAAATAATAATAGTTGTAATTATGATATTTTCTTTGAAAATTCTAGAGAAGGAGTAAACTAGTTCAAAACCTATGATTACTCATCATCAATTAATTATTTGGGATAGCACTTTATTTACTTCAACACTTTGTTTCGATGAAGTTGTTCCGAATTTTTTTCTTGATTAAGAACAACGTAACGAGCTTACGGCGAACTCTAGAAATATAAGACAAGAGAGCTTACGTCATCAAATAGGAGTTAGCAATATCATGTAGTAATTACTTACAGTTAAGCTTAATGATTCCTTGGACTATGTCAGTTACTCTGATGCTGTATACTGGCAATGGGCCGGTCATATATCTCGAATAACATACAATCAATGTAGAAGAAAGTTACCCGAGCGGCAGCCTCGTATTGGTCAGGGAAACGTAGAGCGGGCCTCCGCTAAATGAAGTGACGGCCTGGTGAGATATGTAGAAAGTCAATAGCTGCAGGAGCCTCAGGACAATGTTTTATGGCATTCCCTGGGGAGGCCTGTGCACGTCACGCTGGGCAGGCAGAAATGCTATCTTGCCTTTTTACAGCTGTGGGTTTAATAAAAGCTGATAAAGAATTAGAACAAAGAGTAGTAATGAAGCATTCTTAACTACTAGAATAATGTACTAGTGTAGTTAAGAATGCTATAGAATAGTGTAGGTGTTCATGCATCAATTTGATCTCTTAAAATATCATGCCCTATGCGCATGCGTGTTAATATTGAAATAGATTAGGAATACAGCTCAGTCAAAGAAGTATATGCACACTTGCCTTGAATTACACGGTCCTCGTTTCACTTCCCCATAATTCATCTCATCGCAAAGCATGTTGCAGTCACACAATAAAATGTTCACATAGTATTAGTATAGATAATTAACAGGTTACAAATGTGAATTTTCTTTTATTACACAAACAAAATATTATATTCCTTTATTTATTTACGTTGCTAGTAATAAGTAAAACTACTCTGACACGACCTGTAATATTTATTAGGTTCGACATCATTAACTCTCATTCGCCGTACTGTTAAGGAGTCTTCTTACCACATATCTTCAATTGAGTGAGATTTATTAGGCTCTCTAATACAGGCTAGCAAGCTATAAGAGAGGCCCCAGTAAATAGATGATTATTAGGTTATTTCGAATAAAAAGCATAAGTTGAATAATCAGGCAATTCATAGGGAGGGTTATGTTCAGCCGTGGGCTTATATAGGTTGTAACAGTAATAGTATATTCCTAATGTAATAAAAGTAACAGTTTTCAATACGTTTAAGAAACTAGATGATGATCACCTAATAATAATCCCGTCTGAAGAAATTTACAACGTTTTCCAGTTCCTTACTTATACTCAGACAGATTATACTCAACCAAATCTAAGAAATACCTTTTAATAGCTTTCACATTTATTGAACTAGGCATTCCAACTCAAAAGTCGGTACCTACAATATTCGATTCTTAAGAGTTATCGATATCGATTCTTTAGAGTTTGTAATCATTTACAGTTTTATCTAGATTAAAATACCAGAAATAATTATAAACAGATAACTCGAAACACAATATTTATCAGTTTTCTTTTAAATGTAACAATTTTCTTTGTATTCTCAATTATTTTGGCCCAGTGATCGCTTGTTTGTACTTTCTTCAAATCCTCCTTCCACATGCCAAATTATGAGGCGTCCACCTTTTCTCACGGGCACTTGCCATCCATGGCACAGGGTGGTTGGTGTTTAGCCATGTTGTCCCAATTGATAATATTTTTAATTTCTGGTAAAAATGTTGTTCTTTCCTTTCATGTCTCTAAATAATTATTTTGCATTTGTAATTTTTTTGTAATGGTTCTTATTGCAAAATCCTTTTCAAATTGGTCGTAATGACTATATACTACTATCGTATAAGTCGTCTTCTTCTAAACTTACTCGCAACTACGCCACAGTGGGATTCACACAAATTATTTAAAAAAAGACTTGTTAATTCATGATTCATATAACATGAAACTCTAAAATAAAAATTAAATAAGGAAATGATAAATAAAAAATGTTAAGGTTCGATTATTTGAATATTTTGCCGATTATTCGCATTAGCATGTATTTGAATCATGCTAACACTACGATCAGGTGCATAACAACATATCATTGAAACAACGTCAAGCATAAAAGTTAATTCTGGTATTTTTAATATTTTGCTTTATTTGAAAGAATCGAATTTAAATTAGTGTTAAAAACTATACGTTAAAGTTAAAAGTTAAAGTTACAGCCTATATACGTCCCACTGCTGAGCACAGGCCTCCCTCATTTCTGAGAGGGTTTTAGGGCAAGGCCCAATGCGTGTTGGCGAACTTCACATGTCTTCGAAATATTTTTTAATTTCTCAGACATGCAGGTTTCCTCACGATTTTCCTTCACCGCCGAGCACGTGGTAAATCAGCACTTAAAATTGCAATTGCAATTTCATTGGTGCCGGAGGATAGAACAGTTTGCTCGCGTACTGTGAAATTTACAGCGAGCGCTAACCATCTGAGCTACCACGGCTCCCTATACGTGTTGTAATTAAATATAGATAACTTCATAGTTCTTTGGATTTACGTAAAAGATTATATAAATCGTGTGAGAACGCTTGTACAAAGTTATTGTGGATTGAATAATGAGAAACGTCAAAAGGTATCTCTTAGATTTGGTTGAGTAGAATTATATCCACATCATTATTACAACAGTTTTAGTTTACCAGTGCTTGTGGTGCAGTGGCTTATCATTGAGTATTGGCGCTGAGGGCCGCAGATTCGAATCTCGCGCGGAACATATATTTGTATGACCTGTAAATAATTGTTTCGCATCTAAATGTGTAATTGAAAATGTCGTTTACGCTAGACGTGTAATAACATACAGACCGGCGATAGGAAGTAACGTTAAAGGTATGAGATGTCTGTGATCTCTGCGGTCATAAATCGTGCGTCACAAAGCGTGACGATCAAGACAAATCTACCCTACAATGAGAGCTCGCCAAAAGTGAATTTAATAAGCTGCCACAGAGATAGGAAGCCATCATCATCATTTTATACAACCGAATTTTATCGGTATTGGTATCGGTATAAAAAATGTTATATTTCAATGGGATTTTAAACCAACTTTTATATAAAATCCAATAATTATAAAAATAAAGGAAAATAAAAATAAAATAAATAAATGTTTCTAATACCCACATAACAGTGCCTCGAACCCCTAACTTAGCCTTTGGGTGACAAACGAACCAGCTCTTTTGTTTCCAGTGGCATCGACCAATAGCAGATACAATTTTTAGAAACTTAACCGCACGTGGAATAGTAAATACAGTTATTACCAACTTTTGCAAAAAGGTTGAGCAAATTTAAGCTTTTCAGACAATAAAATAATAATCATTAATTTCGGACTATAATCCATAATGGCAAGTAATAATTATAAACTAAAATATGTTAGTAACAACATTAAGGATGCGTGACCTGGTAAAAGGAAAACCTGGTTACAATCACAGCTGTTGCCACCATTTGTGCGAACTCTAACGGCATATCGTTTCTTGCCGGATTCTGTACATATGAATGAATCATTGAAATTTACTATACCTATTGTACACCAATAAAAAGAAAAATATAAATTATGCAAGGTACAATTGGGCGTTTATCACAATTTTTAACCCTATCAAAATCTACTACTGAACATACGCCTCCTCAGATTACCTCATTAGCTAACCTCATCATATGAGACATAGTTGCCACTCTTGGCAGGCGGTTGGCAACCGCAGTCTTTTTTTTAAGTGTTATTAGAAAGACGCTGCTACCCATCTCCTGGCTTTGTTTCCCTTTGTCGCGTCTCACGAACCCACGAGACGATATAGGGTAGTGGATCTTCTTACACCACCACTACACTTAGAAGGTTATCACTTAAAAGGAATCTATCCCAGGTCAGTGAGAGAGTAAAGCTGTTCCAAAAACTTTGTATATTGATCGTGTTTGATTGAAGCTGCCAAGTTTACGGTAGGAAGAGGCTACCCATTTGGAACGCTCTGAAACACCTCCCTCGTTTCTTTCAAATTCGTTTATTTAAGTTTACACTGATCGGTTATGGATATACTTAATTTGGCTCATCTTCAATATATCGCAAATTTGGTAAACTTTCGTCTAGGCATTTGCTCATTCTGTCACAAACTTCTACATTATAAATTTGCATCGTCACTCTTTCGTCATTTATTTTTACCTGTGCAAATCATTAGAGCATTATTTTCTTAGTCCTGTAGCATCGTCGTTTCTAATACAATTTGATTATTTTGCAGTGCGTACAACGCAGTACCAAGGCCTTCACAAATGCATGCGTAAATATAGAGCAGTAGACGTATAACAAGTGTAATAATAGAGCACTTATTCGTCGTAAGCTATCTGTAGATCAGACTTGCAACCAGTGTCGGAGACACGGTACAATCAATAGTAAAATCAGTATACGTCGAGACTCAAAACGAAACGAGTTTTGAGACATTCTGAAATATAGTTTATATTGACAATGTTAGTACATACTCATATGTATGTGTATTTTATTCATATTTCATCAATATATTATATTGATGAAATCAATTTCAAGAACGTTTTACATAGGAAATACAGTCAGCTAAACTTCAATCATGCAACAAGTGGCTCTACTAAGAAAATTGCACACTAGTACTAGAGCCATTAATTTGTACAGAGCTTTGAGGACATGTCTTGGTTGTTATGAAACCCCGCAGTTACTATTCCTTGTTAGGTTGTTTTCATTATTTTATTGTAACTATACCTTATTGATGTAAATATTTAACCTCTGATAGATAACTAGATGATACAGAACATTTTTGATAAGTGGGACAGATATTCCTTTGACATTAAAATTTTCCAACATCCTTGGGAACAACAATTTTATCAACTTTTAAACCCAAGTATGTCAGCATTCATCGGGTAACCATTTATAAAAAGGATATTAAAAATAAAGATAGAGATATGATACTGTTTTATTTTCGAAATGAATTCTGACATTATAAGTTTACAATGTAAGTATATAAAACTACGAGTTTAGTAAGATTACAATATAAAGATCAGTGTTTTGTTTTTATCAGACGCGAAGGTATTCGTCGACAGTTTTATTTGTACTGAATTTTAAGAATATTCAACGTTTCGAATATTTTTGTTTGCTAATTTTTTTTTCATAAACCTGTAAATATCCGTATGACATGCCAAATTTAAAGCTCTTACTTTCACATAATAATTCACAGTTGTTGAATTTAAAATTTTGGCATGAAAAGTGATCCTGTTCACCCAACGTTCGTATCAGTATATATCAGGTGTTATAGACTTACTTTTAAAATAAAAACGGCATTAGTCATACTTCAGTAGATTTCACGTTCCTAAGGTATTTTATAGCCGCTCCTGCGTCTCTAATATTCAGTTGAGAGTAAATATTTAATTAAAGATAGTTTATTAATCAAATTTTTGGAAGTAATTGGAAGTAAAGACTAGAAATGAGTTGGGGGATGACTCGAACTTTAGGCCTAGTCCGTTTAAATAGCCTATCATGTAGAGGATGTCATGGGGTCATGGTTGAATCGAGGCAAAAGTTCACATTACACCTCTAGGGGTCAAAATGGCCAAAAACCAAAAAATGGGGGTGGCTCGAACTTTAGGCATAGTCAGTTTGAATAGGCTATCATTTTTTTTATAGGAGAGTGCAAACGAGCATGCGGTTCACCTGATGTTATGACTACCGCCGCCATGAACAACTGCAACACCAGGAATTGCAGATGCGTTGCCGGCCTTTTAAAAAGGAGTAGGCTCTTTCTTGAAGGTCCCTAAGTCGTATCGGTCCGGAAAATCGCTGGTGGTAATCGGTTCCATAAAGGAAGTTGTGGAGGAAGAAAACATCTTCTAAATCGCACAGTGGTGGACCGCCCATCATCCAGATGGTATGGATAGTATCGCAAGTTTTGTCGCGATGTGCGATGGTGAAATTGAGCGGCTGGAATTAGTCCGAACAATTCGTCAGAGCACTCCCCGTGGTAGGTGCGATAAAATACGCAAAGAGATGCAACATCTCTACGCAGTGCTAGTGAGTCTAGCCGATCGGAAAGAACTCGGTCGTCGACGATTCGATCCGCTCTGCGCTGAATGCGGTCAAGTGGAAGGAGCTGGCACTGGGGAGCCCTGCCCAGAGATGGAACAGTATTCCATGTGAGGCCGAACCTGCGCCTTGTAAAGTTGCAGGCGGTGTCTGCATGAAATACTGCCCGCTCTACTGATCACGCCAAGATTTTTAGAGGCTAATTTGGCCTTTCTTCCAAGTGACCACGAAACTGCACGTTACTCGATATGTCAACGCCGAGAATTCCGATACTGGCTGAGGCAACAAGGGTAGTGCCTTGAAACTGAGGAGATACGACAAAGGGTTCCTTTAGCGGTAAATGCGCAAAATTTGTGTCTTCTGGGGATTGAACTGGACTAGATTTAGTCGCTCCCAATCCGAGACTTTGTTCAACAAAGTCTCGACTCCAGACAAATTTGTTCCGGTACTCGGCGACGTTTTCCGAGAAATATTGGCATGGCCGATGTATGAAACATCACAAGTGCTGTCATCCGCATAGCAATGAATGTAACCGGTTTGCAAAATATCATTGAGATGCAGAAGAAACATCGTTGGTGATAGCACGCAGCCTTGTGGAACACCAGCGTTAATAGTCTTGTAATCGGGCACGCACCGTCTACTACGACCTTACGACGACCTACGATCACCAGCTGAGCGACCCCGACGGAAACCGTACTGGCAGTCACTAATCAGCTGGTGCTCTTCAAATACCGCATGAGCTGGCAGTTAACAATGGACTCCATTATTTTCGAGAATAAGGAGGTGATGGCGATAGGCCTGTAATTGGACGGATAAGAGCGGTTAGCTTTTTAGGGATCAGGTGCTGGCTGTCTTCCGGAGATTACGAAAGCTGTCTTCCGCAGAATTCAGGACAACACCAAGGAGTAGGAGCACCGAAAAGACGCTTTAGAACCGGTGCCAACTCTGGAGCGCACGCTCTCAGCACAATTGGCGGGATTCCATCAGGCCACTCGACTTGTGGATGTCCAGGGAGAGGAGTGCTTTGCGTACTGAGCACTGTGTGAATCGCACATCAGGCATAGCACTCACACTGCGATCGGCGGTGTGTTCCCCTGTCATCAAGAGTCGAGTTGGACGCAAAGGAGCCTAAAAGGTCGGCTTTTGCGTCGTGGGCCTGTGAGTCTTCCTCCTGTGCAGAGATGGTAGTGATGGCTACAGAAATTCTCTTGACAGCCTTTATGAGAGACCAGAATGCACGGGTTCCCGAAGGAAGGAACTAGTTTCTCGCCAATTCTGCCTATGTGCTTGACTTTGCCTTGCATAACTCTTTGAAGGACCTGGAGGCGAAGTTATACTTTTTTAAGCATGCTGGTGTTTACATCCCGAGCCGCCGCCTCAGCCCAGGCCTGATAACACTCCCGCTACGCGTAATGCAGTCTTACAGGAGCGACCAAACCAAGCCTGCGATCTGCCACCGATGGGTACCACAGATGATGGAATAAATAGTTCCATTCCCTGTAGCACCACATCAGCGACAGAGTCAGCAACAGCGCTGGGATCATCCGGCGAGAAGCAAACACGCCCCCAATCCGCCAACCTGTAATGCCAAACACGGCGGCAACCTGCAGAACGCAACCGCGAGGAGAGCGTGAGTGGCACCACACCCGGATCAGACAATGGTCCGAAGAGCCAAGAGGGCATCGACGGAAACCTGATATCCGTCCGGATGAGAGGTCAGCAGAAGGTCCAACAGGGAAGGTGTATGATCCACCACATCTGGAATCCGCGTAGGCAAAGAAATCAGTTGTGTCAGACCATATGCCAAGGCAAAGTCATAGCCAGATCCCGCATGATCGGTTAACGTGAACCGTGTATTCAGCGTGGTGGGCGTTAAAACGCGCAATATCACGATCTCTACGGATGGGATCTGTTGTAGCAAGAAATCTGTAGCCATTTGGAAGTGGTCGATGAGACGGTCTGTGTCGGCATTACCGCTATGGGACCTATACAGGCACCGTAGACGCGGAGATGGTCGTCGCTGTCTACGCGCAGCCATAGGATGGACAGGTCCGTACCTTCAAGACTGCCGAGGCGTCGAGAACAGATATCCTCTCTGTATACGCAAACTCCAGCGGGGCACAAAGTATTCTAATTTGTACCCCGGGTGGGAAGAATACAATATCAGCCGGAGAGGACACCTGCGTCTCGGTCAAAAGAGCAAGGCCGGCTTCGCCGTCTCTAGATAGTAGTGGACGGCGTTAAGGTTCGAGTGAAGTCCCTGATGTTGCAGAAGTCCACGGATAGCGTGGCGGGGTCGCCATGGTTTTATTGCTCGGTTTGCCCCGTGCAGTGTTAGTATAGAGCGGTTTTGCCCCCAGAATACGCGGGGCAGCCTGAGCACCACGCTCAGGAAGAGGTAGCTTGACCGTGGATGCTCAGTGAGGATTATCCATTACCAGGGGTGCTGGTACCCTCCTGGGGTAGTTCTTTCTTTTAAATTCCGCTACCATGTTATGGAGATTGGGTCTCCGGCCACCTGCACTAACAAGCGAAACGCAGAAGCAAAGCTCCTACTTTACGTTGGTATTCTGAGGTCGTGGTACCGCCCCGTTCGAGCCTGCCCATCCATGCTACAGCAGAAGCTGCAGCGCGGCTCTACCACCGTTAAAATCATGTAGAGGATGTCATGGGGGTCATGGTTGAATAGGGGCAAAAAGTTCTCATTACACTCCTAGGGGGTCAAAATGGCCAAAAACCTTATTTCGGTTATAACTCCGCCTCCTTCGGAGGTTCTTACACAGCCTATACTTCCCGCATCCCACTTATTCTAGCAAACAAAGTGCTACTAGGGTTTAGTGGATTTAAGGTACCAGTACACTAATGCGATGGCCTTGTGTCTTGCGGCTCTCCTGTAAACACGTCTTTATCTAAATATATATTAATAATTTATATCTAAATAATTTATGAAAAATGACTACTAAACATTTATATTTTTGCTATAATATCTGGTACCAATATCATACATAATATGCAAAATTCGTAAAACAAAATTACATTTCTGAACGTATACGTTTCGCACATCCCCAGCAGTTCTTCATTTCGTCACGAAATTAAAACTCCAAAAATTTTAATTTAAAACAGACGAAGGCATGAAGCCTTTTCCGTTAACAGAATTCCTAAAAAATGAAAAAATCTTATTTAGTTTGCCACAAAGTTCATGAAAAGGCAAAAACTATCACTCTCATACCTATTAAAGGCTTTATGTAATTGAAAATTGAAGTTGGTTAAAAAATATTTTATAATTAAATAATTTTAAATTAATAATTAGAATATCTGTATAAGTACTTGATTTTTAAGTATTTTTAAGTTTTCAAGTGTTGTCTGTATCATCACTGTGGCGGCGCTGTCGTCGCGCCACAAGCAAATACATCGAAGCCTAAATCGCGCTATCAAGTTCCAATTAAAACAGTATAATATATACAATAGCTCCGAACTACCACTCGGGCGTTGGCCGCTCCCGGGCCGATCACCTTGCCCGGCGGGAGATGTCCCTTTCTCCCGTCGGGGTCACCACTGTGGCCGGTGAAAGGAAAGGGAGATCTCCCGCCGGGCAAGGTGATCGGCCCGGGGCGGCCAACGCTCCGGTGGTGGTCAGGAGCCTCTGTTTTAATTCGAAACTGGCGCGATTAAACTTCGATGTTCGCTGTGTGACGCTATCACCCTGCTCAGACCGGAGGTCGATAGTGCAGTCTAGATGTCGACAGATGTGCAAGTGCCAGGAATTGCCTTGTAGTCTGCGGTGAGTCGACGTCACCGGCCACAATCACGAAGACACTATACTAAAAGTGGCCAGTGGTTTCGTACTACGCAGCGCGTCGCCGCGAGATGCATCGCAACGTCGCGAGGCGCATCGTGAGTTGCTGGTAGCCCGACGTCTCGCTGCGTAACGAACCACGCGGCGCGGCGAGACGCCGCGCCTGTCATCAGAGAAATAAAGGCTATTTTAGATTTGTTGGTCAAATGCTGCTACCCATCTCCGTTTCATTTCTTTCTGTCGCGTCTTACGGCACCCACGGTATGAGATGGTAATTGTTAATACTACACTCAATGTATTTTCCAGCAGTGTGTGTACAGATTCATGCAATAAAATTCTATTCAATTCTCACCATCTGATTGACTCATTAGCACTTTTGGCGCTTTAAATTAATAAAGATAAAAATTTAAATGTATTTCAAAAAAGATTTAATATAGCTATTACATAGTAGAGCCATGCTGCAGCTATATTAGTAGTATAGTTGTAGCACAAATGGGTCGGCTCGACCGGGGTAGGACCACGCTTTCACAGAATACCAGTGTAAAATTGTAGCTTAACGCTGCTGTGTTTCGTTTGGTGATTATAGAGAACGGGAGACCCTTTTTACTGGAAAAGAGACATTCGATCTTAGTCCTCACGAGTGACAATTCATCTACATTTTGATCCGTTTCTATTTTCATATAGAAGTACAAATCAACTAAGTAAACAAAACAATGTTTTAAGATTTAATCATAAATTTATTCATGGAAAAACAAACACATTGGGCCTGAGTTCTGCTTTGCTTACTGTCTTCTAATCTAGATAACAACAGTTAAATGTGCCTGATATGTATGTCTGTCAATGCGTTAAATACATGATATAAGCCAGTACCTTTAATAATGCAGAATAATATCAAGTTTAAATACAAAGCAACATACGATATACAAATCTCAAATAGTTGACATAACTAAACCTAAAGGGTTATCACTGCTTAAAAATCCTCTTTCATTCATCAGGTACCCATCGTTCAAGTTTTTACTTTCCCGATTTGCTTCAAGTGGTTTAATACAGTTTTATCACTTACCCCGACCCTGCAGCTATCTCTGAAGTGCTGTGATGGATCCGCTTCCACAATAGCCTTTAATTCTTCATTTTCACTTTGGTCTCCGGCCGTCAACGGAGTTGGTTCTGAAGGTCGAAATTTCCAGAACGAAAACGTTGAAACCAAAAACGTACCGTGCTTTCTTTGCACACCAGCGCCCTACACATCATTAATCCTATGAGCTGTTTCTGCAGCACTGGTGCCACGGTAGAACTCGTACTCGTAAATATACATATTTCATGTTTTCCATTGTGCGGTAATAAGCGACGCCAAAGAAAAATAATGAGAAAAACAAATTGAGTTTTGACTGTTTTCAAAACTCAAATGTACAACTAAATTAATTTATAAAATTGAATTTGGAATTCTTAACGAAAGAGGAGAAATTTCAAATCAAAGTGGTTAGTACGACAAAACGCTAATTTCATATGTAAGGACCTAATATATATGTATATATATATTAAAGATCGTAAAAGCAAGTTTAGTGGCGTGTAGTGGCGGGTAAGAATACTCACTACCCCATATCTTCCCGTGGGTGTCGTAAGAGGCGACAGAGGAGAAACTGAGGCAGAGGATGGGCAGCAGCATCTTTCTGATAACAGCAAAAACAATAAAAACTGCAGTTGCCAACCCGCTCGCCAAGCGTGGCAACTATGGCAATATACCTCCCATGAGCGACGACACAAAGAAACGGCCCCGGCGGCCCCGCTATTCCTGGCTACGGTGGCGACCATGGTACCAGGGGCAGGGGTGCTAAGAATCTCCGGTGGAGGTTCGGTTGCCACCACGACGACTCGACCTGGCAACTTATAACGCACGTACCCTGAGGACTGACGAGAAGATCCTGGAGCTGGAAGAAGAGATAGACAAGTTACGCTGGAATATTATAGGATTATCCGAGGTCCGAAGAGAGGGGGAGGACACGGTAATCCTCAAATCCGGCAACTTGTTCTATCACCGGGAAGGCGACCATCTGTCCCAAGGAGGTGTCGGATTTATCGTCCACAAGTCTCTCGTTAACAACGTTGTAAAGATTGGGAGTGTGTCGACGAGGATTGCGTACCTTATACTCAGAATCACCGAAAGGTATTCGCTGAAGGTCATACAGGTTTACGCACCAACCTCAGCACACCCGATGAGGAGGTGGAGGAAATGTATGAGGATATCTCTAGAGCCATGCATTCCTCCAAAACCCACTATACAGTGTTAATGGAGACTTCAACACAAAACTAGGCACAAGAGAAGTACGGTGAGCTGAAAGTAGGAAATTCGGGTAGGGCAACAGGAACCCAAGGGCCAGCAGCTGGCCGACTTCATGGAGAGAGGACTTTTATGATGAACTCTTTTTCTTGAAGCGGCCTGGGAAAATGGACCTGGTCGAGCCCCGACGGTTCGACAAAAATGAGATCGACTTCATTATGACGACCAGGCGACAATTGTTCAGTGATGTCTCAGTGATCGCGAGGGTGAAAACCGGCGATCACCGAATGGTGAGGGCACACTGAACCTAAACGTAAAGTTGGAGGTCACGTCTAATGAAGTCAACGCTCCGTCCCCTCGTATCTAATCAAGTCCCGAAACCTTTCAGCTCGAACTACGAAACCGTTTTCAGTGCCTAGAAGATTGCAATGCAGTGGACGATATGAATTACAAGCTCGTGGAAACTGTCCATGCGGTCGGAGCTAAGTTTTACAAGACCCGCCGCAGAAGAACACAAAACTCTCAATCACCTCTTAATCTCATGGCTGTTAGACGGGATATGAAGCTGCAGTCTTCAGTAGATATGACAGAATACAGGCGACTGAACAGACAGATCTCCAAATGCATGCGGCGGGACTTGCGCAACTTCAATACAGCTCGTATTGAAGAAGCGATCGAGCAGAACCAGGGCTCCAAAGTCTTTGCTAGAGATCTGTCTGCCAGAAAGAACCAACTGTCGAAGCTGAAGACCAAGTGTGGCAACGTCGTTTCGGGACACCTGAGATTTTGAGTGAGATTGAGAGGTTCTATGGGCAGCTGTACACATCATCGTTGGAGCCACACGCAAGTGTGAGTAACGATCAAGGCGAGTCTTATCCGACACTATTCCGATGATATCCGGACGTCAGTCTGAGCGAGATTAGAATGGCTCTCCAGCACCTTAAAACGGCAAGGCCCCAGGCGAGGATGGAATTACAGCGGGCTTCTGAAAGCGGGTGGAAAACCGGTACTGAAGTCCTTCAGAAGCTCTTTAATTCCGTCCTACATGGTGGCATTACACCGGAGGCGTGGGCAGTGCGGTGGTCATGTTCTTCAAGAAAGGCGACAACGCTCTCTTGAAGAACTACAGACCATTCCCTTGAGCCGCGTCTGCGTGCTGTTTTCGAGTCATTACGAATCGTCTCGCACGCAGACTCGACGACTTCCAGCCTCCCGAACAAGCCGGTTTCCGAAAGGCTTGGCACCATAGACCACATACAGCCTTCGGCAAATTGTAAAGTCCGGGGTACAATTTGCCACTATGTCTGGCGTATGTGGACTATGAAAGCCTGATTCCGTTGAGAAAATTTGGGCGGTGCTGCAGTCCCTTCAGCGGTGCCAAGTTGACTGTCGGTATATCGAAGTGCTGAAGTGCTTGTACAGTAGGGCTACGATGGCTATCGAGTACAGAACAGGTACGAAACCTATCCAACTGCAGAGGTGTAAGACAGGGTGACGTTATATCCCCGAAACTCTTCACGGCTGCATTGGAGGACGTTTTCAAGCTTCTGGACTGGAAAGGATACGGTATTAACATCAATGGCGAGTACATCACTCACCTTCGATTTGCCGACGATATAGTCCTTATGGCAGAATCGCTGGAGGACCTAAGCACTATGCTCAATGACCTCAATAGTGCCTCCCAACGGATAGGTCTTAAGATGAACATGGACAAAACAAAGATCATGTTTAATGTCCATGTCACACTATCCGGTATTTGTTGGGAGCACTAAGCTCGAGATTGTTGACGAATATGTTTACCTGGGACAAATAGTCCGACTAGTAAGTCCAACTTCGACCGAGAGGTCAATCGACAGTTCAACTCGGCTGGGCAGCGTTCGGGAAATTACGGCACATCTTCTCGTCAGGTATACCTCAAAACTTGAAAACGAGGCTGTACAACCAGTGCGTGTTGCCAGTGATGACATACGGAACTGAGACGTGGTCCTTCACTGCTGGCCGGATGAAATCAAGGTCGCTCAGCGAGCTATGGAGGGCTATGCTCAGTCTCACTGCGTGATAAAATTAGAAATGAGGTTATCCGCAGTAGAACCAGCATGACCGACATAGCCCAACGGATTAGTAAGCTGGTGGCAATGGGCCCGGCCATAGCTCGAAGAACCGACAACCGATGGGGAAAAATGTTCTCGGTGGCGGCCTCGTACCGGCGGACGAAGTGTTGGGCGTCCCCACTAGATGGGTGACGACCTGGTAAGACATGCAGGAAGTCGATGGATGCAGGTGGCTCAGGACTGTGCTTTGTGGCATTCCTTTGGGGGAGGCCTATGTTCAGCAGTGGACTTGTTAAGGGCTGTAATGATGATGATGAAGCAAGTTTACACATGCCACAATAGCTCACCACGCTACGGGTTGACTGGCAGGGACTGCCAACAGGCATTAAGCCTGCTCATTGTTACCTTAGTTGTAAGGTGTTACAATGAGGAATATATAAATAAAAATAAATAAATAATGTCTAGGAAGAAGAGGCACGATGCACTAAAGTTAACAGTTTGGTGACAGTGTAAGAGAATCGTCTAATTTCGTTGCGTGGTGACGTAAAAGCTGCTATGGGTTTCGCCAGACGTCAAAGGTACAAGACGTCTGGTACTGGGATTGTCAATCATCCTCTGGCAAGTGTGAAGATTTAGCCGAATCTTCCCCACAACAGGACAGATCCATGTCCCGGGTAGGTTTTACATGCTAATTTTATTACTTAAATAGTTTGTACAACCATTAATGTAAAACTTACTTTTAAAAAAGTCCCGCTGGGTTTCTTGCTGGTTCTTCCCAGGACAGAGGTTTTTTCGAACCAGTGGTAAAGTAAAAAATGACTTTCAGTAAGAATTACATGTAATCTATATTGAATAAAAATTATTCTATTCTATTCTATTCTATTCTATTCTATAGTGAGGAAAAGAATAAAGTTGTAAATGCTATCAAACATTCCAGTAGTGAACTGGCACCAGTACGCTGAGCGTTAGTGTTATGATATCTTATGTTTATGGGAACACTACACATTTGTTTAAAACTAATTTTCACAGATTCTATCGCGTAGCACCTGGTCACAGGAGGGACTGGGGTGTTCGACGTCCCAATGTCATAATTAACCGACTACATTCAGATTAAAATTAATAATTTTGGTCCGATCTACGCAGTATTAACTTATAGTATCTGAAAGTCTTGCAGTTGTATGCTTGGTATGGGATTTAATTTTATTAATGCGGATCCCAAGCATATGGTAGCACCAGCCAAGTCAAAATTGCTGGCTCCACATTTCACCGTTCAGCTTAGTATCGGCAACATTTTACTTTAGTAGTTTATAAATTAGAAACAAAACTAAGAATAATCAACTTTATAGCAAATTACTTAAATATAGCTATTAAATATATTTAAGTAATTTGCTATAAAGTTGATTATATGAACTATATATAATATATAATGAATGTATATATTATAATTATTAATTGCCTCTTACTACTTATATGGTAAGGATGGTATTGATGAAATGTAAGGTAAATGAAAATATTATTATGTTAGGAGATTTTAATGGAAGGGTTGGCGTGAAGAGGTCTGGTTATGAAAGGATATTAGGAACGTTTGGCGATGAAAGTATAAATGAGATGGTGAAAACCTCCTCACCGCATTTGTGGAAAAGAATCTTTTTGTGCAGAACACTTTCTTTCGCCATAAGAGGATTCACATGTATACATGGGAAAGAGTGATGATAGAAGCATGATAGATTTCATAATTGTGGATAAAGAATGAGGAGCGCATTGGTAGATACAAGGGTTTACCGGGGTCCAACGTAGGGACGGATCATTACATGGTCTTATGTCGAATTAATGGTCTATTCAAGCGTTGGCGGCATGGGACATCTGTGTCAACCACTGCGTTAAGCACAGCACAGAGTATGTGAAAAGTGACACAGACAATTATAGTATGACCAATAGCTAATCTGGGTCATATAATAACTCGTATCGTTTGATGTTCTGGGCGGTGATAACCGCGGAGGCATGTGACACGGTGTGTACGCGGTGTGGAGGGTGTGGCGCGCCCGTCTGTGGACTCGCGCGTCCCATCCGTTGTTGTCCTAACTGTGTTTGTAGCACTGGGTGAGCGTGTAGTGTTCATGTGTGACTGGCCGGCGACATTTCGATTGTCGGCATCTAGCAGCGGACAGGGGTTCGATTAGGACGTTACGAGGCCTCCGGAGGCTTTCCGTATCGTTCAGGTCGGAGCGTATGTGGCTGCGTTTACCACTAGCGCGTTGGGATGTCTCGGCCCTCTCAAAATAGCGCCGAGCCATCTCGCTGAAATACTCAGAGATCGTCGGAAGTTGACAATCTCTGTGTAAGTCGGAGTTCGCTGGTACCACCGAGCTCCGGTGGATATGCGAATGATCTATTTTGTATAACTTGGGTGTCATATACAAGTGTGAAGGTGGCCCATAGACAAGTGTCTATGGGCCGCGTGCGTGAAAACTACGCTTGCATAAGACATGGTCTTACGCATGCTTTGTAAAGGTGGAGCTTGTGACTTAACGATAGTTTGCTCTTTCTGTTAACTAGCGGGTGGAGGCGACTAGTGACGATTTTGGCACAATTGCGGACATTGCAAATGTGTTTCGCGAATGTCATACCGTGGTCAAATGTGACTATAATAGCTTATCTTTACTTATAACATCTTCCTCTTTTTACACAAGGACAAAGAATACAAAATGACTTACATTTAATATATATCTTTATATTATAATATTATTAAAGTTGAGCTATGTAAACTTATATTACTAATATTACTTTTAAATGTTAAATCTTACAGGGGCGGGACCTGTCTTCTACTTTTGGTTTAATAATAAACAAAATAATTTGACTCCTCTATATATTACTGCCCTTATTTTCTATATTTCTGTCCTTATCTTCCTTCACTACAATCTCTATTCCTTTATTATTTTTCTCCTTAATATCTTCAATTCTATTTCTTTCTCACCTTGACCTATATTTAATGTAGTAGGAGTTATTTGTTTAATGACAGATTTAAAATATGTTACCGGTTTCTTCGGTAAATTACATTTGATGATTATATAATAAATGATCTTGGCTGCTGACACTTTTCAACGATTATTCCTGGTTTCCAATTCGTAGATTAGAGGAATAGATGTGTTATGTAGAAATGAGACGAAACGAAAGGGAAAGGATGCCACTGCACATGGCATGTATACCGCTTACTGGTCTGGTGTAGACGAAATCGAGCGGGCATGCCAGGGATTCAGTGTCATCCTTTCAGAAAAATGGGTCAATATGTGAAGAGTATGAATGTATGGCCAAGGCTGCTATGGATACGAATGAAAGTGGGCTTAAAGAGTTATTTGTGCTAGGGTATACGCCCCAGACATGTCTAAGTCCATATCTAGCTTATATCCGAGGCAGTTTGGGACATGGTAAGGATGGTGTTGATGAAATGTACGGGAAATGAAAATATTAATATGTTAGAAGATTTTAATGGAAGGGTTGGGATGAAAAAATCTGGTTATGAAAGGATATTAGGAACGTTTGGCGATGAAAGTGTAAATGAGAATGGTGAAGACCTCTTCGCCGTATGTGTGGAAAAGTATATTTTGTGACGACACTTTCTTTCGCCATAAGAGGATTCACATGTATACATGGGAAGAGGTGATGATAGGCATGATAGATTTCATAATTGTGGATGAAAGAATGAGGAGCGCAGTGGTAGATACAAAGGGTTTACTGGGGTCCAACCTGGGACGGATCACACAGTCTATTCAGGCGTGGGCGGTCGGGACATCTGTGTCTACCACTGCGTTACAGCGTATAAGAATAGAGGTTACAAGATGAAGGTGTGAAGAAAGTATAAATGTAGACTGAGGAGAATATAAGTGGTTTGAATGAAATATGTATGAATGATTTAGACCTGAAGACTGTATGGAATAATGTTAAGAAAGATCTGGTGGATGCAGCCACCGAAGTATGTGGTGTAGTAAGAGAACGAATGAAAGGAAAATAATACGTTGGGGTGGGATGATGAGGTACGGATGGAAGTTGAAGCAAAGAAGAGAGCATGGCTAGATTTACTGGCAACCAGAGCTGGTAATTCTGGCGGTATAAATGATAAGATTGAAAGAAAAAAGGCGGACTTTAGACTTATAAATAAGAGAGTAAAAAGTTGTTGAAAGGAAAAAGCAAGAAAGAACGGATAAGAATGATAGAACGATATCTGATAACTTCCAGGCAAATATTAAAATGTTCTGGAAACTCGTAAGAACTGCTAAGAAATTCAAAACAGCCTAGAATGAATGATATACGAGACGAGAATGACTGTATGCTGAATGATGAAGTTTCGAATTTAAAGAGATGGAAGGAATACTTTGAAAGCGTGTTTATGAGTGAGAGTCGTCTGAATTAGGTGAAATATAAATTCCAGAAGAGAGAGGTAGGAAGATAAGTGTAGATGAAATAATGAAAGCAATGAAAAGCATGAAAGCAGGTAAGGCAGCCGGATATGATAGGTATCGCTCGAAATGCTAAGGGCTGGAGAGGAGTGGTGGCAGGCCTGCTGTACACCTATTTAATTTATGTTGGGAACTGAAGCGGGTACCGGAAGACTGGTGCAAAGCCGTCATAGTCCCAATATTTAAAGGAAAAAGGTCACAGCAGGACTGTAAAACTACCGTGGTATGAGCTTGCTTAGCATTGTGGGTAAACTGTATGCTAAGGTGTTAATTGAAAGAGTTATGGAAGAAACTGATGGAAAAATTTGGGATGTGCAAGCTGGATTTAGAAAGAGGATAGGTGTACGGATCAATTCTTTTCATGTGCATGATGCGGAGAAGTTTTGGCCAAAAACCAGAAAGATTTTGTGCGTTCATGGACTTGGAAAAGACTTATGATAAGTGGACAGGAATGTGTTATGGCAAACAGTTAACTCATTTGATTTGAGCGCTGGTTTTATACAGGCATTAAGGTCTCTTATAGGGACTCTAGTGCATGTCAGGATCAATGGGTCTACTCGGACTGGTTTGGCATTCAAAAAGGTGTCAGACAGGGCTGTGTAGCTTCTCCGTGGTTGTTTAACCTATTTATGGACAGTTGTTTGCAAACTTTGAAAGTTGAAGAATGTGGGTCTAGAATGGGTGAGTTAACCGTCAAATGCCTTTTGTACACCGTTGATCAAGTCATATTTGCATCGTCGGCGGCCGAGTTGCAAATGATGGCTACTTTAATGAACTGGTCATTAAAAGAAAGGGATGATGAACGCAAGTAAGACGAAAGTGATGGTTTTGAAGAGAAAGTAAAACGTTATGTGAAATAAGAATAGAAGGGAGTTGATTGAGCAAGTGGATGAGTTTGTATATTTGGGATGTTTATTTAGCAGGGATGGTAGATATGATAAGGATATAGAACGACAGTGAACGCAGGAAATAGAGTGAATGGGGCTCTACACGCTATTATGAAGAGTCAGAATGTGTCAAAAAGGCACGTTTGGCAATTTATAATGCTGTGTTAGTCCCTACTTTAATATATGTAGTGAAAGTTGGGTCTGGCAGAAGAAACATTAGAGTAGAATAAATGCTGTAAAATGCGGTCATTAAGGAGTATGCTAGGGCTGAATCTGAATGACAGGGTGAGAAATAGTGTGATAAGAAAAGTGTGGTTTGCAAGATGACGTTTTGACCAGGATCAAGAGGAAGCTTCCGTGGTTTGGTCATGTAGAAAGAATGAACGAGAAAAGAGTGACAAAACAAATTTATGTTACAGAAGTGAACGGAAGAGTCAGGAAGGGACACCCTAGACGAAGGTTTATCGACCAAATTGGCGATATATTGAAAATGGGCCAGATTACGAGTACCCTTAACAGACGAGCATGTATGCGTAGAATATATGTGTGGCGGCGCTGTCGTCGCGCCACAAGCGAAATACATCGAAGACTAAATCGCGCTATCAAAGTTCCGAATTAAAAACAGTATATATACAATAGCTCAGAACTACCACTCGGAGCGTTGTGCTCCCAGGCAGAACACCTGCCCGCCGGGAGATCTCCTTTTCCTTCCACCCGCCACAGTGGTGACCAACCGACGTGATATGAACATGCAACCAACAACCTTTGGAAACTACAACTTCAAATCCTAGTCATCGTTCTCAAGTACCCCATTCATTCGCCCCGAGCAAATATTCAGTCTTCACATCCTGCAAGCCATCTAGCTTTACAAAGGTTCATCGCAGCACTATAATAATGCTTCTGTTCCTTCAAGCTCTCTCTGCGCTACAGTGTTCGGCACGGCTCTGAGCCTTACTGCTCGCCTCTGCTTCACGGCACTCTCGCAGATTACTTGCGCTTCTTCTCGACTCACCGCAGACTACAAGGCAATTCCTGGCACTTGCATTCGTCGACATCTAGACTGCACCATCGACCTCCGGTCTGAGCAGGGGTGATGTGGCGGCGCTGTCGTCGCGCCACAAGCGAAATACATCGAATACTAAATCGCTATCAAAGTTCCGAATTAAAAACAGTATATATACAATGGCTCCAACTACCACTTGGGCGTTGGCGCTCCAGGCAGAACACCTAGCCCGGCGGTCTCCCCCTTTTCCTTCACCCGCCATATGGATTTAAAGGCGAAGTGTGTCGGGATCTTGCCAAATGAAGTCCGTAGTCTCTGCCTACCCCTCTGGGTGACAGGAGTGAGTGTTTATGTTTTATGTATATGTTCCAATTCGTATGTGGACTTTTTAAATAAACTTTATCTCCAATTTTAAAACAGGTAAGTTCCATGCTTTTCTGTCATAATATATTTTTGTTTTGTGTTATAATTTCTTTTATTTTTACATACTGGAAATGGTTTACAACTTGTGGTTATAAATGATGTATAACTGTAGGCATCCGTGTTCTTAGTGAACGTGACATTAACAGTTGTGCTGGATATGGTATTTTTCCTCTTGATGTAGTTCGATATTGTAATAAAGCTAAATGAAGATCATTTCAGACTCTTCACACTTTTTAAGGATTATTTTTGCAATTTTAACGCCAGATTCTACGAAATCATTAGAACGTGGTAAATATGGACTAGATATTGTGTGTTAAATATCCCATTCTTTTAAATTTTGAAATTTATTATAATTAAATGGTGGTCCATTGTCACTAATAAGTTCAACTGGTATTCCATGTCGACTAAATATTGGTTTAAGAACATTTATTAGAGATTTTCCAGTAAGGGTATTCATAGTAGCAATCTCAATATGATTAGAATAATAAGTTTCAATTACAATCATATTTTGATTTTTATACGTCATAAAGTCTATTCCTACTTTTCCCCATGGAAAGCGAGCAATTTTATGAGTCATTAGTGGTTGTGGAGTGGCGCCATTCTATGTGATTGACAAACACTACAAGATTCTACAATATTCTGAATATAACATTAGGGCCAAAATACAATTCCACGAGCAAAGTTCTTAGATTTTTCTATCCCTTGGTGACCACTATGAATTATTTTTAATATATCTGTTCGTAGCTGTGATGGTATAGCAAGACTATTACCTTTAAATATTAAATCTTCGATATTATATATCTCATGACAACAATTCCAGTAAGGTAAAACTAATGGGTTGACATCAGACTTCTTTTCAGGCCATCCAGTTTTATAATAAAATTTTATGAGTTGCATTGCTTTATCATTCTTAGTAGCTTCACTTAACCACTGCTGCCTGTCTGGTGAAATTGGTAAGCTTTTTATGAGTAAATTAACATGAATGACTACATCTTCATCGAGTTCATCTTCAGTTATTTCTGGCATAGCTGCACGTGATAGGGAATCCGCAATATTCATTTTGAACCTTGCTTATATTCAACTCTTGAATCATAACTTTGAATCTTTAACATCAATCTTTGTAGACATGTTGGAACTTCAGCCTATGGTTTTTAAATAATGTTATTAAAGGACGATGGTCAGTTTCAAATTTCACAACTTGTTCATATATGTACTGGTGAAAACGAAGACGTCCAAATACAATGGCATATAACTCTTTTCAATTTGAGCCATTCTTTTTTGATTTGTACTTTATGTTTTTGATGCATAACATATAGGTTTACTATTTTGTAATAAGACTGCACCCACTGCTGACTGACTTGCATCGACTGACACTGTGACTGGTTTTTTAACATTGAAATGACCTAAGACTGGAGCTTGACATATTAACTCTTTTAAATTCTGAAAGACTAATTCATGACTTGCATTCCATTGCCAATAACTTGATTTTAGTTAAATCTCTTAGAGGCTCTGTTTGCATTGCTAAATCTTTTATAAATCCTCCTAAATAGTTAAAATCCTAAGAATCTTTGAAGATCGTTTACACAATTTGGTGAGGCATACATTTGATTGCTTCTACCTTTTAGGATCAGGTGACACTCCATTTTGACTATAAATATGTCCTAAATATTTAATTTGTGTTGCACCAAATTTACATTAAATTTTATTAAATTTTATATTTAATTCTTGTGCCTTTTGCATGACATTATTTAAATTTTAATATGCTCTTCCATTGTTGAGCCATATACCAATAAATCATCAGCATAGACTATAACATTTGGTAAGTTTCCAAATGTTTCTGTCTAATTCTATAAAAATTTCAGGCGCACAATTGATTCCATAAGGTAAACGTTTAAACCTATACCTGCCACAAGGTGTATTGAATGTGCATAGGAATAAGCTTTCTCTATCCAATTTACACATCCAAAACCACTACTAGCATCTAAGGTAGAGAAGAATGCTAAAATGTATATGTATATATAATGTACTAAAATTCAATTACTAATACAAGATAAAGATATTTAATGTTTCATGAGACAGAATTTGTTTTAACACGAATTTATTAGCTTCGTGTGTATAAATCTATGTTCGTAATGTAATCTTTTAATGTGATCTTGATCAAATTATACGAGTATATATATATATATATATATATATATATATATATATATATATATATATATATATATATATATATATATATATATATATATATATATACAATTTGTTCGAATCGTCGGCGACCGAATTCTTTGTGTCCAAACTGCTCGACTCACTGGCACTGCGAAGAGATGTTGCATCTCTTTGCGTATTTTATCGCATTTACCACGGGAGTGCTCTGAGAATTGTTCGGACTAATTCCAGCCGCTCAATTCCACCATCGCACATCGCGACAAAACTCGCGATACCATCCATATGTCATAGTCAACCACTGTGGGATTTAAAGAAGTTTTCTTCCTCGCACAACTTCCTTGTGGAACCGATTACCACCAGCGATTTTTCCGGACCGATACGACATAGGGATCTTCAAAGAAAGAGCGTACTTCTTTTTAAAAGGCCGGCGCGCATCTGTGATTCCCTGGTGTTGCAGTTGTTCATGGGCGGCGGTAATCACTACCGTATGGTCGTTTGCCGCTTCTCATAAGCCGATCGGAAGAGTTCGGTCGCAGACGATTCGAACAGTTTATATTATTACTCACTTTTGAAGTAAATATCTGCCTACGTCGGCAAATGAATTAATTGCTTCTTGCTGAAGAATGATGTCATAAAAAGACATATTGTGCATCATCATACAATTTACAATCCCACTAAAGTTAATGGAATGTGAACGTCATACGATATCACAGGAACGTCAAATACGAAAGGGCCCATTGATAATCTAATGCAGATACTATTTTGGTGCACGAGTTTGTGCACCAGTTCAATCTCTATTCCTCACTCTTGTGTAGTCGATTGGATGGCAATCGATACGACCAGACATAAATCAGGCGCAGGACTAATTGCTTTACGTGCTTTCAGGCATAACAGTGAAACACTCAAGTTCGAATCTGGGACAACATGATCTACAGACGCGGGTTACGACCACTAGACCAACGAGGCGGTCAACTTCTTGAAAATTCTTGTTCTAGATTAAAAACCGGACAAGAAAGAAAAACTCGTGTCCTGAGGGTTCAGAATAAAGTTATTAGTTGTGATGGTTCATCCATACCGGGAACGGAGAGTCTCTACGATTTTACGTGTTTTTGATACGGATATCTTGTTTCTTAGCAAAAGAAGTTAGTCAACTGCCTATTGATTTGGATGAGTAATTTTGCAAATATTAAAATATGTGACGTAAATGATTTTATCTTTTGATTGCGTTAATTTGAAGCTTGTGTTTTATACACACCCAAAGGATCGTAGAACTTGATATCTCAACCCGATAGAAAAGAAGTGACATATTTTCTATATTCAATACACTGCCAGGTTCATTAGTAAAATCGAGGTTTAACTGTGTCCTATACACGGCCGTATGTTTTATGTAAATACGTGTACGTAACAAAAACCTCAATTGCGGTGCTTCCTCCGCCGTGCGCGACGCTTCACATTCCTTACCAAACATAACGAATTTCTTGATAATTTAGCTATCGGGTGGTGTAATTAAATATTGGATGTAGGTTTTAGATATGTAGCTGCAACACCAAACTGTAACCCCGTTTTGGTTTTGCTAACGTAGTGACTGAAGTCACATTGTTGTAGGAAACCGTGATGAGACAATTTTTTATAGAATAGGGTGACAAACGAGCACACAGTCCACCTGATGGTAAGTGGTTGTTGTGGCTCATAGAAATCATCCTCGATTACGAATCAAAATGCAGATGCGTTGCCACCCGTGAGGACTAAGACGGAATGCCTCGTTTCCAGTAAAAAGTTCTCCGGTTCTCTACACTCATCATACGAAACACAGCAGCGTTGAGCTGATATTTTACGCTGGTATTCTGTGGGAGCGTGGTCCTTCCCAGTCGAGCCGACCCATTCGTACTACAACTATACCAGTAATATAGCTGCAGCATGGCTCTACCACGTACAAAACATATTATGTGCACTTTTCTTACATGAAGGCCCGTGGAGCCCACACTGGTCGAATTATTTTAGAGGTGTATTGCTATTTGCTATTAAATCATGAATTATAATGTTAGTACTAACTGTACCCACAACTTCGTTCAAATAAAAACTTATATTAATAATTTACTGGATTTAAAGCTTTTTAGTAAAATTAACTGTCCATATCTTGTCTCAAGAATCATCTTTCGTACTTAAAATACCGTACCCGCAATACTACATTGTTATCATTTGGCATAATTTAAATTACTGCCGAAACACTGTTCTTTCGAAACTCGCTCGCACGTAGAATGAACAGTTTGGACATTGACCTCTTTGCGAAATTTAAATTCATGTTTAATGATGACATAAGTAAACGATAAAAAATAGAGCAGTTGAAGGTAAAATCACATATTCCTTTTCTGTTTTCTATGATTGTGTGTTATTGAAGCTGATAATATAAGTACTGAAGTTATTTTATTTAATATGTGTTATACTTTATTATTTATATTATTTTTATATATTTATACATTTTATTTGTCTGTGTATGTGTGTATATAAGTATGTATGTAAGTGTATGTATATATATGTATGTGTGTGTATATATATGTATTTGTGTAATGTAAAATATCAATCTACCTGCTCTCCAAATAATTCATTCAAAATATCTTAAAGCATGTGACCACCTTCATTATATTGAATTGCTTATTATTTGTCTATTAGATTGTTCTTATTACATTTTATTCCAACAAAATATACCCACCATTATGCGATTCAAGAAACCTGTTATTGCTATACTTTTAGTTTGTTACATTAATGTTAGTAATTACTATATACGCTGTAAAGTTAAGTAAAGTAAAAGTTACAGCCTATACGTCCACTGCTGGCACAGGCCTCCTCTCATTTCTGAGAGGGTTTTATGGTAAGGAAATGTCCGCCGCGCTGCCCCAATGCGTGTTGGCGAACTTCACATGTCTTCGAAATATTTTTTGATTTCTCAGACATGCAGGTTTCCTCAAGATGTTTTCCTTCACCGCCGAGCCTGTGGTAAATCAGCACTTAAAATTGCAATTAACAATTTCATTTGTGCCGGCGAGGATTGAACCCGGGTTGCTCGCGTACTGTGAAACTTACAGCGAGCGCTAACCATCTGAGCTACCACGGCTCATACGCTGTAGGTTTTCAAAAAATAAAAATAAAAAAAAAATTCTTTTGGCCTATGTATAATTTTATAACTATACGACTATTCTCAAAAGTAATAGTGTAAAGATAATAAGAGAATCCACTACCACTTATCAAGCTGTGGATGTCATAAGAGGCAAATGGGTGAATTTGAAACAGGAGACGGGCAGCAGCATCTTCTTGACAACAAACTCAAAGTAATAAAATCCATGTTTCTCAACCCACCTGTGAATCTTAGCAATTATGACAAATATGTGCAATATTGTGGTATGAGGCAATCTATCGCTGAGGCCTGCATCGCGCTGTGGATTTTGATAACCTTTAATAATAATAATGTCCTCCAGACCGCATTTCGGCCAGTCTAAAGCCATGCAAGCACAGTTGCACTCTCTATTCCTCACTCTCATAGTCCGATGGGAATGTAATGAGACACACCGGGAAAAAGATCAGATGCAGAAATAATAAGGTGTAATGAATGAAAGAAAGAATGAATTTGATAAAATTTATGGTTTCAACATTTTAGATTTACCTACAACGCACAATAGCATCTCGTAAAACATCTTTATTTCTTAATTAAAAACTAAAACTAAAATCAGAACTTAACGATTTAAAAATTCTTGGAGCATAAGTGTACATGAAGCATAATTTAATACGGACGACAAAATTATAATGCCTGACGTAAAGTTACGTAAGAAAATAAAAGTGATATGTGCCATATTTACAGCACTCTCGGAACCGATTTTTGAGCATTTATATAGAACTTCTAGAATAAAGCGAACTGTTGTTTGTTAGACATAATTTTAGATAAATAATGTTTTATTGTCCTTCTTTACCGGCGTTTTAAAGTCCACTATTGGAAATGAACCATTGTAACATATAATAACTTCACGGAGTAGTGGTTGTGAAACTGAAACTGAGCTCGTTTCTCACCATTACTTGTATAAAATTTAGCTTGAACCATAATCTCTGACAACTGTGTACAACTTTTGTGCAGGCACAAATTGTTGGTGCTCGGTTCTAGTATATTTGTGCATCTGTGTCCTTTTACACTTCATCCGAATAGTCGTCCAGATTTTACATCCAGTACGAGAATACTATTTTGAACTCTATCTCGTATCTAGTGCTATATTTATCTGCCCCACTACATCTAGATCGAGAGCCGTGGTAGTTCAGTAAATTTCATATGCAAGCAACCCTGGTTCGAAGTGCTGATTTACCACGTGATCGGCGGTGAAGGAACTTATCGTGAGAAAACCTGCAAGTCGAAGAATTATGAAAAAGAAAATATTTCGAAGACATGTGAAGTTCGCCAACACGCATTGGGGCAGAGCGGTGGACATTTTCTTTAATGGCCGGACATGACCTTAAAACCCTCTCAGAAATTAGAGGAGGCCTGTGCCCAGCAGTGAGACGTATAGGCTGTTACATTACTTTCTACTTTACTACATGTAGGCCACACTATGCGCAGTAATTCAACTGGCGACATCATATTATATTCGTTCGAAAATCACGAAGTAAAGGCTAAAAACATCCTATTTTGTTCCTTCTCCGTCAGTCGAAACGCTCCGCAGCTTTAATTAACTGTGAAAGGAACGTAAAAGCGTTTCCATGTTAGCTGCAGGCTAGATCCGTTTTTGCCAAAGTGAATGAAATACGGAATAATATTTTTTCTCTTTTTTTTGTAACGGTGCTCTGCTCAGGTTTGGTAAACACAATCTAAATGTTAAAAGTTTATTCGTCTCAAAATGAAAAAATTTCGACGACATGTGAATTTTTGTAACTTTAACTGGATCAGTTGAACTGCGTGACATGATTTTTTTTCACTTGACCTACGTTTCCAGAAATGAGGATGTCCTATTCCTTTCGCAAACATAAAATGAGAGTAAGCTTGTGCCCAGCCGTGAGATGCATATAGGTTCTAGCTTTACTATAAGGAATTTTACTTTAAGTGGAAGTTTCAATCCTAACGCCGTCCTCGTACACAAACCATAACGTAAAAACAAGCTTGTGCAATCTGTCTCATCGCAAACCTACTCTAGTGTCGTAAAACAAAAACGTTTGTCTACATTGATGTGTTGCAGCTGTGAATGTTTTGTTGGAGTGTAACGTGCTGCAATTTTTAAATTCTATTTGCCTTTCTATTTCAAATGCTTAGCCTGTTGACTCTTACAGAGTTACATGGCAAATGTTTATACAGAACAGGGTCCCATATATGCAATAAATGAAACCACATACTTGTTATCGCCTTTGCTGTCGATATACAAAAATGAACGTAATCGGTAAATGCTTAGGTCAAAAATAGAGTTATAATTTTAAGCAAATTTGAACTCTCTATAGAATTGGTCACTAAGTCAATGATTCAATGAATCCTTGAACATTAAAAGCGACGTTGCTACGCAGTGCAAACTATTGCGACGTATCGACAGCGGTGTCTTTGGCGGCGTCCATAAACAAGCGGCACGAGGCACGTTGCGTTCTTCAAAGGCAACGGCGCAAGTGCGCGCGCCTTTGTCGTAGAGTAGACACCTGATATCGACCATTAGCTTTTTAAAAGGAGTAATAATCGATAAAAAAATGTTTAGCTTTAAACACTTAGGGCATGGTTTTTAGAACTATCGTGTTGTTATGATAATTCTAAAACACTACGACCTAAGTATTTAAAGCTAAACAGTATACTGACATGATTTTATTGTGGCGAATGCCGCCAAAATTCAGCGTTAACTCTGCGTACTTATCGTGAGAGATACGGCGCAACTCGCGTCTGCCTTACTAGCGTCCGGACAATCCTAGGTGCTGTCCAAAGAATCAGGGAAAATCAGCGCATAGTGCCCAACACTCATGAAGGAGTTGCTCCGCGTCACTTTCCACCCTCGTTCGAACAACGAGTCTTAGACAAGCTGGGCGTGTGTTTAGAGTGAGGTATAGAACAATACACCGAATGCTGAAAAGGAACAAACTACGTCCTTATAAATATGCTAAGTTGCAGGCGCTGCTGACCCGTGATAAGCCGATTGAGAGTCTTCCTGCCACTGGGTACTGGAAAAAATGTTTCAAGATCAACGTTTCCTATCAAGTGTGTTTTGGACAGTGTGTTTTGTGTTTAAGGATCGGAAAAGGGCCGTCTTCCATGATTTCAGGACTACGCCTAGGAGTAGGAGTACCGAAAAGACGCATTAGAACCGGTGCTAACTCTGGAGCACACGTCCTCGGAACAATTGGGGGATTCCGTCAGGCCCACTCAAATTATAGATGTCCAGGGAGAGGAGTGCTTTGCGAACTAAGCGCTGTGTGAACCGCACTTACGCATGGAGCACTCACACCGCGGGATGGTCGGGGTGTGCTCCCGCCGTCATCGAGTGTCGAGTTGGACGCAAAGAAAGAGCCTAGTAGATCGGTTTTCTCCTTTGCGGCATGGGCCAGTGAGTCGTCCTCCTGTGCAGAGATGGAAGAGATGGTTGATAGAAGTTCTCTTTGACAGCCTTGGCGAGAGACCAGAATTTACGGGTTCGAAGGAAATCAAACTAGTTTCTCGCCAATTCTGCTTATGTGCTCTGACTTTGCCTTAGCAATGACACTTTTGAAGAACCTGCAGGCGGAATTATACTTCTTTTTAAGGGCGCTGGTGTTTGACTTAGTCTGCAGTAAGTAATGTGATGATTAGACTAGTTTTTAATTATGTTTTTCAAACATTATATATTATATTGTAGTTTTTATACCAACACAGTGACAGTGACCAGTGACCTGGGTTAACATAATTTTTTTTTATGAAAAAATCCCTTAAGACCGTGGTTGAAAGTTTAGTATTACATTTGATTGTTATAGAAAAGACATATACACGTTGTTCGTGAATAAAACGGATAGTATCGGACAACAAAACTTTTCTGGACTATAGAAATCAAGCAGAAGTATTTCAAAATATTAGGTCGAAAACTTACGACCTCAAAACATCGCTAAATTTGACTATAAACAATATAATGCTGAGTTTAAGGCACTGGAATGCTACTGAGAATTTCTTGATAGAAAAACCCAATAAAAGATTTTGGCTCACGGAATTCAAACCTGGGACCTCATGATCAGTATTCGTGCTTATAACGACTAGACTAATGAGGCAGTTAACGCCTCCATCACAAGATTATTATTACTATTTTCTTAAATAAAAAACTGAAGTCCGTCAGATCAAACTGTAAACCTGTATAGCCTCCGCCAGCATCCATTAAGTTATGAAGAGTAATTTTGAATGCTGATTTACCATGTCGTTTGTGAAAACCATGTCTATACTCGTATGACACAATATTTCAAGGACATCTGAAGTCCGCCAACGTGAACAGAATTTAAAAGACGCCTGAGTCCAGTTGTAGGATGTATATAGCCTTAAAATAAATAAATAGTAGATCAAATAATTCCATTACCTCAAATCTTCGTGAGCGATCAAGTGTGACATGAAATTGGGAGTAGCATATTCCTAAAACAACACACAACAACCTCCCACCGCCTACTTTGGGTACGAGTTCATCATCATCATCATCGTTTTTTAAATCTATGCTATGGTAGATTTTAAAAGAAGAATATACATGATTATTTTGATTGCTACCTTAACTTTATTTACAACTAATTTTTGCCCGCGTGGGGTCGAAAATTGATATCAATGAGAAATCACAGCCGATGTTCAACTTAAATCTCGCCGACCCAACATTGAATGTCATCATTTCAAGAAGTTATCTGTTACCATTACCTCATAGGGATATTTCCACGCTTGGCAAGCGGGTTGGCAACCACAGTTTTATTTTTATTTTTAGTTGTTGTTATTAGGAAGACGCTGTCCATCTCCAGATTTGTTTCCCTGTCGCCTCTTACGACACCCACGTGATGATATTGGATATTCTTACACCAACACTACACGGGGTTGCGTTAAAGGTGATTTAAATTAAAATTGATCAGTTAACCACTTTGTATAATTTTTATTATCCGGCAGCACGCGCAAGTTTTGGGTGCTACATAATCTCGAGAGACAATATAAATCTGCCCATACCAAAATCGTGGAGCAAAGCATACCGCCATTAAATTTTCAAAAATATATCCAATTTAATAGAGTGTGTATTAGAGTTTTATTAAAGTATATATAGAAGGATTATATTTCCAATACTAACTCATTCATGGTTTTATCAATAAGCCATATACGTTGCTATCTGGGTTTACCTTAAACATAAAGCAACATTTTCAACACAGTAGCTGGGACCCGTATCTAAACATGAGTAATTAGTTTGTAACAGTTCTGGCTTAACATTCCAGTCCCATCTTTACAATCCCTTTTAAAAACTCTAGATGATATCATACAGGTGATCGTCCATATGAATCAAAATATTGACCGATGCCATTCGTATCGATATATAAAACTACCCAATGAGAGCCTGGTTTATCATCTGTATACAAATGCATATTATATACGGTGGTACGTGGGTATACATGGGCAGTCTATTAGCAGCATAAACATTATTTTCTAAACTGGGATTTTATTTGAGATATTGTTACATCTAGTATATTCATAATGGTACTGCTATTAGTAGATTATTACAGTACCAATCTATTCAATGGTTAACATAGGAATGATTTATTATAGTGATTTGAAAATATTTAATCGCATTCTTTGTGATGATTTGTAGTAGAGACAGTGTAGCGCAAGTCGCAACATGAAAGAATGCGAGATAAGCTTGTTGACTCATAAAGTTACTATCAGTTTCATTGCCGAAATGCTTAAGATTAGATATAACTTACTGGTGCTATAGACCGAGCAGCTGCAGTCATTGAGTCAGTGTTTGGTCGTTTGACCGCAGTGGATCTACCAATACTACTATTGTGTTACTTCAACGCATCAATGGTCATAGACGTAAGTTTTATTCTATATATTTTTATGATTTCTTACGTGTGTGTGTGTGTGTGTGATTAAATGTAAAAAATTGATATTAACATGATAACTGTGTTGTTGCAGAAATCATTCAGCTTCGATGAAAATACCTATAAACAGTATTACTATTCGCCACTCTTCCCTCAAGAAGAGAGTGATGACATCATCATTAATAATAACGATGCGATGGTGGAAAAGAAAATAGCAATCGATTGATCATTTTTGAAGCTGAATAAAAGAAAAAGAGAAGCTGTTATCGTCAACCGTAGCACGAGCCGCTAGAGATGGTGTATGTTCATTTCTACTAATTCCGGCGACGGAGACCAAGCGACGCATCTCATAAAAATGAGAATGTACGATATGAAAAGACACAAACGCCCTCGTATACAATATTACAAAGACAATAGCAGAAAGTGAAAAAGTTAAAAAATACTTTTTTAACAATGACAGTCATTAGCTGATCATTAGTGAATGTGATTCTGTTTACTTAAATTACTTCTGTGTACTCATTATATTCTATTTCTAATCCTTTGCTAGACTATAAATATCGGACATTATTTGAAATTGGGTATCAATTGGTCTACCAACACTGAACTGTTACTTACTCTGCTACCTATTTTCTTCTTTACTATAAAGATGGAAAACTTCAGTAAAGTGTGCACCAGTGCTATCTTTTCCACACCCATGGAGGAAAATATGGAACTATTCAACAGCGAATTAAATCAGAAGTTGTCTAAAGTTTGTGATGAAATGGAGAAGCGTGAACAGTTCGATTCATCATATGATGATTAGTTGTATAATCACTGTGCTATGGTTAAAACACAGTTTAAATAAGTAAAATAAAATAAATTTCAATCATAATTTACATTTTCTTATATCGTTTTAAATAAATTTAAACATTTTAACAGTCTACCACTACAACTTGGAAAAGGAATGAAGCGAACGAGCAGCGAAGAACCCAAGATTGTCAAAAACCAAGAAAGGAAGAAGAAGCGTCTACCTCTGCAGGGAACAGTGTCGGTAACGATGATCAAGTGAAAGCTAACCATTTTATAAGTAATGTTCACAAAAATAATATTTTAAATTCACATAAGTCTTTATCAAACGTAAGTGTAATGATACTTATCGAACCTGGATTGATTAAAAATTAAAAGTAAGACGGAAGACCGTTAGAAGTGGATGTAATATTTAAAAACACTACATAGATACCTTTATTTTACCGAAGAGCATCGTCAACCACTCAAATTACCAATTAATTCTGTTACATCGAACGAAGATTCAAATGAGTTTAAAATTGGTTTTAAAAATAAAGATAGAGATCTAAAAACTTCAGTAGGTGCTGAATCTTTGTTGGAGGAGAATCGATCCATTAAAAGTAAAGAAAATGATGCAAATCCACTTTGTACACCAGCTCAAATACTCAGTTTAATACCAAAACTTATAATAAAAAGGTCAGTTATTATTAAACTTAGTTGGAACAAGTAAAAGTAAAATAGATTGGGATAATGAAGGCACAGTCATAATTGATAATGAAAAAATTCCTGGAAGTAATATTGTTGATTTAATAAATGATTCACTAAGACCCTTAAAAAGTGATCCGATAGGGTGGGATAGATTTGCTAAAAGATTAAAAGATATTAAAGTACCACTTACTTATATTGAAATCCAAAGAGATGTGAGTTTATTAACCAGATTCAAGCAAAAGATCTGAACAAACCCTCTGAGATTGAAGTTCAAGAGTTATTTACACTGAGCAGTGGAGATACAAAATCTATAACTAAAATACGTAAAAAGCTTGAATGGGAAAATGGACCCCGTACTAGAAAAAATAAACAGGATTTATTACGATCCATCTAATCCCGCTGGTTTTGGTAGTATTGATAAATTATCGAAGGCCATGAAGGGTAAAATGGATAAAAAGCAAATAAAGAATGGTTAAAATCACAAGAAACATACACATTACATGAACCCATTCGAAAAAATCCCGCGTAATAGGTACATTCTATCAAATATTAATGAACTGTGGAAAGCTGATTTAAGTTAAATTTAAGAACTTATTCTCAATATAATGATGGTTTCAACTACATACTTTGTGTTATTGATGTATTTAGTAAATATGCTTTTGCAAGACCAATGAAAAGAAAAACTCAGAAACAACTAAAGAATGTTTTGAAGTATATTTACTGAAAGTAATTTAACACCTACTCACACACAATCAGCTAAAGGTACAGAATTTGTTTCAAAAGATGTTCAGAAATACTTTAAATCCAAAAGATTAATTACTATACCACTAACAATCCTGACATTAAGGCTAGTATTGTTGAACAATTCAAAGAACTCTAAAAATTAAAATGTTTTTACGTGGTAGAGCCATGCTGCTGCTATATTAATAGTATAGTTGTAGCACGATAGGTCGGCTCGACCGGGGAAGGACCACGCTCTCACAGAATACCAGCAAAATAGCAGCTTAATGCTGCTGTGTTTCGTATGGTGAGTGTAGAGAACCGGAGACCCTTTTACTGGAAAAGAGCATCCATCTTAGTCCTCACGGCTGACAACGCATCTGCATTTAAATTCGCAAACGAAGATAGATGTAGATGTCTATGGGCCACAGCAACCACTTACCATCAGGTGGACTGTATGCTCGTTTGTCACCCTTATTCTATAAAAAAAAAAATGTGGCGTTATTTCACTCATAATAATACTTATAGATATTATATAGTTATCGATCAATGTTTTACAAGATTTAATATACTTTGTATAATCACAACTTTCACTCTAGTATTAAGATGTGCCCATGTGATGTAAATTCCAACAATATTATGACAGTTTGGACTAATCTATATGATAGACGGTCAAACAAACTTTCTTTAGAAAATCAAAACCAAATTTCAATGTGGGAGATTATGTTCGAATAACTAAATATAAACATGTTTTCCAAAAGGATATGTATCAAATTAGAATGATGAAATATTTATTATATCTTCAATAATTGATAGATCTCCAAGGGTTGTTTATACAATACGGTTGACGATAACAGCTTCCTCTTTTTATTTTTGACTAGCTGTTACCCGCGGCTTCGCCCGCATGGTCACTGGAAATGAACTATCCATTGCTTTTGAATTGAAAGAAAACTGAGTTTTATAGATTTGTCAGAGATGCAGCCATTAAAAGGAAACTGAGCAAAATTGATTCGTCAGCCTATTTAAATGTTTTGAAACGCAGCGTATAGGAAAGCATGAAAATAGCCTGTTTATTCCAAATGGAAATGGATATTTTTTAATTAAAGGAAACTGAGCATAATTATCCGTCAGGATGCAGACTTTTGAAAATAAACTGAGCTAAATTGATTCGTCAGAGATGCAGATTTCTGAATTGAAAGGAAACTGAGACAAATAAAAGATCCGTCAGAGATGCAGCCTTTTGAGTTGAAAGGAAACTGAGCTTAATAGGTCCGTCAGAGGTGCAGCATTTGGAATTGAAAAGAAACTAAGCTAATAGGAAATTTTGAATTGAAAGGGAAGATCTGTGGGAATGCTGATTAATTGATTGTGGAATTTTGGAAAAAACTAACTGAACACTATTTTAAGACGCTACTGTACACAATGTTATATGTTTTTCCATTCGGGGAAAGAATGGAGATTCTGGGCATTTGACACACGCGAACATGCTACATACAGCTGACCATGAGAGAAGCACGGTTTTTCTAAGTTGACCCCCGCTACCTGTAACGTTTGCCCTTGCGCTTTATTAATTGTCATTGCAAAACTGAGCTTAATAGGGAACTGCAACCTTTTGAATTGAAAAGGAAGATCTGTGGGAATTATAGGGATCCGTGGTATAATAACATTTTCACCTTTTCCTACGCCTGTCAAAATTGTAGCACTGATTATGTTCCGTCCAAGATGTGTCACACGCAGCCTTGTCCCGTTACATAACCGAGGAGCATCTAAATTTTGCATTAGCATGATTGGGACGCCTAATTTTAATTGAAGCTTATGTGAGGGCACACCTGACAACTCTAGAGAATTTAAAAACTCTACGGGATATGAAGTGCTCTGTTCTGTGTCCATAACTGTGTCTACTGACAAATACTCTGTTATTTCTCCTGCTACTTTGCTTAATATATCTGAATTTATTTTATTAACGCTCTCATTTTTGGTGCAAGAATCGACCTTTCACATAACCATTTGTCTTCATGCATGTTGTTCGTTAAATCTGAATAAACGTTCGCGATTAATTCGGAATGACTCTGTACTAAATTATAAAAATCTCTCGTCAATTTAACGCAGCCTCAGCATCCGTTTCCAACCGCCCATTGTCAATTTTAATAGTATGTCAGCATATTTTCCAGCATTGATATCATTAAACAAATGCACTCTCATATTCGTAGTTAAACTGAATTTTGTCACCTTGTTCCATAAAATAGACGACTTGAGGCATGCTTTAATTTCATCTGCAGGTGTGCCCTTTTGAATGACAGGTAAAGTTTGGCGAAAGTCACCAGCCAGTAAAACCACCATTCCTCCCATTACATCGGTATTGCTGCGCAAATCCTGGAGCGTTCGATTTAGTGCTTCTACAGCTTTTTTATGCGACATTGTACTTTCGTCCCACACTAAAAGTTTGCATTGTCGTAGCATTATACCTCGTGCACTATTTTTGCTAAAGTTGCAGATCGGCGATTCTTCCTGGGCTAGATTTAGAGGGAGTTTTAAAACAGAATGTGCAGTGCGGCCCCCGCTTAGCAGCGTGGCGGCTATACCGGAGGAAGCTACGGCCACAGCAATGTTTTTATCTTTCCGTACTTGCGCTAATAATAAATTTAACAAAAATGTCTTCCCAGTTCCTCCAGGGGCATTTAAAAAGAAAAGTGCACCATTTCCAGATTCAATTTGTCCTAATACTTTGTCAAAAACTCGTTTTTGTTCGGGAAGAGCGGGTACAATTCGGCTACTTGCTGCTGCAAAGCTGGTATATCGTGGTTTGTTTCACGTATAATTTCATCACTTAGTTCATTTTCGGTTTTTCGCTGAGGGCTTATCATTCCAAAGTCGCTTAATTTTTTCCTACCATTGCCATTACTTTATCTTCAATTTTTCCAAGTGCTTCATTATAAATGTGTTCATTGTATGTCATGTTCGCGTGTGTCTGCTGTAACCTTCGCAAAATATCTTCCGCCATGTACTCTTTATATTTGTCCCACAATTTATGTGCATTAGATAGCCCGCAAGATGATATGAGTTGCATAAATATCCCTAATTTTGGCTGGTGACTGGCACTGCACAGCTTCCTCCATGGTTTCATCCCAGTGATTATCGTTTTCAAAAGATGCTAACCGTTGACAGTTTTAAGGTCTTTATATCCTGTAGGACCCTCGAACATGGTGCAGCAGCAATCGTAAACAGAAACATTCAAAATTAGTTACATGGACGGTATACACGACCAAGGGCATCTGATGACTTTAAACCGGGCCAATTTGCAACAGCGCGCCTTGAATACGGCGTTTCCACCTTCCTAGATGTGTTCCAAGTATAATAGCGGGGACTTTAGAATATAACAACGTTTTTGCAAACGGGTCGGTTTGACAAAGTTGAAAGAAGGCTGTTAGTGTAGTTTTGGCGGTGATGCAATCTTTCTTGGAAATTTCTTTCGGTGAAATATACACGCTCTCCATTTTCTAAGTGCACAGCAAGATGAGTAACTGTTGGGTGCTCGTGTAAAGGAAGCCAAGGAGACGCCACGCTGCCTCGTTACTGCTGACATAACGCCCTGCTTGAAAGGTCTGTACTCATTAACGGGATTTGCCTCACCTTCACCTGAGATTAAATATTGCTTGGTCGCTTCCTTTATTTATGTACTTACAGATATACTTGATTGCGCGGACAGAGCTACTTGCTTCTACATTAATGTGGGCATTAAACATTTTACATAGAATGGGCGAATAGGGACAATCCAGCTGTTATCTAAGGTTTCACTCCAGAGCGAGATTTGATTGTAACTTTCCTGCCACCATCTTCGGGAGCTCTGCGTCTGTATAAAGGGTAGCCATTGTCATTGTGCACTGTTTCTTTTAAAAGCTGTTTAGGAATTTCTTTGTACATTTTCCTTCGTTCATACATGGCGATATTGAACTTCGTGCTCCACATGGACCGTGAATCATATTTCGGACGATGGTATCATACAATTCTTTATCTTGCTCAGGATTCGGAATCTCGACGCTTATTATGTCGTCTATTTGGCTGGGCCGCAACTTCTCTAAGCCATATTAGAATGTGGGCATGCGGTAATCCTCTTTTTGCCATTCAATTGAATACATGAAGCACTGCACCTCTGAAAATTTTCCTTTGTTAATTACATACATTAATTTTTGTACTTTTAATTCTAAATACTCTAGCAACTAAATCGTGTCTGTCAGTACTTTTTGGCCCGGCATTAGCTCCTCGGTTATTTCTTTCCATGTGGAATTGCAAATAAAAGTAACAAAAGACCAGGTCTTCCGTAAGTTCGTACATAGGCGAATGCGTCTGTGTACTCATGTAGGTAGCGGGGACTGTTAACGAATGATGAGGCAGAATTACCATTTTACCTAAATCTCTGGGGTTTACATTGGCGTCGCTAGAAACTGCATCTTGTAAATGTATATAATTTTCAACGCGCAGCTTTTTTGAAATTTTTTTTCATAATCGAATGCTGCGTCATTAAAAACCGACCAATTGTTTCTTTGAAAATTTTGTCGACGTTCAGCTTGAGCTGTGCATTTGCATCTCTTCGCGCCTGTGTCTGTTCTGGTGTTTCAGATACCCTTATAGTAGATTGACGTTCAGCTTGCTCAATGAGTCTGTGTTGAGTTTCATTAGGTGTTTCCATGGCTCTGGCGGCCTGACGTTCCGCTTGTTCGAATAGCCTTTGCTGACTTTGAGCAGGTGTTTCAGTAGCTCTTAAAGTAGATTGACGCCTGCCTGTTCAAGACGCCTTGCTGACTTTGATCAGGTGTTTCAGTAGCTCTTAAGTAGCTTGACGCTCTGCCTGTTCAAGACGCCTTTGCTGACTTTGAGCAGGTGTTTCAGTAGCTCCAAAGCAGCTTGACGCTCTGCCTGTTCAAGACGCCTTCGCTGACTTTGAGAAGGTGTTTCAGAAGCTCTTAAAGTAGCTTAACGCTCTGCCTGTTCAAGACGCCTTCGCTGACTTTGAGAAGGTGTTTCAGAAGCTCTTAAAGTAGCTTGACGCCCTGCCTGTTCAAGACGCCTTTCCTGACTTTGAGAAGGTGTTTCGGAGCTCTTAAAGCAGCTTGACGCTCTGCCTGTTCAAGACGCCTTTGCTGACTTTGAGCAGGTGTTTCAGTAGCTCCAGCTAGCTTGACGCCTGCCTGTTCAAGACGCCTCGCTGACTTTGAGAAGGTGTTTCAGAAGCTCTTAAAGTAGCTTGACGCCTGCCTGTTCAAGACGCCTTCGCTGACTTTGAGAAGGTGTTTCAGAAGCTCTTAAAGTAGCTTGACGCCCTGCCTGTTCAAGACGCCTTTCCTGACTTTGAGAAGGTGTTTTGGAAGCTCTTAAAGCAGCCTGACGCTCTGTCTGTTCAAGACGCCTTTGCTGACGTTGAGAAGGTGTCTCAGATGCTCTAAAAGCAGCCTGACGCTCTGCTTGTTCTGCCTTCTCAGTTCAGCATCTTCTAAAGATTCTAGCGATCGAGCTAATCTTTTCGCTTGTCTTTGAGAAGATACTTTGAAAGGCTGGACTTACGTTTGCGAGGCATTATGAAGTAAGAAAACCTATTTATAAAAAACGTTAAAATACCTAAAGGAATTAAATTTCCTTTTAAATATTTTTCAAAAGCAAATCCAAAATATCTAAAAGGAATAAATAATCCTCACACGAATCCGAAAACGATAGCCAAAAAATCGAATCAACTTAAACCAAATCACAAAACAAATCGCAGAAAACCGAAATCGAAAGCAGTAGTCAATATAAATATAACCAACGAAAAAGAAGTAAGTGTATAGGTACCGTATACACTATCTATACTATTAATATTCCTTGAAATATTGTTAAACAACCTAAAACAACGAAAACCAATTCACGATTCTAAATAAACAAAATCCAAAATCAAAGCCAGATTCTAAACATGTATAAAGGAATACCAACCAAATCAACAAAACCGATCCAAGAAAATACACAAATCCGAAAATGAAAGCCAATATAAATCCATTCAACCTTAACCAAATCACAAATCAAATAACAAACAACCGAAATCGAAAGCAGGTAGTCGAATAAGCTACGAAATAGAAACAATTTAAGCGTATAGGTACCGTATGCACTATAAGTTGACGCGGCTCAACGGCGGAGTTAAGTACATGTCAGAAACATTTCGTTACCGCGTTTTAAAAAGCTAGTAACGACATCTAGCGGAATCAATTTAAACTATGTATACGTTAGTTAATAAGAACTCTCAAAAAATTTTTCTTATAATTTTGCACAATTTTTCTTATTGTAATACCGATTCATTCATAACCACATATAAGAACTGTATTCATTTCCGTTCAATAAATATTACTAAGGCTTATTAATAAGGCTTACTAAGAACTGTTTCTACGATTGTTAAGTAATAGTTAAGGGTGAAAGCGTGACAGGTAGTGATAGTATTTCTGATCCATACTTATAATCACGCCTGTAACCCTTGCGGATAGGCAGAGCATCAACGGATTACTTAATATCGTCTGCGAGGTTATCGCCTATTCTGTGAATTACGACACCAAAACGTTTGAAGAAAATCAGCTGGTGAATTATTGTTTTTATCGCTTCTTCCGGTCCTGCGTGGAAAAATACAAATCCATACATTTTTATCTTAATTTTGGTAAAAGACATAATAATCCAGATATTCTGACCTTCTGTGTTCGTCCATCGTACCGTCGTCCGTCTTGTAGAATCACGGTGGCGCCACCTAGCTGGACTGGAATGATATGTTTTCCACTGAAAAGTAGCCTATGTCACTCTACAGCCACCGAACTATCCCCATACAACTAATCATGCCATGCCGACGCTCTGTTGCGACGTGAAAGAAGGACAAACTTGTGCAACATATTCGATTTTCCCACGGAATGAGATGTTTTCCGCGAAAAAAGTAGCCTATGTCACTCTACAGCCACCAAACTATCCCAATACAAAAATCATGCCATGCCGACGCTCTGTTGCGACGTGAAAGAAGGACAAACAAACAAACAAACACACTTTCGCATTTGTAATATTAGTATGGATTCAGCTTCAAAAGTTGATCAATCGATTGCGATATCCTTTTCCACCATCGCATGTGTTATTATTAATGACGATGTCATCACTCTCTTCTTGAGGGTAGAGTGGCGAGTAGTAATACTGTTTATAAGTATTTTACGCTGAATTTTTGAATCTGAATGATTTCTGCAACAACACAGGTTATCATGTTAATATATAATTTTTTAAATTTAACCACACACACACACACACACACACGTAAGAAAACAACAGAAACAAAAGTAAGTTTGTCGATAGAATAAACTTACGTCCATGACCATTGATGCGTTAAAGTAACACAATTGTAGTATTGGTAGATCCACTGCGTTCAAACGACCATACACTGACTTCATGACCGCAGCTGCTCGGTCTTATATAGCACCAGTAAGTTATATCCAATCTAAAGCATTTCCGCAGTGAAACTGATAGTTACGTTATGAGTCAATAAGTTTATTTCGCATTATTTCGTGTTGCGACTTGCGCTACACCGATGACTCCTACAAATCATCACAAAAGAATGCGATTTAATATTTACAATCACTATAATTGATCATTCCTATATTAACCATTGAAAAGATTGGTACTGTAATAATCAACTAATAGCAGTAATATGATGGATACACTAGATGTACAACAACATCTGAAAAGATTCACCCCGTCTAGAAAATAATGTTTATGCTGCTAATAGACTGCCTATGTATACCCACGTACCACCGTATATAATATGCAATTTGATACAGATGATACACCAGGCTCACAATGGATAGCTTTTTTGATTCATAAGGACGATCATCTGCACGATATCATCTAGTGTTTTAAAAAGGAATTGTAAAAGATGGGACTGGAATGTTGATAGGATTCAGAATAAGTGGACTTCAGTTTGTGGTGAATATTGCTTCATGTATTTACTATATAAATTTTAGGATGTTCAATGCATAGTTTTACGAGCATATTTACAGGAACACACTGTACAACAATATTTTAGTGGATGAGAGTTGCCCTATTTTTATAGATAATAAACAATAACATTTTTATTATCTATAAAATAGGAAAAATTGTAACAAAATTAAATGTGTTTTATTGATAATTCAGAATAGCGTGGTACACTGATAAGCAGGGTATACAACGAGTAATAAATAAGAGTGGCAATGACGGTGTTCAAGGAACAACAGATAAAAGGAAAAGCGAACGCTAATGAGGGTGGAGGCCCACGGATATCAATTAGATATTAGTTAATTGATCTGCACATCTCCAGAACCGCGCATCCTATGCAAAAACGGAATTGTGTTCAGAGTATGCCAAACCTTTTTTAGGATCCGTCGACCCACCGTCAGCCGATGAGGGCTGAGGATGGGAGGGTACCAGTTCTGGCTCACTGAGCCAGAACTGGCACAAACTAACTACTAACATGTCAATAAAAGAAACGTTATTGTCCGTAGCACTCACCATATCGTACGAATACGTCGAAGTTGCAGTAAAAATACCAACACCTCAATATTTCACATTTATTGACATCTTGGCATAGCAGCGCCGCGTTTTGTCGAGAAAACGACATAGTTCGTCTACCTTCACAAATGTCACCTGTATTCACAAGGGTAAGAAGGAGCTTGTATCTATTTCACATTTATTATCAAGAAGTACATAGTTTTTATAGGATAGGTGACAAACGAGCACACAGTCCACCTGATGGTAAGTGGTTGTTGTGACCCATAGACATCTACATCTATCTTCAATAACGAATCAAAATTCAGATGCGTTGTCACCCGTGAGGACTAAGATGGAATGCATCTTTTCCAGTAAAAGGGTCTTAGTTACTTTCTGAAGTAAAATATTAGTAGATCACAACAAAGGTAACGTAAAATCGAAAGAATGTTGTCAATCTGAGCCTGCATAATTAAATCAAATTTGTAAGCATCCAGGCCGGCAACATCTATGATTCTTGTGATGTCAAAATGTCCATGGGCGCTGGTGATCACTTACCATATTAAGTGAGGTATGGTGAGCTTAGTCCCCTAAACTGAAATATTCATCACCGCCCCATAAAATCCACTGCTGGAAATAAGATTTTCCACTGTAGGGACGATATGACGTCACGCTTAGCAGACATGGAATGACGACCGCAAAACAGACGAAAGCACTTTGATACTGCTGCCCTTCCGCCGCCCCACGGTTCCATATTCCTCTATTTGTTATGTTTATTCTTTGAATATTTTCATTGCAGGTTTCACGATAAATAAATGGAATAGAATATAATAGTTTTTATTTAATATAGATCAACAATATTATTGAAAGTCATTTAGCTTTCCCACTGTTCGGAAAAACCTTTATCCTGGAAAAACTAGCAAGAAACCCAGACAGTTTTTATAACATAATTTATAAGTATGAAAATTCTAAATGTTTTCGTACTGAATTGTATTTTATACAAACAAGTATGAAAGTATGTAGAATTAACAATTTATTATATTTTCATACTATAAAAACATTTAGAAGCAACATGGTAGTGATCACCTCATTCCCAGGGCTTATAATCACTAGATGTATGTTAAGTAGCACGAGTATAACTACACTCAGTAAACAGTTTTTGCTTAGTAAATATTTTAAATTTTTCAAGAGATAAGTACTCTATTTTCTGGGACTTTGTTGTAAAAGCGTATTCATTGCTCCATAAAGGAATTATTGACTCTTTGTGGTGGAGGAACGGTATAACTAGCTTGTACTGAAACTATTTACGTTAATGTATACACAATTAATTATTGTTAAAACTGAGAGGCCGAAGTCAATAAATTTATTTCTTTAAAATTTTCTCTAATAGATATTAGGTTATAAATTGCTGTAATGGCTCTATGTTCGCTCTGAAGTTTTTTTCCTTAACCGCCGAGCACATGGTAAATCGGCACTTAAAATTTCAAGTGACATTTTAATGGTACTGTCGAGTATAAAATCCGACGAAATTAGCGGCCAGCGTTTAGCCCCTGAGGTACATCGGCTTTTAACTTTATTTACGATTTATTATCTCTTAATATTTTCTTTTGAAAATTATAGAAAGAAAATAAATTAACGATTAGACAAAACAACGATTGCTCGTGATCGATTAATTATTTGGGACAGTAATTTATTCACTTAACACTTTGTTTCAATCAAGTTTATCCGACAAACTCTTGAATTAAGAACTACGGAATGATTTTGCTATGTACTCAAGAAATATTTGGCATAAGAACTTTTAAGTAATTCTGTAAGATGAATCAGGAGTAATTACTTACATTTCAGCTTATATATCCGTTGGGTTATGTCAGTTACTATGATGCTGTAGCAATGGGCCGACCATATAGCTCGCAGAATAGACGATCAATGTAGAAGAAAGGTACCTCAGTGGCAGCCTCGTATTGTTAAGCAAAACTTAGGGCGTCCCCCCACTAAAAGAAGTGACAGCTTGGTAAGATACGTAAAAAGTCGATATATGAAGCGCGTCAGGACAGTGGACTTGTAAAAGGCTACAATGATGATGATGATGATAATTACTTAATACTCATCACTGTCGACATACATCATCCTGTCCAGGCAGACATGCTACCTGCAAAAGGCATTTATACAGCTGTGGGTTTAATAAAGGCTAATAAAAATTAGAAGAAAAAGTAAGCAATGAAGCATTCTTGCTTAGACCTCACAGTTGGGAAAATATGTACCTATTATATCTAGACTAGAAAAGTGTAGGTGTTCATGCATCAATTTGATCGCTTACAATGTCATGTGCTCCATGTACGTGTGTTAGTATCGGCGAAATAAATTAGGAATACAAATAGGTCGACTAAAGAGTACACTTCAATTTATTGCCGCGCTCTTCCTTTCAGGTCCCTATAATTCATGTATTTCACACAATAAAATGTTTTCATAGTGTTTATTATTACAAATTATTTACAGGTTACAAATGTGAATTTTTTTTCAATATACAAACAAAATATTATATTCCTTCTATAATTTAAGTTGCTAGTAATAAAAATAAAACCACTCTGACACGACCTGTATTGCTTATTACGTTCAACATCATTAGCTCTCGTTCGCTATATTATTAAGGAGTCTTTTTCACACCACATATCTTCAAATGAGTGAGATTTATTAACCTTTCTATTGTAGGCTAGCAAGTGAAAGTAAGAGTAGCGCCCAGTACATAAATGATTATTGGGTTATTACAAATAAAAAGCCAAAGTTAAATAATCGGTCGTATTTTATGCCATTCTTCAGGTTAAAAAAAATTCAAAATGTTAATTTGTCTATCTGTTAGTCTATCCGAGCTGATCGGAATAGCAGAACCGATTGTAAGTTCCCTAAGGAACGCCATAAAACACAGCCTTGAACCCCGTCATCCATCGACATCCTGCTTCTCTTACTCGGTCGTCACTCTTGCTGGTACGGGGCTGCCAGTTTAGAACATTTCTCTCCATCGGTTGTCGGTCTAGAGCTTTCCAGGTCTGCTTGTGACGTGATTATTACGCATTTGTGACACTTCTACAATCTTACCTCACTTCTATATTTTTGCGTGGGTATTATCATGACTCGGTAATGATGGGGTACTGATTAGCACTTTAATATTTCCTGCGCAATTGACAGCTGTCACTGTATTCCGAAACGACTAAAACACCGCAATCTTAGCATTTTACAGCTGATATTAGACAGCAAGAAACATAACGGGACATGATTAGAAGCTACACGCTTTATTGATGTACATACTATGATAAAACATCTCATTTATTAAACTTAACTAAATACGCCGTGAGCTATGTGTCGCCTCATTCCTCACGAATTACCTGGTTTACAGTGGTAAATTAATTAAATTTATACACGCGATATATAATATTTATAGCACGTCTGATGTTCATTGGTGGTACTGGATATTATTTCTGAAAGTATTTGGAATAAATTATTATTAACATTTAATATACAATATTTTATTATATACAATATTAAAAAAAAAAACTATAATAAAAAACTAAAACTATTAACTTAATTATCATACAGTCCTACTCGTATCGTGTCAAGAACGTTGGCTGCGTTTCCTCGCTGAATGGCTATAGTTAGCCTTTGGGCGAGTAAAGAACCAGCCCTATTATCACCAACAGCAACGGCCAGTCGTGGATAGAGTTTCTTTAGGAACTTCACCGCACGTGGTGGACTGATAATCTCTACAACAAATGTCACAAATATGTAGCCATCTTTCAGAGACACATATTTGCGCCACTTACTCAGTTCAGCTGCCTCTGATGCCACCCGTGCTCTTGAGTTAACTCATACTTGAATTAACTCATAGAGGGATTATTGCCATAGTTGCACACTTGGCGAGCAGGTTGGCAACCGCAATTTTTAATTTTAGTCTTAATTTAGAAGACGCTACTGTTGGGTAGATCACTTGTTTTCTGTCGCCTCTTACGACACCCACGGATGATATGCGGTAGTGGCCCGTTATCAGTGTTACCGTTATAAACATGAAACTACCTGCACTCGCACGCGGATATTTATTTTTAATTTTAGTCTTTATTTAGAAGACGCTACTGATGGGTAGCTGACTTGTTTCCTCTGTCGCCTCTTACGACACCCACGGGATGATATGCAGGTGGCCCGTTATCAGTGTTACCGTTATAAACATGAAACTACTGCACTCGCACGCGGATATTTATTTTTAATTTTAGTCTTTATTTAGAAGACGCTACTGATGGGTAGCTGACTTGTTTCCTCTGTCGCCTCTTACGACACCCACGGGATGATATGCGGTAGTGGCCCGTTATCAGTGTTACCGTTATAAACATGAAACTACTGCACTCTCGCACGCGGATATTTATTTTTTAATTTTAGTCTTTATTTAGAAGACGCTACTGATGGTAGCTGACTTGTTTCCTCTGTCGCTTACGACACACCACGGATGATATGCGGTAGGGCCCGTTATCAGTGTTACTGTTATAAACATGAAACTACTGCACTCACACGCGGATATTTATAAGTCACTTCTTATTATGTTATTGATTCGGAAGGAAAACGTATACTACTACAGAAACTATCCTCATCTGCGATACTAATTATAGCCTGTTTTACTGTGTGACTCTTGAGTTTATTCCGGACATTTTTATTATTTCATGCACAGAAATTCACAGAGAAGCGACAAAGAGGCTTTTCGTTTGGGTTGTTTGCATGGTAGTTTCTCATTAAAGTTCTTCATCGCAGATGTAGTGTAGCATCTGTATCTATAGTATATCTAAATATTCAATGCTGGAATAACATAATAAAATTTTCTTGTTTGTGTTATTCCAACAATGTAGTTAATGTCTAGTCATTTGTAGATTTCGTCGTGCATGTTTGTAGTTAATTTGTTCAAAGCAGCGAATAATAGGCGCGTTTCACGATGTCAAATAAATAAATGAGGCGGTTTACTTATCAATGGTCACGTGCTTTTCTAAACATCAATTATAGATAAAATATTGTTTGTCGACGAAAATCACGGAAGTTTATAATTTTCTACCTAACTTTGATATTGCTTCTATCTTGACATTTTGAAAACATTTGTCAGCGTCAGGGCTGCGGAGAATTTATTAAAACATTGAGAATCATCATCGTGAACCTGAAACTGGTTCCTAGACCTGTCAATTTTTACTCATAGTACTCAGATATTTTAGTACATACTGCATAAACCGGGCCTAACAGATGATAAAAATGTCTACTATATTAGATAGCGCTAATCATTAATGATAGTTCGCATTTAATATACTGTAATATAATACTGTCTTTTTAATGCTCTGTTTCTTTGAATTTTGTGAAATCAAACCCTGGCTTCATAAACCGTATTTCGATATTATATTATTAAATAAGAATTAGTGCAGATAATGTTAATTATAATATTATTGTATGTATGAAAATATTACAGGGTTTTGCAAAGAAAAGGGCGAAGCACCGGCAGTGTGTATATGTTCGCAAAACATTTCGAAATTTTCAACCTCACCTGAACTTAAAATCTAACAGACCCAAGAAAAAATGAAGTCTAATAAAGCCTGTTGCCGTTACTGGGTAGGAATGGATTGAATGGGGGTGATCTTACTGTCATCTATTGAAAGCCATAAGATATTGCTGGCATTTCCCTTAGTCACCCTTAACGACACCCACCCGATGAAATGGGGTGATGGATTCTCATCCGCTGCCAGCTCACGTGCGTCATAAATATATGATATTTAATCTTATAACTACTTTTTGTTATTACTTTACATAATTGTTTACACATTACACTTTTTATGTTTCTATTTGAGTACGTCATTATATCTTATTAAATTGATCCGCGGCTTGAATGCAAAATGTAGAAAGTCGAGCGGCCGCATTACAATTGCAAAGTTTTAGGTACATTCTCCTATAACACGGAATAACATTTCATTTTCCTATCTAGACGTTGTTGAGGTTATTTATCTTCTTTTGAAATATTTGACGCATTACCGTCAAATTTTGTAATATAAACATGTCAATAATATAAAATTTTTTAAAATATGTTAAACTCATCAGCTTTAGCTTTAAGTTCAAGAAATGAATACCTTTTAGGTCGCAAAATGGCATATAAATCATTTAAATCAACATTTACTTTACAAGCAACTTTAAAAAGTTACGAAAATGTACCTCACTCGTAAATGCGAAATTCCTCGTTCTTCATTTGATTGTTTACCACGTTAATACTTATTCTATGCAAATGCACGATACGTACTGTAAATATTAGGTACAAAATTTGGTTAAAATGAACACTGAAGTGTGCAACTTTGAGAGTATCATTGTGATTTTGTGAATATTAATTATGCTTATAATGTGAAAAAAATAAATTCCTTATAATAAATAGTACGCTTTATATAACTCAATGTCAGAGGTCAGTTGGCTTGTCCAGTCACTTGGATACTTCATCGTAAGTCCTGAGTTCAATTCTAGCCGGAGCCAACATTCGTGCAAAATCGTACATTGTTGGTTTTCAGATTCTGGGTGTATTTTGAATGTACCAGTATCTATTACCTACTCATGCACAGTTTATCACAATACGTCGACTACGAGTTTGTTTTGATTTTTTTTTTGCTACACCAAAACCCTTTTAGAAACGGGAGGCCGCATGTGCCCATCTTCACCAAACCATTAACAAGTTTGTTTAAAAAAATATTCAATGAATTCTTTCTTATAACAAAGTCAATAAAAACTTTAGTTTTTCCCTTTTATTTCACGTTTACAGAATACTATATACTATACATGTAAAATGGTTCATCATCATCATCATTACAGCCCTTCACAAGTCCACTGCTGAAGGCCTCTCCAAAGGAATGCCACAAAACACGTTCTTGACCCACCTGCTTTCATCGACTTCCTGCATATCTTACCAGGTCGTCACGCCATCTTGTGGGTAGCCGCCCTCGCTTCGCTTAGCGGTACGAGGTTGCCACTCGAGAACCTTTCTTCCCTATAGGTTGTCGGTTTTGCGAGCTTTGTGGCCAGTCTTCGTTCAACGTTCAATAAAGTCAGAAGTCAAGGACAAGTCAAATTTTCTGGAGCGGAAACTGGAATATGTTTATGAAAACGGACTACAGGAAATTCCATTAAAAATATAAAGATATTTTTATCGACAGGATATATTTTCACAGCAGTGATCCCACATATAATTCAATATTTCCGATGGCAATTGAAGTCTCATAAATGCGCAAATACCTTCATATTTTTTAACAATTCGCAAATAGTTTTACTGAAATAATAAGTTCTATCTGTTACTATTACTGAGGACAACAATTCAACGAATTTCATTTTGTACTAATTTCAGTAGTCACACATTTACTCACTGCAACTCGACAAAAAAAATTACTTAAAGCAGGTGTTACGTGACAAGCGCCTCGATAATTTCCCGCGCAATCTTTATGCAATTTTATACTTCCGCAGTCCGCTTCAAACTGCACAATTTCATTCAATTTTGAAAAGGAAATAGCGTGTCAGCTCTACATGTGATGTAAATGTTTTACGTGCTTCAACTTGTTAAAACGAATATTTATTATTTTGTTATTATAATTGTGTACAACTTATACACGTCTAAGATAATATGCATAGAAGGTCATTTTTAAGGTAATTAAAAGAAGTAAAAGAACAGGCTAAATAAGTCCCACGGCTGGACATAGGCTTTCTCTCAATTTTCAAAGGCTTTCAGGCACTAAAGGAATGATTATAATTAAAATCTATGAACTAACCACGAATAAAACTTATATTTAAGTTAGTTCTCCAGTAACCGTCGAGCCTTCGAGTTCTCTCGTTCCATCTATTCCGAACAAAATAAGTGTAATCGCTCGTGAGTAAAACTCTAGACGGCATTGTCTAATACTTTTGTTGATCGTTTCAGTCTCGGTGTCAGTAATAAGACGAAACTTGTTCCATTTAATGGCATGTTCAAACACAACTACAATATGATGAAATGCTTAGTGTTTTGTTTTAATGACTAAATGTTAATAAAATCAATCGTGGTATAACCAAATTTATGAAGGGAAATATGCGAAGTTTGTCTCGAACTTTACCTACCTGCACATTCGACGTACTCTGGCGACTGACGGATAAGTTTTAGCCAAACGATTTAGAGTTGTGATCATCATCATCATCATTACAGCCCTTCACAAGTCCACTGCTGAACTTAGGCCTCCCCCAAGGAATGCCACAAAGCATGGTCCCGAGCCACCTGCATCCATTGACTTCCTGTATGTCTTACCAGGTCGTCACTCCATCTAGCGCGGGGACGCCCTACACTTCGCCTGCCGGTACGACGCTGCCTCTCGAGAAACTATCTTCCCCAAGACAACGCTTTCTTGAAGAACTACGGACTGATTTCCCTTCTGAGACACGTCTAAGTGCCGTTTTCAAGAGTCATAACGAATCGTCTCGCACGCAGACTCGACGACTTCCAGCCTCCCGAACAAGCCAGTTTCCGATAGGGCTTTAGCAGCATAGCAGCATATATTTCAGCAAATTGTACAGAAAACGAAGAGTACAATCTGCCACTTTGTCTTGCGTATGTGGACTATGAGAAAGCCTTTGATTCCGTTGAAATTTGCGGTGCTGCAGTCCCCAGCGGTGCCAAGTGGACTGTATTACAAAGTGCTGAAGTTTTGTACAGTAGGGCTATGATGGCTATCCGAGTACAGAACCAGAGTACGAAACCTATCCAACTGCCGAGAGGTGTAAGACACTCTCCGAGACTCTTCATCGCTGCATTGGAAGATGTTTTCAAGCTACTGGACTGGATACGGTATTAACGTCAATGGCGAGTACATCACTCACCTTCGATTTGCAGAAGATATAGTCCTTATGGCAGAATCACTGGAGGACTTATGCACTATGCTTAATGACCTCAACAGTGTCTCCTAACAGATAGGTCTTAAGATGAACATGGACAAAACAAAAGTCATGTGTAACGCCTATGTCCCACCTATGCCGGTAGTTGTTGGGAGAACTAAGCTCAAAGTTGTTTACGAGTATGTTTACTTGGAAATAATCCAACTAGGTAATTACCACTTCGACCGAGAGGTCAATCGACGGATTCAACTCTGCTGGGCAGCGTTCGGGTGATTACATATTCTCGTCAGGCATACCTCAAAACAAGATTGTACAATTAGGTTATGCTCGGAGTTTCTCTGCGTGATAGAATTAAAAAGAGAATATCCGCAGAACCAGGTTAACCGACATAGCCCAATGGATTAGTAAGCTGAAGTGGCAATGGACCGGCCATATAGCTCGAAAAACCATCATCTATGGAGAAGAAAGGTTCTCGAGTGTACCGGCAGGCGAGTAAATGTACGAAGTATGGAACACACAAGTATTGTAGTTATTATTTATCTTGCCTTCGAAACTAGTTTTGTATTTGCTTAAGGTAAAGTAATAAATAGTTGTAGAGCTGTAGAGTCGTCGACTGCTTTACTATTACTCGCAACTCTATAAGTAGGAAAAATAGTTCACCAAGTTAGAGTAATACAAGTCGTCGCTGAGAGACTTTGTTATTGAATTTGTTAACACTTTCTTGTATAGCGAGGAAAAGTTTAATTTTATGTATAAGGTTTTAATCATGTAAAATTGCAATTTACGTGAAACTTGTTCCCAATTTATTTTTCAGAACATGATATAAAGAGAAAACAAAAGTTCGAACAGAGTGCAATGCATACGTAAACTTGACAAGTTGGTTTTGTGTTGGTGTTCCTGTTTTCACTCTTGACCTGCCACAGTTAAATAAATAAATACTTAAAATTATTGTGATTCAATAATTGCAGGACCTTTAATTTTATTAGCGTCAGGCAAGATTCGACAAAGTTCAACTTTGGGTCCCTTAGACACTAAATCGTGTTAGTAATTCTCTGTGCTCCGCGATTAGATTTGACTGTTGAGATAAGGTAATGCAATTATTATTTGGCTACGTCGTCCGACTTCGCTAATAATCGGCTTAAGACTGGGGTCGACTGGTGCGGCATTGTCCAAAACTGATAACGGAGACGGACTCGGACTGTGTTGAAAATTGAAAAAGAAATTAATTTTAATTTATACTTTCATTCATTACAGTTTTACATGATCAGGCATTTTCATCAGTTGACTCTTACGACATCTATGAGACGGTATGGAGCGTGGTTTCTCTTATGCCGGTAATATGGTGATGGCGACGAGAAAATAACGATGAGAATCGTTATTATTTTATCATTGGTCGTAAAGAAATTGTGATAAATTATTTTTATTATTCATTAGCATTATTTTCAAATCCGTTCCTGCATTGTCACTTAACCCAATATTATACGTAGAAATTCTAGCCATTTTTACAACTTTGTCCTGCTCCAAACATACGTACTGTCATGCACATAAAGTTACACGTTTAAAATTTTAAATACTTTGTGTTTTTCGTGAAAATGTGTAGTGAGAATTTTTGTATAAGCTTTCTTGTACCAGACGTTTATGACATGAGATTTGCTTTGTTTGGAGTTTGAATCATGGAAAAACTATTATTTTGTAAATCTATTAAAACAGTAAATAAAAAGGTTTCCTTGAGGTTTTTAATAATATATGTTGTGTAATAATGAATGTTACAGCTGTCAGACATATGACATCAAACAATTTTTCTGTTTTCAAATTCTTTAATAACATTAAAACTACGGATTTAAAAAGGGCATCATTTTATTGTGTGTATGACTTTTGTTGAGTTGACTGACAAAACCAGGATTCTCGTTATAAATTATATACAACAGATCGACGAAAGCTTCTTTGTTTCGTATGGCGAGTGTCGAGAACTGGAGTCCCTTTTTATAGTAACGAGGCATTCTAGCTTATATTTTGATTCTTAATCGAGGATTGATTTATTCTATAAAAAAAAATGTGTCCATGGGCCACAGTATCCACTTACCGTCAGGAAGGCTATTTGCTCGTTTGTCAACAACAAATATTTTAAGTAGTGCTCGAACTTGCGCATTCTTTGAAAGGTCTACATCAAAGTGAGGACTTTAAAAGGCATTGGTAATGATGATGATATTATCTGATTTTTTTTTAAATATCCATTGTTCGCCTGGAAATTGAGCTTTACTTGATAGCTTGACAAGCTGGCAAGCAAGCTTCAAGTTGCAGGGGAGCCTCAAGCTCACCGGCACGCAGTCCAGAAGAGAGTTGGAATTGGGTATATATTATTCCTCATCATAACGCAGTAGCATTACATGATGATTAGGTACACTAAGATATAAAAGTGGTAAGATTCCGTTTCTGCCCGGGAGTCCGCCTGGGTAGGTACCAATCTCTTTCCTATTTCTGCCACCAAGCAGCAGTGCCTGCAATAGCTTAATTAAATGTGAAGCCTTCGTATACATATTATAAGAAATAATTAAACATCCTATCTTTATAATAAAACATTTTACCAAAATAATTTAAATGTGACTTTAAATAGCCTAAGTTAAAATTAAAACAATCATTATTAACCTTATCCATTCGGATTTCGTTATCGAGTAATGATGCTTGAGTAGTAGTGATCCTTAACGTACTGAATGAAATCCCATTAAAGGCCCATTTCATACTATGAATACTAGAATTGTCAATGTAGGAATAAATTTGATAACAACTCTGTTGGATTGCAAGTCATACCATGTACTCGTAAAGCCTGGGTGGTTGTGATCCTGAACGTACGACGTGAAATGTCAAAGGCCCCTTTCAAATGAATACTCGAATTTGTCGATATTAAAGTTATGAGCTGAGGCGCACCGTGCCATTTAATTCAATTACGGTACAAAAACAAGCACCTCTAGTGTAACCTTAACTACTCTTAACCTGATTATAAGTTGACAATCGCTTATAACAGTGTAGCTGGTAAGTCGTAGGCCCTGTATTTGAATTCCAAATAAAGGCAAAATTTGTGTGCTCAAATTGATATTTTTGGATTAATTGTCAGAAAATTTTTAACCAGCCTGTATCTTTGATATTAAATCATAATTTTCTGTAACGTCTGTTTACTAAACAATCTTCCAATGGATCTGGCGAACGTATCAGAACTTTGTTGTACATTTATTACTTGTATATATACTACTTTTGAACTTAATCCCATTTTTGTGTGAAGTACTATACTTTGACTTTAAAGAGAAATTCTTTCTGAGTTTTCCTTGCAAAATGGTATCTGCTGAAAGATGATAACCGCAGCAGGCAGGCGCTCGACCGCATCCAGCAGGGTGTTGGAGGCCTGTCGAAAGCTTTACAGTGTTGAGATTGTTCACTTATTACGTGATTTTCAGGATTTAATTGAGCCAAAACGGCCTTAAATTCAGTACAGCAACTAACTTTATTTTACCATAAGAGTTTTGTGCCATACGAGTCCACTATGTAAAATGCTAAGTAAATGCTTGTGATAGATTGTGTTATAATAACCCCGTTTATCCTAAAGTAATATACGAGAATAATATGGCGACCAGAATATAAGCGTCAACGGTGCGAGTCGTTCGGTACTGCGGCTGCCAAACTGTCTGCCAAACGTGGCTAATATGAAAAGCGCTTAAATATTTGGATAAATGAGTCTGAATACACAAATAATGGCTGCACACTAACAACCAACAACACGGACTTGTAACGCTCAACATAAGAACATATACGTCTTAAAAAGCAACACTAAATACCCTTACGTTTTTGCAGCATTTTAAACAAGCGCGTTTAATTTCTTAGAATTTTATTAAATGTGAAATATTGAGTAGCTGGTATTTAAATACGAGTAAAAGGTGAGAGGTTTCGTCACATGAGTAATACGGTGGTTTCTTTACTCATGTAGTTTCGTTGAGAATTTAATCTTAGCAGTGTTAAGATTCAATTCGGAATACCTGTAGTCGGGTTTCCGTTACCGTTTAATTTGACATCACCTTTACACTTGTTCAATAAAATTATTCGAATAATATTGTCATCATGCGAGATCTGCCCTGACATTAAACAAGTAAATTAAATAAGCGACTGGAATTCACTTTAAACAAACAGCCTAATATAACATTCAGTAGCAAACAAATAATTTTCCTATAGCAATAATCTAGTATATATAAGAGACTAAGCAACCGCATGTAGAATTCGTACTACTATGAAATTTCTAGCCAAGCTTTAGTATATCGTTCTTCTTAGCATTACATTAATTTCAGGACAGTAGTTAAACAAATACATACAATTTATGAGTTCTAGATATGATGATAATGTTAATGACCAATTTAACCATAACGATAACTTTATATACGATTACTAGAACTCTTCAAATAAAACTTATGTTGAAGAATTTATTGGTGATAATATTTTTATTTCGTTTCTCTTTATAAAAAAGTTAAAATCATGAAGAGTAACGAGTTTCAGGGATATTACGGTACTCTATCTTACACCAAGGTGTTCACAAAATATCGACAAGAATTTTTCAGGAATAACCGTGCATGGCATAAAATGTGATCGTAAACCTGATACAAATGGAAGGCAGGGCAAAGTACTAATATTTGTAATATTACGTTTCTAGTAATTTCCGAGAGAAAAATCAATTAATTAGTGGACGTTGGTAGCACAATGGCTAGCTGTGTCATTAAGACTTTGACGATGCCGCTGGGGGGCTACGAGTCCGAATCCAAGCAAGATAAAAGTGTGAATAAGGCGTATAAGTTATTGTTTAGGCCTGGGTTTTTATCCATGTGTCATTTGTGCATATACCGCCACCATGCTAAAGGAGAATATCCTATTTTATCTCATGAAAATATTTTGAAACACTTTCCTTGGCGAGTTATGTACATAATATTATGTAGGTGGTATATTTAATTGATAAAACTATTTTCTCGCATCAGTTCCAGATTTCTCCGTGAATTGAACAATACGGTTCGCGTATGGTTCAGCAATTTAAAAATGAATTTTCATGTTATATGACATGTAAATGAAAAAAATAAATAAGAATAATTTCATGTTCAGTGGATTTTAATTTAAAATTTTCTTTTTATATATAGATTTATGCAAATATATTCTTCTAACATCGATAGTCTTTCAATTCCACTGCTGGACATCGGCATTTCCGGTAATGCACAAGTAACTATAGATCACTTGAGAGGTCTGCCCGTTTTCACGACGCTGCCAGGCGGGTCGGTAGTCAAAAAAGCGATAGATACCTCACGCCAGCAATGGAAGCATTGCTCATCACCAGTCTGTGAAGTTTGGATTTGCATTGTTGCAAAGTATTGGTCGTTAGATTGTTCTACGATAACGGTACGTTTTTTGTAAATAAAAGTTTTTTTTTTAAAACAGCGCCTATCTATTACAAGGGCAAAACTTAAGATGTTTAAGTTACAATCTACATACGCCACACTGCTGGGCGCAGGCATCTTCTCATTACGGAGAGGGTTTAAAAGCACGGAAGTGTTCACGGCGCTGCCCCAATGTGTGTTAGCGGACATTACATGTCTTCGCATTATATATTTTTTTATTTCACAGACAAGCAGGTTTATTGTGATTTCTTATTCCCAATCGAGCACGAAATCAAAAATTTTGCGCTGATTATATGATAACTATATAAACATATATAGACAAAATACCCTGACAGGCAACTGGAAGCAGCTTCAAAGATGTAATATATGCAATTGATATCGCCCCCTTACTACAATTGAGAGATCCATGTCTAGCTGTGAACTATTAAAGCTGATAAAGAATAAGAATATCCAGTCATTTATTTAAACTCAACATATGTGTTATAATGTTAATACAGTCTCCTTAAATACGAGAGGGATTTAAATAATAGCTAGGACAAGTTTTTATGTTGTTCGTTCAATTTTTATTAGATGTTTTGAATAATGATTGCTAACGTAAATATTATAATGTTTTACGCTCCACTTTAAAACCGAGATTTATCGTTTTTCTAAGACAATATGCACATACCGTGCACATTAACATAACCTCTATTATTTTTGTATAGGCTATCCTATAAAAATATTAAAGTAACTAATACTAAATAAGACAAACGAGCACACAGTCCACCTGATGGTAAGTGGTTGCTTTGGACCCATAGACATCTACATCTACCCTCAATAAAAGATCTTAATGCAAATGCAAAAAATAATTGATTGAAAATAATGTATTACTACTCGAATAATCGGTTAAAAGTCAGCATATTAAATTGCAATTAGTGCTGGTGGCACATCACTGGTTGCGTGAACTACTGTCGCTACGCATTTCATTACTTATCATAGAGTTATGGCTAAAATATTTATAAAACATTTTAAATACACATTATACGTAATAAACGTATTATGATAATTTATTATAAAATTGCTTACAGTAAAATTATGCAACAATTTTTCAGTTATTTTTTTTGTTTCTGCGAACGGGTTGATTACAGTTGGGATATGAACCCTGGACCACGTGATACTGTGCTTTGACTTAAAGAATTAATCTATGATTTTTTTATAGAACAAGGGTCACAATAGAGCAGACGAAGGTCACTCTGGGTTACCTGTAACACAGACTACTTGGCTTGGATATGTTGTCTAGGCAAATTAACTCATCATGTATAGATAGTTTTGGGTCAAGTCAATGTAACACCATCTTCAACTTTCATTTGCAAGTTGATGAAAATGAACTATTGAAGAAGTTTTGAGAAACTCTTCTACAATAGTTCATTAAATACATTAAAATACTCAAGAATTATAAATTTTAGTACTTAATGTTTTATTGTTATGAAATACTTTTTTGCTTATTACTATGAGCTTTATGTTATTTTTATGTTAATTTTATTAATTTTTTATTCATAGTACAAGGGTCATTTGTGTATGTATAGTTTATGGAGAATCCTTTCATGGTGGGTGGGATGTATGAAATCTGTCAATTACTTTGTTTACAATGTCTAGTTCATTTTCTATGTCTAGTTCATTTTACTAGATGTCGTTGTGTCCAAAGCTTGTGTTATTTATATCGCGTTGTAAATGTTTCTTGCAAATAGTACATAAGGTTTATTTATATAATATACGACGTTTTTTGACTCCTATTCCTAATTGATAGCTCAGTTTTATTTCCTGAACCCTATCTCTTAGCGGCAATTTTTGAGATCTGCACACTGCCCTTGTAACTCTTTAATAAATGTAGCGATAGCATTTAATATCAAGAAAGTAGTAAATATATCAATGCAAGTTACAAGAAGGCATGTATGTAAGGCAAGTACATGCTTTCACATTAATGCAAAATTCTCATGTAGAATTTATTATTCAACATAAGAATTTTGCAGCAAGTTAAATAATAATTCCTTTTTAATTTTTAGATCCGAACATTTTCTATAAAATAGTGTAGAAAAGTCTATTAAAAGTATAATAACTTAATACACATTATTTAATAAGTCAAACGAGAAATCGGATATTTAATCAAATATGATAGTGACGTCGTTGAAGAAAAATGCTAGCGCATAATTTTCAGGCAAGCAGTGTTATATAACAAATGTATATTTTTAATACTCCTTTATTTTCTAAGTATCCATTATTATATCAACTATTCCATAATTGGTTGAGTTTGAGGCGTGCTGCAGGGAGCGGACTGACGGCGATCTTTTTCTAATTCCTTTAACTGTAACGAATATATTCTCTGTTTATTCATTCCTTGTGCTATCTAAAGTAAAAAATGTACATTTTAACTTTGCCAAGGAACAACTTATTCCTTTTAAATATTAACCTTATATTCTAACAAAACAATTGTAGTTTTTTCTTACTTCATTTTTAATTTTTATTTTATTCTCTACAGGACCTGGTGCTATATATATATGTTATAATTATCAAAGCAAACCTTACAACTACAGAACCAACATTTTATTATCTACAAAAAGTACTTTCACACTTGCATATTTTGCTAAATCAGACATTATGAATTATAAACGTAAAATATAATGAAGTTCCAATTTTCACGCTTCACTGAGCTTGCAATCATGTCATTGCTTACTTCATCATTAAGTTAATTGATTTAAATACGTTAATACGAGAATGTACAATATGGGTATAACAATTTGGTAATTTAATATGTGAAACTCATGCATACAGTACGACTCTAATGAAGTTTTTCTTGTCAGGTGAACACTTAGAAACACAGCATATCAAACTGCAAGAAGGATATGTTACAGAAGTAAAAATATGCTTACAATCCAAATTATAAAACTGAAATTTAGCAACTTTTAGATATATTAAGTGTTCAAAGTATATAAGTGGGAACACACCCTCGTCCTTACTTTATCGTACTGCATGTAAAGTGTATACTAAAAATGCGGAGAACTGTTCAGATTGGAAGATTGCATCATAGAGGGGAAATTTTCCATAGTAACCACACTTGGCTGGCGGGTTGGTAACCGCTGTTTTTTATTTTTATTTGTTATTAGGAAGCCGCTTCTGCCGATCCCCTGGTTTGTTTCTATATGTCGCCTCTTACGACACACATAGGATGAAATGAGGCAGTGGATATTCTTACACCGCCACTACACAGTCACTTTATAATTTTAGAACATCGAGTCTTTAATTTTTGATGTTATCAACATTGAATGAATGAAGAAATGAAAGTAAATAAATATTTATAAGAACGTGATACAGTTACTCAGATGCAATAGTAAGCCAAATGTACGAAAATAGAAAACCGCTGGCATGAACAGAACTGGTGTGCTCAATTTAATTATTCCTTATATCTTTACAACTTGAGTTCAATTGGTAATAATGGTTGACTGGAGAAATGAGTATATTTAAAGGACATGTGACAATACAAAACAAGTAGACTGTAACAACTACTTATTTTCCCAAATGCCAACCTCACGTACATGGTGGAGCGTTTTGAAAGACAGGTGAGGTTCCGGCGACCGGCAAGTGCCCGTATTAGCATTATTTTGATAATAATGTAGAGAATTTCATGAAAGTATAGATTAAGTTTCTTTATGAACTTTTATTTAGAACAAGTAACATTTACGTGAATATAAGATTATTTTTATAATTTTACAACGAGAAACAGTTCATTTATTGGGTGATGACTACAGCAGACTATTACATCTACAACCATATCCATGCAGACCAGGCTACAGATTCAGTTCCACCCCTGAGGACTAAGATGAAATATCACACAGTCTGTAACTAAAGTAATTCATTATTGAAATTGAAGCATAGCAGTTGGTGTACTGTGCCTTTGCAGCGGAATTGGTCGAGAAGGTTCCAACTTATTTAAGTCCATTTTTGGACTAAAGTAATAAGACACAAAGTACACACATCAACACTGTCTGAGGATATTTTACATTTATTAACTACCTAGCACTATTAAGTATTCTGTGACATATTTAAAAAAATACTGGCTATGTATTGCATTTAAATATCAATTAAGCCTTGGCACCAGTGAACAAAAATACTATCTTTTATCTATTCGAATAAATAAAAAACTGACATAATATATAGTATAAAAACCAAAATAAGTCTCACTATTAAAATAAGAATTATATACAGAATCACGTAATGATCAGAACGTTTGATTGATACTTTTACAAAGAAATGAACCGTCTTTTCCGGTACTATTACTATTACTTCCTATTATTACTTCCTAGGCGTAGCCCCGAAATCATGGAAGACAGCTTTTGTCCACCCGATCCCTAAAAAAGGCGACTGCTCAGACCCGTCCAACTACAGGCCTATCGCCATTACCTCCTTGTTCTCCAAAATAATGGAATCCATTATAAACTGCCAGCTCATGCGGTACCTTGAGGATCACCAGCTGATTAGTGACCGCCAATACGGTTTTCGTCGGGGTCGATCAGCTGGTGATCTTCTGGTCTACCTGACTCATACATGGGCGGAGGCAGTAGAGTATAAGGGGGAGGCATTGGCCGTTAGCTTGGACATTGCGAAGGCCTTCGATCGGGTTTGGCACAAAGCGCTTCTTTCGAAGCCCCCTTCCTTTGGACTTCCCGAGAAATTGTGCAATTGGATAACCAGCTTTCTTGCAGATCGGAGCATCAAGGTTGTTGTAGGCGGTGCATGCTACGACTACAAGCCTATTAACGCTGGTGTTCCACTAGGCTGCGTGCTATCACCAACGCTGTTTCTTCTGCATATCAATGATATGTTGCAAACCGGTAACATTCATTGCTATGCGGACGACAGCACTGGTGATGCTCTATACACCGGCCGTGCCAATATTTCTCGGGAAAACGTCAGCGAGTACCGGAACAAACTTGTGTCTGAAGTCGAGTCTTTGCTGTATACAATAATTTTCGCACCTTTGCATAACTTGCCAAAGTTTTATTAAATTAAATATTTATTTAAAAAGGAGCATTATCTCATCAAGTCCTAGACTTTTTCCTGTATCGTAGAGGCAGTAGATATACATATTATTATTTTTTATAGGAGAGGGGGCAAACGAGCATGCGGCTCACCTGATGGTAAGTGACTACCGCCGCCCATTAACAACTGCAACACCAGGGGAACCAGGGAAATTGCAGATGCGTTGCCGGCCTTTTAAAAAGGAGTAGGCTCTTTTCTTGAAGGTCCCTAAGTCGTATCGGTCTGGAAAAATCGCTGGTGGTAATCGATTTCACAGGGAAGTTGTGTGAGGAAGAAAACATTTTCTAAATCGCACAGTGGTGAACCGCCAATCATCCAGATGATGTGAATGGTATCGGGAGTTCTGCCGCGATGTGCGTTCGTGAAATTTGGCGGCTGGGTTTAATCCGAACAATTCCTCGGAGCACTCCCCGTGGTAAATGCGAAAGAAAACGCAAAGGTATGCAACATATATTCGCAGCGCCAATGAATCGAGCCGATCGGAAAGGATTCGGTCGTCGACAATTCGAGCCGCTCTGCGCTAGATGCGGTCAAGTGAAAGGAGCTGGCACTGGGGAGCCCCAGCCCAGAGATGGGAACAGTATTTCATGTGAGGCTGAACCTGCGCCTTGTATAGTTGCAAGCGTTGTGCCGGCATGAAATACTGTTCCGCTCTGCTGAGCACGCCAAGCTTTTTAGAGGCCAATTTGGCCTTTTTTTCCACGTGACTACGAAACTGCACGTCACTCGATATGTCGACGCCGTGGATTCCGGTACTGGCTGAGGCAACAAGGGGAGTGCCTTGAAACTGAGGAGATACGACAAAGGGTTCTTTTTACCGGTAAACGCGCAAACTTGTGTCTTCTGAGGATTAAACTGGACTAGATTTAGTCGCCCCCAATCTGAAACATTGTTCAGCAAAGACTCGACTTTAGTCACAAGTTTGTTCCGGTACTCGGTGACGTTTTCCCGAGAAATATTGGCACGGCCGGTATATAAGGCATCACCAGTGCTGTCGTCCGCATAGCAATGAATGTTACCGGTTTGCAACATATCATTGATATGCAGAAGAAACAGCGTTGGTGATAGCACGCAGCCTTGTGGAACACCAGCGTTAAAGGGCTTGTAGTCGTAGCGTGCACCACCTACAATAACCTTGATGCTCCGATCTGCAAAAAAGCTGGTGATCCAATTGGACAATTTCTCGGGAAGTCCAAAGGAAGGGAGCTTCAAAAAAAGCACTTTGTGCCAAACCCGATCGAAGGCCTTCGCAATGTCCAAGCTAACGGCCTATGCCTCCCCCTTATACTGTACTGCCTCCGCCCATGAGTCAGGAAGACCAGAATCAGACAGATCACCAGTTGATCGATCCCGACGAAATGGATTCCATTATTTTGCAAGACAAGGAGGTAATGGCGATAGGCCTGTAGTTGGACGGGTCTGAGCGGTCGCCTTTTTTAGGGATCGGGTGGACAAAAGCTGTCTTTCATGACTTCGGGACTACGCCTAGGGAGTAGGAGTACCGGAAAAGATGCGTTAGAACCGGTGCCAACTCCAACTCCAAACGTCCTCAGCACAATTGGGGGGATACCGTCAGATCCACTCGACTTGTGGATGCCCAGGGAGAGGAGTGCTTTGCGAAACGAGCGCTGTGAGAACCGCACATCCGGCATGGAGCACGCACACCGCGGGGTGGTCGGAGGTGTGTTCCCCCCGTCATCAAGAGTCGGGCCAGTGAGTCGTCTTCCCTGTGCAGAAGTGGTAGTGATGGCTTACAGAAATTCCCTTGGACAGCCTTGGCGAGAGACCAGAATGCACGGGTTCCCGAAGGAAGGCGAAATAGTTTCTCGCCAATATTATCAAATTTATTTCAACATCGAAAGATTCGAGTATTTATAGTATGAAATGTGCCTTTAATGGCATTTTATTCAGTATGTTAAGGATCACTACTACTCATCCATCATTACTCGATAGCAAAATCCGAATAGATCAGGTTGATAATGATTGTTTTAATTTTAATGTTAACATAGGCTATTTAAAGTTACATTTCAATTATTTTGGCAAAATGTTTTATTATAAAGATAGGCTATTTAATTATTTCTTATAATATGTACACAAAGGCTTCACATTGAATAGAACTATTTCTGGACGGATTCACCAATTTTTATATTTTCATACTCCCAACCTTTTGAATGCTTTGATTATATCATACTAGCTGTTCCCCGTGACTTCGCCAGCGTGGAATTATTTTCATGGAATTCTAAAATAAAATAAGCTGCTTACTCCTTATAACATCGGCTATCTGCGAGTGAAAGTCCCATCCAAATCGGTTCACAGATTTATGCGTGATGCGTGTTCAGACAGACGTGTTTTTTCATATATTTATTTTTGAGTAGATATGTAAGTTTGTTTACATATTTATATATATGTATGTATATAATATATGTTTTACTTTATCTTTTATTATGTATTAGTCATTTAAATTATTTCATGTATTAGTTATTTAGATGTTATTTTATTGCATGTATTGTCTATATATAACAGGTATTGATATTATATTATGTATATTTATATTGCACCACCTACCTAGTATTCATTGTTTTATTCCTTTACACCTTTGGTTGCCTGGAAGAGATCGCTATGTAGCGATAAGGCCGCCAAATTGTACATATAATCTGCTTTTTGTTATGTCATTTCTATATCTGTTCGTGGTGTACAATAAAAGTATATTCATTCATTCATTCATTTATCGTTATATTTTGGCCAATTTACACAATATTTTTATGATTTATATCGTATGTGTTGTTCTGATGCATGAGCTATATAATTGTAAAGTTTCATTAAAAGCCATCTAGGTTTGAGTTATGCGTGAAAGAGTAACAAACATCCATACATCCTCACAAAACTTCACGTTTATAATATTATTAGTAGGATAAGTAGGATGGTGTCAGCGGGATCCAAGCTCAAGTTGCTCGTGTTTAACCTTTGGGCTGCCAAGATCTATGAATTAACTATGAAATAACCTTCAAAGAAAATAAGAAACTAAAGAAAAGTGAAAATAAGATTTCTCTTGACTTCTAATTACTGCTGAGAATTCATTCCCTTGAGGATTAAACATTGAGGCACTATATAAGGCCGATATAGACCACGACCGAGTCAGTATTGAATTAGCGATGCAAGCGAAGACTCCGAAGCGATACAACTGCGAACTAAAGCGATCTGTAGTAAAATTGTGTTTTGTTATTAGTGTGGTTTAAAGTTGTAATTAGTGTTGTGTAATTAAAGTGTCAATTTTGGTAATTCACTCGGCAGTTTTTAATTGTCTCGAACCCCAAGCTTGTAACAATTTAATTTAAAATCTTGCTACGTTTCTCTTAATGCTGCGTACAGACTTACGCAACGTAACATAAAATGTAACATTAAAGGAGCATTTCGTCAGTGTGTATGCACGAACCGAACATGTACCCAGCGTGCACGCGCACATAGCGTTAATCTGCTGAGAACACGCGAAGAAAATGGAGTGTGACGACCAAGTGGTGACTGAGGTCTGAAGTCTTAAAAAAACGCCGAAGACTTCGACGTTGACGGCGTACAGAGTTGTACAGACAGAGAGCTGGTGAAGAATTAATGACTGACATGAGATTTCAGCACGTGTTCAGTTCGTGATCGCGCGCGTCTCAACACAATCCTTCCACACTGGCGCTCCAGGCACACTGCACGCCCCTATGTGTTCGTTCGAAAAACCGACAAATCATGGATCGATCCGAGTGCGACTTGTAATGCTCGTAGCGTGCTCATGAAATGCACGGTTCACTACTTATTTATATTCGCTACTTTATTCACGCTCCATCATGTTGTTACAGTTAATTGAAACGATATTTCACAAAAAAATCATGAAAATACTGAAACATAAAACCAGCAGTGAAACTTAAAAAAGAAAATCAGCTGACAATAGGGTCAATATCCTCGCGGGCGCCGAACTACGAAAGATCGGTACGAAACAATGCATTAGGTATACTACTCACTCTACCCTTCCCTTTCACACACACGCTGCTTCGTGTCGCCTCGCGCTGTAGAATTTACACATGCTTCAAGGACGTTGTAATGTACGCATTTGTTTTGGCGGGATTGATTAATAATTTTAGTTTTTGAGACAGTTCCATGTTGACTATCACGAGCGATAGTTCAATTGTTTTGTTTATTAAATTATTGTCGTTATTACTTGTTATTTATTAATTAATGACATTCTTCTTGTTGTTACGTTTTGTGTTTTTTGTTTTGTTTTAATAATGCCCAACGCGTAGGTACGTTTATAGTGCTCGTGAATACGGCAACATGTTAATGTGCCTTGAAGAATCTCATAAGGCCACGGAGAATCAGGCTGTTTCATACCTAATTTTTTAAATAACTTAGTACTGAACTGATCGGAATAGGTACATAACTGAATACATCAGAATAATAAACATAACTACACAATGGATAAAAAGCATGACTCTAACCTTGTTAACATTTTATTTAAGTATTTTTTCATTAGGGAATCGAACCAGTTATTTGGTTTATTTAACCAAATTTTTTAAATAACTTAGTACTGAACTGATCGGAATAGGTACATAACTGAATACATCAGAATAATAAACATACCTACACAATGGATAAAAAGCATGACTCTAACCTTGTTAACACTTTATTAAGTATTTTTTTCATTAGTGGGGAATCGAACCAGTTATTTGGTTTATTTAACCTGTGAATTGAATTAAAGGCTATGGAGACAAGCACAGTGGCAAAATAGTAGGTTAAGTAGATAAGTTAGGTATTTAGACATGTGTTGTAAATTATTAGCTATTGTGGTACCATCGCTAGTTGCGGGCCGCGCGAATTCGGCGTTCGCGCTTACATTGACCCCTAGTCAGCTGATTGTAATTCAGTAATTCCACTGCTGGTTTTATGTTTCAGTATTTTCATAATTTTTTTTGTGAAATATCGTTTCAAATAACTGTAATAACATGATGGAGCGTGAATTAAGTTAATAAAACGTTGTGAAAAGATGATTTTTTTTCCTTGGGATCGAATTTTTTTGTGACCCATCATCATATGTATCCTTAGTACTATCATCTGTCTTCGTTTTCGGGAGCGTTTCAAAAATACCCTGAATAACAAATATATATGAATGGATTGTACAATTATTGAATACATATTATTTATAACGCAGATAATGTAATAAATGCTATGAGGTAGTCAGCGCGTTCGCCTGACATAAGCCAAATAGAGCATGTATGCGATACGCAAGGAAGAGAAATTAAGAAAAGAAATCTTGCCCTCAATTACAAATCCTAGGAACGCATCACAGGAACATAACTTCATTAGGAGGATTGAGACTGGAATCAGTTCGAAGAGCTAGAGGGGGCAACACTAAATACTGATTATAGCCCACGTTATAGCCTTAAAAAATGAATAAAATGTTAAGAACAAAATGTTTCTTTCCTGTAAAATTTTTCTTTTTTTCTTAATTTGGTTAATTTTTGTCATTTGATTGTTTATATATACAACGTTTGCAATTTTAAATTAAATAATAATAAGCAAATTTCAAATTATGAACTTAATTGTCAGATAAATCCATGATATTTTTTACACACCTTTTTGCGTTTCTCTAAATTTATCCATGAGTAAATAATTTAATTTGAAAATTAAAGCTATAAAAAAACTTGAAACGTTATCGTTTGCACCTTACGCTTTTTTTATTTCTGTTTCATTACCTCATTATTATAGCCTATCAAATTGAGCGGCGCGTTGAATGCAAAATGAAGACAAGACAAGTAATTGTAATGCGGCCATTACAATTTCAAAAAGGCCATTTTAATTATTCTATAACAAGGAGGAACGTTTCATTTTATATCTTGACATTTTAAGGTTATCAGTATCTGTGTTAGCATTCTCCGAGATATTATATAACTTGTCTATAACGTCGTAAATTTTTTTTCAAATACAAAATTCAAAATCTAATTCTTTATTCCATAACTTAATTCAACCTTATTCCATTATTTAATCTTAATATTTTTGGTATGTATTTTTCTGTGGTTATTTATTGATTCGGCCGTGTTATAATGATGTAAGAGAACCGTTTTCCACATTTTATTATCTCTTCCTTCGATATATGGTTTATAATCTTTACACGAGACGTATAATACCTGGATCGGAAATAGAGAACAGCATCAAAAGTGCAAGACGTTTGATGTGTGTTGCGATCGTAAATCCGCCTGCCAAGCGTGGCGGTGAAGGCAAATTTACACAACGCACCCCACAACAAGGGCCATGTCTAGCAGTAGACTTTAATGGGCTTATAAAGTTGAAGTCCTTTATTGGATAAAAGCCTACCAAGTCATACAATTAGTGGAAAAGAGTACAATACAATACAGTACTCTTTATTGTACACTCAGAAAATAAAATTTTGCAAAACCCCTTTTACAAAACCCCTTTTACAAAGCCCTTCTACAAAAACCCTTTCAAAAATAACATGCCGCCTTTGACCATAAATCACCAAACTGTTTTTTTTTAAGTTCATTTGTTAAGTTTAACAGAAAAATTATTACCAATATTAAGGTTGTTAAAACTTTTTTTTCTTTTCTTTCACCTTTTACAGACTAATGAACATTATAAATTTAGAAGTCTGTCAAATTAGTTATTTGTATATTCATTCAAGCAGATATATAATATTACTTATGACAGTCCTCCAGTTTGAGATTGATTTGATTGGAAAAAACAACCGCGTAGTAGCATTTATTATAGGATGCCTATTGCCTATGTTCGGAAGTGTACTTGCGATGGGCTGTAATGTTGAAGATTATTACATGTTTCTCATTGTAAATAATGCTTTAATATAACAGGAATTATATTGTAACATTATTTGCCAATTGTTCTTTCAGTATTTCCTTATACGAAAATGATATTAAATGCCTGAAATGCTCGGAAAATCCTTACGATATTATTACATTTAAGAGAATTAAATCTTTGATAACCTTAAAAACATTTTGAGATGTTTTCTACTAGAAGTTTTAAATACATATTATTGTCATCAATTACTATCAAAGCTATTTTTTTCATTCAATATTCATTTAATTCTAAATAAAACCTGTAAATAATTATAGGACCTGTTCTGATGCACGTGTGTTGATGACTAATACAATCTATCGTCCAATTTCCTTCTGTGATTTACTGTAAGACAAGGGAAATTTAATGAAAGTGCTATGATAAATGAGATTGCGGAATGCCCTTAAACAAAACAATCAGTCCTAAAATATTCAGATCAGTAAAATGAAGCAACGTCTGAAGTCAAAATCTAATAACATTATTGTAGAAAACCATCAGACTTCAGAGCC
>JAGSMP010000762.1:0-225877 GCA_029286625.1 Parnassius orleans | reverse complement strand
AAATGCTCGGAAAATCCTTACGATATTATTACATTTAAGAGAATTAAATCTTTGATAACCTTAAAAACATTTTGAGATGTTTTCTACTAGAAGTTTTAAATACATTTTATTGTCATCAATTACTATCAAAGCTATTTTTTTCATTCAATATTCATTTAATTCTAAATAAAACCTGTAAAAAATTATAGGACCTGTTCTGATGCACGTGTGTTGATGACTAATACAATCTATCGTCCAATTTCCTTCTGTGATTTACTGTAAGACAAGGGAAATTTAATGAAAGTGCTATGATAAATGAGATTGCGGAATGCCCTTAAACAAAACAATCAGTCCTAAAATATTCAGATCAGTAAAATGAAGCAACGTCTGAAGTCAAAATCTAATAAAATTATTGTAGAAAACCATCAGACTTCAGAGCCTTCGTGTTTATTTTGGGGTTCTGCCTAAAGCGTAGCCCTGAACGAACAAGGCGGTGTGTCATCCCAATCACATTCACGAATTCCAATGCAAAACATTTGGCGGATATCAGCGTATAGGCGATACGAAACAAACGAAAGCTGATAATTATGTTAAAAGGTTGCCCTGTAGATTCTGTCCACTATGAGTATGTCGTTAAGGAGACGCGGTGCTAATTTTGGCACTAGCATCAAGTACTACACGTAACTTAGATGTAAGTTTGTCTTCCCTAATGACACCATGGTGAGGTATAAAATATGACGGCGCCTCTATGGCAGAGTCATCCATGCCTGTTAGCGCAGGCGATATATAACCCTTCCTTAGGTATTCGTTAATGACATCGTCATAAGCTTCCTTTAATTTGGGCGAAGCAAGCTTCTTGCGCTCCAAACAATAGAAACGTTATTCTGCCATATGACGCGAATCACCCAGAGACAAAATGTCCCCTTTAAAGGGCAGAGCTACTACATATCGACCATCTCAATCACGAACAGTCGTGCGAACATAAATTTCCTCGCATAATCTATCATCAGAGCTAAGTATGGGCGGAACGTTTACTTCCTCAATTTCCAAAAATTTACGAACTTATAATTCGAGAGGTTCGGCGGGGGTGCAAGAAACTGCCGAGACACTATCAACGGCAGGAGCGGAACCAACAATAACATAACCTAAAACGGTTTCAAATGCGCAAGGTGCGATACTCGAGGAGTTACCCTTAACCTTGTTATGTAACAAGAGGTGAGGGAAAATAGATGCCCCCATGAGCATATCAATGCCTCCAGGGACGGAGTAAGTATCATCCGCTAAAGCCAAATTATTAAAATTTGTCATTACGGAAGTATCAACCAAAATAGTGGGCAGACGCTCGGTCACTTTATCTACTGAATTTATACTAAAGTTAACACTCCGATCGAAGTACGAATAAAATTTTAAATTTACCGAGCCTTGTACCGTTTTATTGAAGCCTCCGATTCCCTTCACTACGGGACATGAAGGTGTCTTATTTGCAATTAATCCTAAGCGTTGACAACATTGATGCGTTATAAAATTACTTTGAGACGCGCTATCCAATAATACACGATTACGTTGATGTCCATGCGAATCTATAACTATAACGCGTGCGGTTCCAAAAATACAGTAGCGGGAGCGTGAGTCATTTCTTTATTACTCTATAGCGAGCACAAAGCAACGTCATCAAGACGCGCGTACGGTGATGCCACTTTGCGGGTGCCTAACACCTGTTTGCTTCTTGTGGGTGCGGTTCAATTTATAGGGCGGGGCGTCCATGTCGGTCATAGTCGTCGAAGAGTTACTCATAGGTTTGCTCGACCTGGATGCGGTATTATTTTCAAAATGTAGCATAGTGTGATGTCTACTGCGACACTTATGACACACAGAATTAGAATTACAAAAATACTTCTATCATCATCATCATTATCATCATTACAACCCTTCACAAGTCTACTGCTGAACATAGGCCTCTTCCAAGGAATGCCACAAGCACGGTCCCGAGCCAGCATCCATCGACTTCTGCATGTCTTACCAGGTCGTCACTCCATCTAGTGGGGGTCGCTCTCACTTCGCCTACTGATACGAGGCTGCCCTCCGAGAACCTTTCTTCCCATCGCTTCGGTTCTTCGAGCTATATGGCCGGCCCATTGCCACTTCCAGCATACTAATTCTTTGGGCTATTTCGGTTACTCTGGTTCTGCGAATATCCTCGTTTTAAGTCATCACGCAGAGAAACGCCGAGCATAGCCCTCTCCATAGCTCGCTGCGCGCGACTTGGAGCGTCCTCATACGGCCGGCAATGAAGGACCACGTCTCAGATCCATAAGTGATCATTGGCAACACGCACTGGTTGTACAATCTCGTTTTTAGGTTTTGAGGTATACTGACGAGAAAATGTGTCGTAGTTTCCGAACGCTGCCCAGCCGAGTCGAATCCGTCGATTGACCTCTCGGTCGAAGTTGGACGTACCTAGTTGGACTATTTGTCCCAGGTAAACATACTCGTCAACAACTTCGAGCTTAGTGCTCCCAACAACTACCGGCATAGGTGTGACATGGACATTAAACATGATCTTTGTTTTGTCCATGTTCATCTTGAACCTATCCGTTGGGAGACACTATTGAAATCATTGAGCATAGTGGTTAGGTTCTCCATCGATTCTGCCATAGGACTATATCGTCGGCAAATCGAAGGTGAGTGATGTACTCGCCATTGATGTTAATACCGTATCCTTTTCAGTCCAGTAGCTTGAAAACGTCTTCCAATGCAGCGGTGAAAAATTTCAGGGATATAACGTCACCTGTCTTACACCTCTCTGCAGTTGGATAGGTTTCGTACTCTGATTCTGTACTCGGATAGCCATCGTAGCCCTACTGTACAAATACTTCAGCACTTTGATATGACAGTCAACTTGGCACTGAAGGGACTGTAGCACCGCCCAAAATTTCGACGTAATCAAAGGCTTTCTCATAGTCACATACGCAAAGCAAATCGAATTCTAAGTTTGAACAGTGGTTATAAGAAAAACAAAATCAAGCAACTAATCCGAAACACGAAGCAAATCTTAAACCGTAAGCAAGCAAACACAGTCGAAGTCTAGTCAAATATCCGTTAACAGTGAATAGGTACCGTATGTATACATGTTGAAGCGCTCATTCATCATTCACTTTATTTAAACGGAACAAGTTGCATCTTGTGACTGACATCGAGTCTGGAACGATCACTAGACGTAAATTAGAAAATACCATCACAAGGTAGATGAAATTGACATTTGGTTACGAAGTTCAAATATTCCACTTTAGTTACTTATCTTACAAATTCATAGAAGTAGATAATTTTGACAGTAATAAATATTGATTTTAGTAACATTTAGTAAATAAAACATATAACTTTAAACATTTCCTCCTACTGCAGTTCAGATTTGTAAAACGGTTATCCACGTTCATTAAATAAAACAAATTTTATTTTATGGCTGACATCGAGACTGAAGCAATCAATAGAAGTATTAGACAAAACTGTCTCGTGTTTAGCTCAATGAACACTATGAGTGCAATAACTCATAGTGTTCTGATATACTGAACGAGAGAATTTACTCGAAGGCTCGAAGGTTATTGGAAAAGATAACTTAGTTAAGAGTTTATTCTTAGTAAGTTTTCAGATTTCATTTATAATAATCAATAAAACAAATTATAGTTACAGTCTTATTACGTCCCACAGCTGGACATGGCCTCTTCTCATTGTTGAGAGTTATGGAACTATCAGTTCGCCGTGCTGCTGCTCCACTACGTCTTGTTGGACTTGACATGTCCTGGAAACATTTGATTTCTTAGACGTGCAGGTTCTCTCACGATGTTTACCTTCACCAGCTAGCAAATAGCATTTGAAAATTGCATTTAACTATTTCTTTAATGCCTGAAAGCTTTTGAGGATTGAAGGAATCCTATATCTAGCCGTGGAACTTATTTAGCCTGTTCCTTTACTTCTTTTATTATACCTTAAAGAAGCTTTTATGCATAATATCTGAGACGTGTGTAAGTTGTTACTTTACTTTGATTTTTAATAAAAAGAATATGTACAACTAAAATAACAACATGATAATTTATTAGTTAGAGCACGTAAAACATTTACACATGTATTGTCGACACGCCACTTCCTTTTCATAATTGAATCAAATTGTGCTGTTTTCTGTACTGTAATTATATTAAATTATATTGCATAAAGATTGTGCGCAAAATTATCGAGCCACTAATGACACAGCACCTGCTATAAATAAAATTATTGTGACAAGTTGCAGTGAGTGTACGTGTGATTAGTAATTTAGTATAAAAGAAATTTTGTCGAGCTGTCGTAGACAGTAATAGAAACAGTTTGAACTCGTTCTTTCTAGTTAAAATATTTATAATATGATTATATATTAAATAAAACAACCGACTTTAATTTTCATCGGATCTGTTGAATTTTATGTGGTATTAAAAACTTGGAATATCCCATAATCGACATTTCATTAACATACAGTATATTTCCGTTCAAATAGGGTTTTATTTTCAGACGCAGTTTCGTAAAATGCCTTCTTAATCGCAATATTTTTATTAATCAGTTTCCAGTGAAACAAAAGGGAAACAATTCTTCAATTAAACTTTTTAAAAAACCTTTTAAACTATTTTTTTGATAGGCACAGGCAGCCTAATGTTCCTAAAAGGGTTGTTGTAGCAAACGCCGTAAAATAAAATAAAATAAAATGTCCAAAAAAATTGTTGATTACAATTTCGCTGATTTATCACGAAATGATCTCGTTGTAGGGATTTGCCCGGGGGAAGTGTAAGCATATTAATATCCCCAAAATCACAGTAATCTCCCAAAGTTGCAAACTTCAATGTTCATTTTAACTCTGTTTTATACTAATATTTTATGATGAGTTTCATGCAGGTGTGTAGAATAATTCTGCACAAGGCGTGAATACGTTGAGAACTCAAAAATGCATAATATGTACTTTTCAGGGCAGCCACTTTAAGGCATGTCCTTATTTTTGTTTTCTTGTATCTAATCAATTTTATCAGTATTTTCAGATAATGAAGGAATATTTATGAATTTAAAAATAAATGACATTTAAATCAAATGGCTCATCGATGACTTATCAATTTATTTATCTGTGAAATGAAATGGTACTGATAATTTAAATAGGTACCTACTAACTACTTCGTAACTGCAGTATAGCTACCATCAAGCGAGCGATTTGATCGTCTCGTCACTCAGTTTTTAATAGTCGAAATGGAATCTATGAGTGTTTGCGCCCTAGGCCTTTTAACTGAAAAGAACCGTTAAAACTATAAAGACGTAGAAAAATATACTAAGGTCATTTCAGACCCTATTTTATCGGATAAGAATCATTCCTGATATTATTATTATTATTATTTATAGGAGGAGAGGAAACAGCATGCTTGCCACTTCACCTGATGTTAAGTGAATACCGCCGCCATGAACAACTGCAACACCAGGGAATTGCAGATGCGTTGCCGGCCTTTATTATGGTACATTGATGGTATTTTACATTTATCTATTTCTGCTCACACGTTAATATGGATATTTAAGTTGTGATGGAACTTAAGATGTTCAGGACGTTTTGATAAATGATATAAATATTAATGGTATAATAACTGTTTTCAATAGAAATTTTCCAACATCACAAGGAACAAAATGTCTATTAAATTTTTATCTTTTTGAAGAAATTTTACCTTAATTTTTTCCTGTGTCGTGGGGCATATACCTACATAAATTGCATAGGGACAAACATCCATACTCGGAAAAATATTTGTATTCCTAATAAATACTTGTTCAGCTTGGAATTCGAAACTGCTAAGTTAAGTAAAAAGCTATTCGAAACTCACTGCTAAGTCAATGTGCCATGGACCCATCGACTCGCTAAACCCACCTTTTAAATGTCAGCACAAGCGGGTTGCAATTGAAAATACAAAAGTAGAGATATTTTATTAGAATAACCAATGAGTTCGATAATTTTGTTTGTTAATTTTTATATAAATCTGCAAATATCCGTAATACATGCCGAATTTAAAGAAATCCATACTTTCACATAATGCACAGTTTTTAGATTTAAAATTTTGGCTTGAAAAGTGGTGCTCTAAACCCGACCTTCCTATCTGCGTTTTGAAATTAGATATAGAATTTGATGAAGAAATTATTGGTAGTGTTACATAGGATGACTGAAGGACAATCCTGAAGGAAAAATGTTGGGATAAATAATCACTTTGGGACTGGTTCTCCGAGTCCAAGAATATTGGGCGTAGTTTCGTATACGACATTTGATCTAGCTGCAGGATAGCATAGGCCATAAGGCCAACTGAGTCCGTTTATGTTTTGAACAGTATGGCAAACGATTGCGGGTGCTATACCAGCTACACTTGCATAAAGTATACAATGACATTAGTTGGCGATCCAAAAGTTGGAATCAATCCGTTATTGGTATGCCTGGTAATAATTTTGAAGATTCGCATAATGTCGTCTGGCCTAGCAAAGATGGCATGTAATACAGATTAAGGAATATGCACAAAGCAGTTGATTAAAAAAACATAGGATTTTATCAAAGTAATTTGAAATATTCCAAAGTTTACGAACAAACAAGAGACAAGTTGTGACGCTCATTTTGTGCTAAGAGATGTGTGTAGTGATTTCGATTTGAAAGCGTTACATAAACAGAAATTTTAATTTCATTGTTATAACTTTCACAGATCGTGAAGTTTTGTAAAATGAAAACAAATTAGCGAAGGGTTTTGTTCTTATGTTTGATATCAAACACTCCAACGAATTATATTTCATATGTATCCAAGACAATTTTTTTGTCAATATATTATACATTTATTTACATAACATAATATACAATATTTTATTATATACAATATAAATTTTTAAATTAAATTCAGAACAATTTAAAAATTAGTTTGGTGATTTCAACATAATATAGCCATAGAAATATTTCTACTATAATATCTCTAAGTACACGAATCTTAAATAAATTCCTATGGTCATGCACACAGAAAAACGAGTAGTTCAAGCAATTCAACAAATGAGTTATATTATTATGGCTAGTTTTCACTGTATTGGTTACCGTAGCGTCAGTTTTCATATTCCATATAATGGTTAATTTTTTTTTGAATAAGTAGAGTAAGTTTTTAGGTGACCAGGACATATGAGCCGATATAAAATAGGAATCATATTATATCGAACGTTCATGACAAAGACAATATAGAAGCTGCAAGATGGTATCTTAAAGTAAACCTGAAACATTCGTAAACATTTCACGGTTTACGCTTCAGTTGTACTTATGGGCGCAAATCGCCATCTATCGGCAATAATTAGCAAGTATTGATATTTATGTTTTAGTTTATCGTTTAAGTGAATATATTATTATAGGAATATCTGAAATATATAATATTTAAATTTAAATAGTTATTTATAAACATAAATCCGTTATTTATTAAGGTCTGATATTTAATAGACACTGTTTTGACTGTTTGAAAGTTTTGAAGACGTTTGATGTTTAATTTATTGTTAATATACTCATTTTACTGTTTAAATGTTCAAATTAATATCTACTAAATTAATATCATTATTTTGTATCCAATTTTATTATTTTATGCAATAAGCCTTGTTTAATTTAATTCGAATCTTGCTTGCAGCGCCACCTTTTGACAGACTATTAGAGCCCAGATTTTGACTGACTATGATAAACTAATGTTTGTTCAAATTAAATGAACAAACATTTATATAATATAAATCGTTTGTAGTTATTTAAATTCATTAAAATATTTGTTATGAATATTGAGGTCTATTTTAAAATTATTTTGTAGTACTTAATTTTATTTGTTTGATTTAAAAAAGTTGTATTTGCTATATCCATTTTTGTAAGGAAATTATAAAAGCGGTTGATTTATGTAAAGACTGTTCCGTTCTATACTAGTAATTGTGCGAAAATAAACTACATAATATTTGGTGTGCTATTTAATTGTGATGGACCCTGAGCGTGAAAATCCTGGCGTATCGCCGACAGCAGCAGTGGGATCACAGCCCCAAGACTCTTCAGGGCGTCCAGACCTTCCTCCTCCTACCTTCACTATGGAACAAGTGATGGGTCTCTAACCTCCATAACGAAAGCTGCCGCGACAAGCGCTGCGAGAGAGACGTTATCTACGGAGACTGCACCTTTACGGCACCACCATGACTTTTATCTACCGCCGTTCAACCCTGATGAGAGATCACATGACATCAGAGACTGGTGTGCTAACGTGGACGAAACCATTACGAAGTTGAATATTTCGCCTCATGTAGCTCGAATGAAGGCCATCTTACAATTGAGAAAACTAGCAAAGACATGGGCCGATACCTGGTCACTGCATTCAACCACGTGGGAACAAGTGAAGGAAGAGCTGACTCATACGTTTGGCAACGAATTCAGGTACGCGGATGACTTGCAGAAATGGCGCAGCTACACCTCGGACCAAGCGAGCAGCTACGCTGAATATGCTACAACGGCTTGGACGCTCTTCAGGCGGGTTCATCCAGAAGCTGCCGATACCGAGGTAGTGGAAGCACTGATCACAGGTATTTATCCCGAATTTATTCGTTCTGAGTTGTTGAGAAATACCCCCAATTCACTTCCCAAATTAGTATCGGTTCCAAAAACATTCCGAAAACGTAAAATTGAAAATAGAGAGTAAATATAATGATGTTAAAAACCACGTGTTACGGGATCTTCAGAGGATAAAGTCATATGTTTTAATTGCAATAAGTCGGGTCATTTCTCACGAGACTGCAAACATCCCGCTAAAAATAACCCTGTTCTGTCACAACCAAATAATAATTCCAATTCCTGTGGCAGTTCTAGTAACGCTAAGGTTATTGAGTGCGAATACTGTCTTCGTAAGGGCCACTTAGAGAAAAATTGTTACCGCCGTCAAAGTGACGAACGTAATGCCCCAAATAAAACTATGAACTATTGTTCATCTATTAAACGTAGTAGCAAAGGAAGCTAGTAGGGCCAACGGTCAGGTTGAGCGATTAATGAAAGTTATAAAACTAAGTAGGCCATGGCACACAGCTTTATAATAATTACAATTAGCATTTACTGCACAATATCAAAAAGTACAGGTAAAAGTCTCATGGAATTATTATTAGGAAAAATATTTTCCCCACCTGCCATTAAAATATTGCAAATTGACGATGTCATACTAACAGACGACTTAGAGGAAGTTAGATTGATTGCTAAAAATGGATGGACGAGCGGTCCCTTAACGATAAAACTGTTTTGATAAAGTTAAAGCCACAATCGACCCATTTAAAGCCGGTGACTTCGTCTTAATGCGGCGCCATGAATGACACAAATGAATAGCTCTAAATTTGAAGGTCCGATGGAAATTTTAGAAATATTACCAAATGATCGATATACCCTTTAGCATGTTAACCTTCGTGGCTGTTCAGAAAAGATTGCAAGTCGCGATGCCTTACGTCCTGCTCCCATAGCTCAATCAGACCCTTTAATGGTTCTGACAACTGACGAATTGACCGTATGGGCAGAAGGTGAGTGGAGACCGAGGATGCTTCCACTTCCTTTGAACAATGTTGGTTCTATATGATTGCATTTGTGTTGATAATTGATATGATTTAAGATTTATTTTGTAATGATTAATGTGTGTGTGTGAAAGGAGACAATTTCTTTTGTATGGAGAATGGGCCACTACAAATTTTAGGGATACTTAATGAAATGTATGTCGATTTATTCCTTATAATCTATAGATTGCAAAATTAATATTAGTTTTATCGCATCTAAGGAATTCAGAGAAATTAAAATATGAATATCACAATAACCTAAAAGAAACTAAACGCTTTTTTTAATCTGGCTTTACGGCTCTGGGTTCTAGCCCTTCTGAGCCGAAACTAAAATTGTTTTCTATTAGTATTGTGAGTTAGAATAGTGTATATAGAATAGAATAGGACAGCTAAATAATTAATAGCATAAAAGAAAGTTGCAGGTACATTTAACATTTATAGGTACTTTTAGACTGATGGAAAATCCTTTTAGTAGTTCCGGCAAAAATAGTACACTGATCAAGAAACATGGTGTGGAGGTATTTTTACATGTTTGATTGATTAGTGAATATACATCACAAACACCATTACAGTAATTAAATAAATATGATTAAAGCCAAAATGAATAAAAGATAATATGTTCATTTATAATATTACCTTTACATGCTATATAGTAAGAAGATGTTTTAATCTGGTTGTAAAAGGATAAAACACAAAGTAAAATACCACTGTATTTATTACTGTAATCATTTCAAAAGTAGTCTATTAATAGTGGAACAGACAGACAGGCGAGGTGTTAAGACTTTATTTTGATATATCTTTGTTGGTTAGTAAAAGGTGTGTAAACTTTAAAATATATTAACTGATTATTTATTATACCCCAAACACCATTAAAGTCAAAATGACTAGGTAATATCATGTTTATTTATGTTGATAAATATGAAGTGAGATGTTTAAACTAGTTGTGTAAGGTTACAAAACACATGTATAATTTAATTGTATTTATTATTGTCAGTCATTATCATTCCAAAGATTTTTCAAAATAACTTGATAATAACATGTCCATTTATGAAATTGTTAGGAATCATAAGGATATTTTATGTGATATAAGACTGTTGTCTTCAATATCCATATACTTTTTGTCTCTGCTTACGAGCAGCTCTCCAAGATTTCAGCCTACAAGACATACACATTTATTCTAAGCACCCACAGAAAAGTTAATGAATATTGAAACAAGCACACATGTACTTATTTATCTAATATCATTGCAACCAGTAACACGGTTTTAGATGCATGTGCGTCCAACAGTGAACTATTAAGGGTGTTTAGCGAGTTTACCTCAGCGATTGAGAAAATAAATAGCACGTAAGATGTTTTGAACTGGTCGTGTGGATAAAAAAAAACTCTATATTGTCACTGTATTTGTTATTGTAAAATCATCACATTCTTAAAGCAGTATTAAAGTGACACATGCCACCAGGTGCAGTGTCAGGATATTGTTATTAATTTGTATTGATTGAATAACATGTTTACATTCCAAGCACCATTAAAACCAAAATGACTGGATAGTAACATATCGATTTTTACGATATTAACCACGAAAATAAATAGCATGTAAGGTGTTTTGAACTATTTGTGTTAGGATAAAAGAAACACTGTATTGTCACTGCATTTTATTGTTTATTATTGTAAAATCATCATATTCTTAAAGCAGTCTATTATAAGTATCACAGGTCACGAGGTGCAGTGCCAGGACATTCTTTTAATATGTGTTCATTGATTAGCATGTTTACATCCAACTGCAATTAAAGCTAAAATGTAAAATTCTCAGTAGCAGTCTCGTACCGGTAAGCTCAGTGTGGGACGGCTACCCTCTAGTTGGAGTGATGACCTGGTAAGATATTCAAAAGTCTATGGATGCAGGTGGCTCAGGACCGTGCTTTGTATAATTCCTTGGGAGCCTATGTTCAGCAGTGAACTTGTCCACTGAACATAGCCTAAAACTATAGGCTGTAATGATGAAGAAGTTTTAAACTAGTTGTGTACGGATACGGCTCGACCGGGGTAGGACACGCTCTCCGGAAAACGCTACCAGCGTAAAATTGTAACAATGCTCCTGTGTTTCGTATGGTGAGTGTAGAGAACCGGAGTCCTTTTACTGGAAACAAGCACTCCATCTTAGTCCTCAGGGGTGACAATGCATCTGCATTTGATTCTTAAACGAGGATAAATGTAGATGTCTATGAGCCACAGCATCTACTTACCATCAGGTGGACCGTGCGCTCGTTTGTCACACTTATTCTATAAAAAAAACAAAAGGAATGTCAATTGAAAGAGATACGAAAAGGTACCAGAGCATCTATTCAACGGCGTTTATTTATAAATTAGGCGCTTTATTTATAATAAGGCACATAGTAGAAACAGGTCAAGTAAGCAACAATAATTACAAGTTTTATTGATTATTATTCGTCATCATTACAACAATTCGCTGCTGAACATAGGTCTTCCTAAATTAAATATATAATGTAAAATATTGTATAGCCTTCCGTCAACTGCCATTGCGTTTCGTCCCGTATGGTGTCGTAAAAGTCGTAACAGAGTAAAATAAAGATACCAGGAGATGAGCAGCAACATCTCCTATAGAATACCACAAAAGCTTTGGTTGCCACAAGCGTAGCAACTGTGGCAAAACTTCATATAGTAATGATGCATATTTATATTACTATATAAATATGCATCATTACTACTTGTGTATAAATTATTCCAATCATTGTGAGGTTCATTTAAGTGGTATTTACAAATACGAGCGCACAGTGGCACATAAAATGAGTTATCAATCAGCAATCTCTCTTTTAGGTTAGGAGTTCTTTTTAGTTTAGGTATTAAGAATCTAGATAAATACACATAACTTAAAAATACAGTGTCAAGTAGAAGCAGCACGCTTAGAAACTATACAGAATAGAATAGAATCATTTTTATTCAATATAGATTACAATAAATAATACTTATTAAAAGTCATTTTTACTTTTATCACTGGTTCATAAAAAACCTCTGTCCTGGGAAGAATCAGAAGAAACCCAGCGAGACTTTTTAAAAAGCACATTTACAATATAATTTTTATACAATTGTTTTGAAAACATTTAGAAACAGCATGGTAGCGATCACCTTATTCCCAGGGTTATTATCAGTCATTTACTCTCTAGTAGTATAATAACCCTTACTAGACAATTTTGCTTAAAAATACTTTAAACCTTGATAGAAAAGGTCTGCATATTATAGTAATTGTTGATGCCGCTCTGGAAATGGCAGGAGTTACAGTTACAGGCATAAGGGTGTTTGTTGGATGTTACCGATGTCTTCAATATTCATGAATTGTAATTCCATATCCCTGTTATCATTTGTGTCTCCATACAGTTGTAGAAGCTCTCGGCCGACAAGATTGCAGACTCATTCTAAATGATCCACCTGAAAAGTGTTTTTCATCAACTAACCGAACAGACTATAGTTTTACAGTGTCTTCTACCTAAGTAATGATATTTATTAATATTTTATTTATTTCAATCTTTTACTAATAAACAGTCTTAATGTCTCTTAAATTATATATAAATAGCATGTACTCGTTTCCCTTCATAATACTTTTGTAGTAAACCAGATTCCACTAAGGTAAAAGAAATAAAATACATCAAATCAGAAAGGTAAACAAGTGATAGTTATTTTAGAATTATAACATTATTTGACTAAGTACAAGTTCCTAGACGTTTTACATTTACACTAATTTCATTTAAGGTAAAATATTACTTGTGTATTAAGTACAAAGGCAGACAAATATGGGGTAAGAAGGAAGAAAGTAGCTAAAAGAAAAAAACTGTGGTTATCGAATATCTCTCCCTATAAGGCAATCTGTGGGAGGTCTATGTTCAGCAGTAGACTTTTGATAGGCTGTAAAGTTAAAGATAACCTGGTGGTGAATAGCCAAATTGTTTGTAGTGCAGGTGTATGATACTACAAACATCAATCTGTGTGCCAAGCGATTATGCCAACTCCTCGGGCAAGCCTATTTCAGGCAGGGGATCACTTACAGGCTGTTAAAGTGAAGTAAGTACATGGTGTGATGGTATCACTGCAAAATAATATCTCTTTCTGCTGAGTTCTTAAAATGAGCACTTAAAATTGAAGATCCACATGGAATACAAATCTTCTAATGGAATAAGCAGTTTCAATACTTTCTTGCAATATTCATAGGCAGTTACAACAAACTGCATCAAGTAGATGTAACTGAAAAAATTGGGATACAAATAAAAAATAAAGAAGTAAAAAATATTAAATTCAGAAAGAATTTACATGTAGAAAGGATATTATTAATATAGAGAACTTAAATGAAAGCTTTATTCCACTTCTTATGAAGGGTCTTATGATGTATAGAGTCACATGAAAAGGCATTTAGAATAGAATAGAATCACTTTTATTCAATATAGTACTACTACCACCGGTTCGGATAAAACCTCTGTCCTGGGAAGAACCAGCAAGAAACCAGCAGGACTTTTCTTTTAAATAAGGTTAATTTACAATAGATTACTTAATACAACTATAAAATGTTCAGAGACTAATTTTGTAGTTAAGAATAATAATTAATTCGTTTGCACGAATTAATTATCCAACGAGTCAAAGATAAGCTAGTAACGGAATACGACAACCGCACCGTTCACGCCAGGCCAAGACTGCCTAACGGCGGCCGCTCCGTCCGTTTTATACAACCAGAACGGGCGCCACCGCAGGTACTGTTTGCGCAGGTGTGCAGTGCACGTGTTGTTTACAAGAATTCTGTCTAGCTATACCGACGCCGCCGCCGCACGTGCAATGGTGCTGGTACCGTCATACATTACCTACAATCAACAAAATAACATAAAAATAATGTAAACAAAATTCTTGCTTCCCTGATGGAGTTTAAATATAATAAACATAAATAGTAGATGTATTTAATTAAATATTAACACTAATATGTATTCCCTAATAACATCCATTTATTTTTATGTTATCTATATCTATAAATATGTTAAATTCAGAAGGAATGTGTACATTCCTTCTGAATTTAACAACATCTTCCTATTAACAACTACCAGTAAAAACTGTGGTTGCCGACTCGTCTACTAAGCATGGCAACTTAGCAAGTATCCTCCTTGGAGGAAATCTGAGGGAAGGTCTATGTTCAGCAATGGGCTTTTGATAGGATGTAACGGTTGTGGATATAGTTACTCTGACAGACACTTTTAACATAGATTTGTGTATATTTTGTGTGATTTTATTTTCTCTATTAATTAAATTAGATTTTACCAATAACATAACACTTCAACTCAACATAAATTATAGATTTTCCAAAATTCTAGAAGCAAAAGTAAACTTGTATTATACACTCACATATACTTTTAATTAAACTCGTCAGTTTTCAATTTCGAATGTCATTGGCGGATTAAATACATAATGTGGAATATTTGGCTAACCTGTATAATATAATCCAACACTTGTTGCATTGATTAGACATTGACATATGAATTAGTTAGTAATATGAAGGGATATTTATTAGTATTTTACAAACTTAAAATAATTAAGTACTAAAACATGTATAGATCGTTAAGTGTCTGTGGGTGTGGGTCGTTTATTTTATTTCTAAAAATCGTACCAATCTCAATATTCAGTAAAATAAAATAAAATGTAATACATTATAAACGAAACTTAGTAGTTTTCGTTTCCGTAGTATAATATTTTTGGACTAGAACTTCGAGTGACAAAATAAGATATATTTCACATAAAAGTTTGAAACTTTAAACAAATTGTAGGTTTTGTACAGTTGAATTCTTCGCATTCCATAAGATAAGATACTCACCTCTTGAGAAATCCACAAATATAAAAGTTGGCGCACATCTTCTCCTGTCTCAGCTAGTTATTGTCTTCGCACAGTGCGTTGAAATCCACAAATATTATTTAATTGTTTTCAGTGTATGCTGATCTTCCAGATAAGTAAGTAAGTACAAAAAACAGCAGCGTGACGAATGTCAATGCCGTAAAGTAATACCCGGCCGCCGACACAGACATAGATATGATGCTTATATTATGATAATATGGCCGTCGGTTTTACCAACACGAAGTCAATGACAAAATAGCGTTTCGTTCCACGGTGTCTTTGAACCATGTAATATGATATAAGCTAACACTTATAGAAATAGGATAAAAATCTCAGTGGTATCCCTTTTAGTAATAAATATATAATATACAAATAAGTACAAATATAATATGTATAAATAAGTTATCTTGGTAAAGAAATACATTTTCTTTTAATAGAAACTGCAAAATGATTCATTACACGCATTTTCCCCATGTTACATTAACCAGAACACGGAATATCAAAACCACTCATTTTTTTAGATTTCTTGATTCCGTTTAGATATTCATAAAATGTATAGGCCATTTATTATAATAAATTGGTAACTTTTTTTTGTATGTAATACCATTAAGGTCGTTAAAATTTCTAGTGGGCCCAAAACGACTAACTCCTTTATTTTCCTATCCAATATCCTTCCTAAAACGCTGGCTGGCACCATGCGTATCCTTTTAAACCTGGTCTTGTTGGCTAGATCCCAGGACAGGTGATGCCTTGTGTTGGCTAGATCCCAGGATGGGTGATGCCTTGTGTGGCTAGATCCCAGGACGGGTGATGCCTTGTGTGTTGGCTAGATCCGGATGGGTGATGCCTTGTGTGTAGCTAGATCAGTATGGGTGATGCCTTGTTTGAAATTGTCACAAAAACAGCGCAAGGGACGCGCTGGAGTCGTATGGCCGTATGGACGCAAATCGCCATCTATCGGCAATAATTGGCAAATATTGATATTTATGTTTTAGTTTATCGTTTAAGTGAATATATTATTATAGGAATATCTGAAATATATAAGATTTAAATTTAAAATAGTCATTTATAAATATAAATCCGTTATTTATTAAGGTCTGATATTTAGTAGACACTGTTTTGACTGTTTGAAAGTTTTGAAGACGTTTGATGTTTAATTTATTGTTAATACAGGGTATTTTGAAACGCTCGAAACGAAGACAGATGATAGTACTAAGGATACCAATGATGATGGGTCACAAAGAAATTCGATCCGAGGAAAAAAATCATCTTTACACAACGTTTTATTAACTTTTCACGCTCCATCATGTTATTACAGTTATTTGAAACGATATTTCACAAAAAAAATCATGAAAATACTGAAACATAAAACCAGCAGTGAAACTTTAAAAAGAAAATCAGCTGACAATAGGGTCAATATCCTCGCGGGCGCTCGAACTCTTACCTAGATCGGTACGAAACAATGCATTAGGTATACTACTTACTCCTCTACCCTTCCTTTCACACACACTTGCTTCGTGTCGCCTCGCGCTGTGGAATTTACATGCTTCAAGGACGTTACAATAATTTTAGTTTTGAGACACCATGTTGACTATCACGAGCGATAGTTCAATTGTTTTGTTTATTAAATTATTGTCGTTATTACTTGTTATTTATTAAATAATGATGTTGTTCTTGTTTATTTGTTTTGTGTTTTTGTTTTGTTTTAATAATGCCTAACGCGTAGGTACGTTTATAGTGCTCGTGAATACGGCAACATGTTAATGTGCCTTGAAGAATCTCATAAAGGCCACGGAGGATCGGTAAGCTGTTTCATATCTAATTTTTTAAATAACTTAGTACTGAACTGATCTGAATAGGTACATAACTGAATACATCAGAATAATAAACATACCTACACAATGGATAACAAAGCATGACTCTAACCTTGTAATCATTTTATTTAAGTATTTTTTCATTAGCGGTGAATCGAACCATTATTTGGTTTATTTAACCTAATTTTTTTTAAATAACTTAGTACTGAACTGATCTGAATAGGTACATAACTGAATACATCAGCATAATAAACATACCTACACAATGGATAAAAAAGCATGACTCTAACCTTGTTAACATTTTATTTAAGTATTTTTTTCATTAGCGGGGAATCGAACCAGTTATTTGGTTTATTTAACCTATGAATTCGAATTAAAGTGGCTACGTGGAGACAAGCACAGTGGCAAAATAGTAGGTTAAGTAGATAAGTTAGGTATTTAGACAAGTGTTGTAAATTATTAGGTATTGTGGTACCATCGCTAGTTGCGGGCCGCGCGAATTCGGCGTTCGCGCGTACATTGACCCCTAGTCAGCTGATTGTAATTCAGTAATTCCACTGCTGGTTTTATGTTTCAGTATTTTCATGTTTTTTTTTTGTGAAATATCGTTTCAAATAACTGTAATAACATGATGGAGCGTGAATAAAGTTAATAAAACGTTGTGAAAAGATGATTTTTCCTCGGGATCGAATTTTTGTGACCCATCATCATAGGTATCCTTAGTACTATCATCTGTCTTCGTTTTCGAGCGTTTTAAAATACCCTGTATACTCATTTTACTGAGTAAATGTTCAAATTAATATCTACTAGAATTAATATCATTATTTTGTATCCAATTTTATTATTTTATGCAATAAGTCTTGTTTAATTTAATTCGAATCTTGCTTGCAGCGCCACCTTTTGACAGACTATTAGAGCCCAGATTTTGACTAACTATGATAAACTAATGTTTGTTCAATTAAATGAACAAACATTTATATAATATAAATCGTTTGTAGTTATTTAAATTCATTAAAATATTTATTATGAATATTGAGGTCTATTTTAAGAATTATTTTGTAGTACTTATTTTATTTGTTTGATTTAAAAAGTTGTATTTGCTATATCCATTTTTGTAAGGAAACTATAAAAGGTTGATTCATGTAAAGACTGTTCCGTTCTATACTAGTAATTGTGCGAAAATAAACTACGTAATATTTGTGTGCTATTTTATTGTGATGGACCCTGAGCGTGAAAACCCTGGCGTATCGCCGACATACTCTATGTCACTAGTCGTTCATCTTTTTAAATAAAATAATATGGAATTTATATATTTTATTTTCTGTTTTTTATAAAAGTTGTCAGTTAAAACAAGAATAAATTAATCAACTATTTTAATTTATAATATAAGGCTTGCTAAAAATGTGTAATTTTCTTAATAAAATTTAATTTTAATTATAGATCTGCAAGTCAAAAATATAGCTTTCATTTTGGTGAGATAGTTCTTTCGAAAACTAAAACAAAATTATAATTTCTTTTATGAGTGTTTAGCTTTTGCAATAAAGAAAATACCTTATAGCGAACGTGAAATTGCTGTTAATTGTCTTTGCTTTTCGATTGGACTTAATAGAAGAAGTTGTTTTTCTCTCGTCCACTCCGACGATATTATTTGCAACACAATTTTGCTTATCGATATCAATAATATTAGCGCTATTACCCCATTTTCCAAAAATTCCGATATACAAAAAGTACTCTCAAGTGGCAATGTGCCGGCCATGTAGCTCAAAAATCAAATATCTTATGCTTATTGCTGGACTGCTCATATGGAATGTATTTCTTCGTAAAAAAGAAGGTGCCCCTTCACATCGGATTGATTCAGAAAATGATCTGAATCAGTTGCAGTCATAAACGTTCTTTGTGACTGCATTTTACTTCGATTTTTATATATTATTTTAACATATTTTTAACATAATGGCTAACTCCTGGATTGGTACGCTGTATAAGACACAGGGACAAATTGCATAACAAAGCAAAGCGCGATAAAAACTATGCAATATTACATATTACTTATACAAGGTATCGCAATTTATGCAAAAATTTGTTGAAAAAAATTAAAACTGCCTATGAGAAAGCTGAGCTCTGTAAAAATAAACGAAATCCAAAGGGTACTTGAAAATACTATAAATAAAATCACTAAACTTAAACAATATTCACCTCCTCCGTGTGAGTTACTAAATCTAACTCATGACCCACATAAATCTCTCAATATTGTTTATAATTACTTTGCAAAAATTGGCTCAACTTATGCTAACGCAATATTAAAAAAAAACAGCAAAACAATGGCCATCCTAACATCGTTAAACATCGAAGTGAATCCGATCCATTGAATAATTCCATGGTGTTGCTCGATACAGACTGTTACGAGACAGAAGCTATTATCACAAACTTAAAAAATGATTCAGCCACAGGAATCGACAGAATACCTACGCTAGTCATAAAACGTGCCAAAAACAGCCTGATTCCACCTGTAACATATATGTGTAACCTTTGCTTAAAAACTGGTGTTTTTCCAGACATCTTAAAAAGGGCTTTAGTTCATCCCATACATAAGAGTGGTGACAGAGACAGTGTTGAAAACTACCGGCCCATATCTGTACTGAGTGCGCTTTCTAAAATACTTGAAAAAGTTTTAAATCTTAGACTCACAAATTTTCTCAAACATAATAATATTATTTCGGATAACCAATTTGGCTTTGTGAAAGGTAAGTCTACTGAAGACGCAACTTTAATCCTAACTGAGACGATTGCAAAACATCTTGATAATAAGTCGAAAGTAATAGGTGTTTTTCTTGATTTGTCAAAGGCCTTCGACGCTATCTTTGTTCCTCTACTTCTTCATAAGTTGGATCTGATCGGCGTACGGGGGATTGCTTTAGATATAAGCTTGTGCCCAGCAGTGAGACGCATATAGGCTCTAGCTTTACTGTAAGGAAGCTTTAAGTGGAAGTTTCAATCCTAACGCCGTCCTCGTACACAAACTATAACGTAAAAACAAGCTTGTGTAATCTGTCTCACCGCAAACCTACTCTAGTGCCGCAAAACTAAAATGTTGGTTTACTTTGACGTATTGCATCTAGGAATGTTTTGTTGGAATGTAACGTGCAATTTTTAAATTCTATTTGCCTTTCTATTTCAAATGCTTAGCCTGCTGACTCTCACAGGATTTTCATGGCAAATATTTATATAACATAGAGTATTCAAAACATCTACCGACATATATAGGTGTGATCCATGTCATTCATGACGTTTGTTTTTTCCGTGTTCATCTTAAGACATATGTGATAGGAGACAGTATGACATTTACTGGGCACAAATTTAAGGTCGTTTAGATAATCTTACATAATGACTACACCGACCGCAATGCGAAGTTTTGTTTTTGCACTTTTTTCGTTGTTTGTGAGAGTGCAGGGAATCCATAGCTTCAGAAATCTCATCGTTAAAGCCTTTTTTTAGCAGTAGAGGTGGTATGGGATGTAATTATGATGACAAATTAAATTTTACTGATGTACTGAAAATTACTTAACGATACTGGATACCACGTGAGGTCCATGTGCGGTAAAGTTCCTAAAGGAACCCTATCTATGACTAATCGTCGCTGCTGGTGATGAGAGCGCTTATTATTTTAGCGCTCAAAGTTTAAGTATAGCCATTAAGCGAGGAAACGCAGCCAGCGGTCCTGGCACGATACCACGGGGAGTAGGACTTTATGATAATTTTAGTTATTAGATTTAGTTTTTGGAACGAAGTTCCTTATCGGACGGTACAGATTTGACGGCGAGTAAAGGTGTAAGAATTTTCCGTTGACCCCCTTCTAGCAGTTATGTGCATATGCTATGGCTGTGCCCAGTCATAGGTGCGCTATTGGTTCAAGCAGCCAATAAGATCGCACCTGCTGAAACAAGATTTAAAAAATGTCGTTTGACTAATAAATAGAGTCACCAAGACTTTCATCTGGTGACTGACTCTGTAACATCATCACTAAAATCTCCCATCATCTAGGCGCTTAACATTCTCAGTGAAATGCGACGTAAAAATTGTTCCTCAATAGGCAATAATTTGAAGTAGGAAATATATCCACTACCCCATATCGTCCCGTGGGTGTCATAATAGGTAAAAGAGAATCAAACCAGGAGATGGGTGGCAGTGTCTTCTTATTAGGAAATTAAAATCTGCTATAACCAACGTACCGAGCAAGAAAACTTTAGGAGTGGACTATGTTTGTGAAAGAGCAGTGGACATTTAATAGGCTGTGAAATCATAATAACAAATAATTTAAGCTAAGGAACATGTATAGTATTCAGCCCTATGGTAGTGGTAAGGAATTAAAAAAATATTAAGGTAAATAGATCAAGAGCGCTAAGAGCTGATACAGGTGTAACTCTGCATCTGTTATTGAATAATTTCACTTGCTTTTATATACAACTGGGACTCGCACGCCTTATGAATAAAACCTTTCATCAGTTATATAATATTAATTATGGATGCGGACTCTTTGTCGCTGATTTGATTATTAAGTCTTAATAAATGTACAATACCAAGGCTCTACATGAGTTTCATCCATTCATTCATTACATCAAATCAAACGTCTTCACTTGAACTAAGGCCTCCTCTATACAAAAGATATTTCCATAGTTTTCACGCTTGGCAGTCAGTGGCCAACCTAACAAACGTTTTTATTGTTTGTAGATATTATCAGGAAAATACCGCTTTCTATTTCCTGTTTAATTTTCCTCTGTTGCCTCTTACGTCACCCAAGGGGTCGATATAGGATAATAGATTCTTTACATGGTGACTTCACATCTACGCATCTACTTAGACTTAGTTCTTCACAAAATGTTCCATCTTTTACTCCAATTTAATACCAGCCGCTCAGAACTTCAAATTTATAGGCTCCCGTGAAAATGTCGGTAACACAGGTGTATGATTAATATCACTCTTTAAAGGCGAACGTAGTTTTATGTCATGCATGAAAATTTTATATTCCTCGTTAAATCTGTTTTGTAATGTATAATTTTAATATCCTGCGTAATATTTAGTGGCACTGCGGGCAACGGGCTTGAATTCCACTCGCAACAAATACTTGTGTGCTATAAATTTAATCCGCTGTTAAAATATTGCATGCCATCATCCATACACAAACGCCTATTACAGCGTAATACTAGGTTACCTGTAAATTTTAAATTTTCTCTCTCGTTGTGTTTACGACTGCTACGATAACATTGCAACGCCAGCTGACATTTTATACGTTGTAATATTAGTCTAGTGCGTCACTAAGAAAATAATGGCTCATAAATTATACCCATATGCTCCGCTCACTTGCTACCAACCATAAAGATCAACCACTCGCACCACTTTCCACCCTGTTGGATGCTATTTTTTATAGAATAAGGAGATAAAGCACACACAGTCCACCTGATGGTAAGTGGATGCTGTGACTCACACATTTATATTCAAAACGACTGTCTAGGGGCGGTGTAAGAATATCAACTACCCCAAATTGTCCCTTGGGTGTCACAGGTAAATTGCAACAGATGATCTTCTCGCCGACAACTTGCTCGTCAAGCGCGTCAACTAAGTCAAAATCCTCGCAAAGGGCAATCTATGGGAGGCATATGTTCAACAGTGGACTTTAATAGGCTGCAATGGACGAAAAATAAAACTGCAGATGCGTTGTCACCCTGAGGACTAAGATAGAATGCCTCGTTTCCAGTAAGAAGTGTTTGTGGTTCTCCATCCACCATGCGATGCACAGCAGCATTAAGCTGCGATTTCACGCTGGTATTCTGGAAGAGGTAGTCCTACCCATTCGTGCCACAATCATAATACAGCTGCAGCGTGGCTCTACCACGTGCAAGTACTATCTCCTGCGACTGTCATTTTCACAGATGACATTTTACTAAGAACATTCAGTTAGAATTTCAAAGTATTGCTTCACACAAAATAGGATTTATCAAATACGACATTTAATTTATTTTTACTAACAAATGCACAACAAATGTTTTTTTCACAAATGTAGTGCTGAGGTGTTGCACAAGAAGATCGTTGAATAAACAGACGTTACAGAAAATTGTAATGCAGACTGCATTAAAATTAACAAGAATCCAAAAATAACAATTTTAGCACACAAACATTTTCTTTATTAGGGATTCAAATCCTGAGCCTACGATTTACCAACTACACTGTGACACGCAATTGTCAACTTATAATCAGAGTAGGTGTAGTTAGGTAACTCTAGAGGCGCTTGTTTTTGTACCGTATTTTTTTATAATTTTATAAAATTTGAAATTGAATAAAATTGCATGGCGCGCTTCTGCTACCAATCCTTATGTCAACAAATTTGAGTATTGATTTAAATCCTCTAATGAAATTTCATATAGTACGTTCAGGAGCTCAACTACTCAGGTGTCATAACTCGATTACGAAATCCAAATAGATCAGCTTAATAATTATGATTGTCTTATCTTAACATTAACTTTGACTGTTTAAAGTTAGTTGAAGGTAGAAGACTTCCCATCGAATAAAACAACTTCTACAAGGTTTACTAATTTTTGTGTTTTCATACTCTCAGCGTTTCGAATGCTTTGCTAATATCATATGGTGTCAGCGGGATCCAAGCTCAAGTTGCTCGCGTTCGACCATTGAGCTGGCAAGCCTTTATGAATAATATTCTCTATAATTTTAAGAGGCAAAACTATTGAAAATAAGATTGCCTCCATTTCTAATGCAACCCTATTGAGTTCCAATGATTACAGCTGAGATTTAATTCCTAAATATTAAACATTCATTAATTTAAAATCCTGCAATGTTCCTCTTAATCACGGACAGATGTTAGAACAAGACGAAAAGAGACGAAAAGATGTCAAAAATAATAGTACAATAAAATTATTTAAATGTAAAAGATTTATTTATTGATAAATTAATTTTTTGTTATGAATTCAGTGTTTTATAAATAACTTACTGTTACGGCTCTGATTTCGCATATCTTTATTTAATATTAAAACGATAACTTTCCATGCAAGATTTAAAGATTAATTTTTAATTCTACTTTTCTTCACCAGCCGCGTAGCCGTTGTAGCGCAGGGGCTAAGCGCTCGCTGAATTACAGTACGCGCAACCTGGTTCGTTCCCATGGCACCAATGAAATTGTTAATTGCAATTTTAAATGCTGATTTATCACGTGCTCTGCGGTGAAGGAAAACTTCGTGGTGAAACAACATATCTGAGAATAAGAAAAATAAATTTCGAAGATGTGTGAAGTTCACCAACTCGTAATAGGGCTGTGTGGCGGACATTTCCTTGCCCTTAAACCCTTTCAGAAATGAAAGGCCTTTGCCCGGCGGTGGGACGTATATAGGCTGTAACTTTTCACCAGCCCGTAAAAGTCCACTGCTGGACACGGACCTCTCCCATTGTAAGTGGAATTTGCCTGAATAACGCCTGATGGCAGGATAACGGTCGCAGCACCAGACTTCTCTGAATAATAGACCCTCGAACAGTCAGCATTATGCACATGAGCATCAAGCGTACAAAATATATACCTATCTATCTCTTTCTCTCTCATTCAAGGCACTTCTCAATAGCGATGTTAATTGTTCCTAGTTGAAAGCCGCGCTGAATTTAGAGTTTGCGAAATTGCTATTATACATTTATGAATCTGAAAGCGGTAGTGACGTAATCAATTTACTAAGTTAAATGTAATAAGGTATTATCTCCACTAAATTTCTGGTGTAATTTCTACTAATTTTGGGACGATTAGGTAAAATAATATGCCTATATCTATTACTTATACCACGTGGATATAAAAACATCGATAACAAAAGAATTCTATTCATTTGCATTGTCTCCAATACATTAAATTTGCGTAATTTTTTAAAAATTAATGACGATATAGAAATCAAATTAAATGACTAAATTAACAAATAACTCGGCTCAGAAAGAAATTGACAAGGTTTCGTTGATATATTCAGGAGAAACTTCTTTTTCTAACGTTTTAAATATGTAATTCAAGCAATGAAATTTAATATTAGTATGTGTCAGAATTATTCACAATTGTGCAACAAATTAACGAAAATTAAGGGTACTGGCTATAAATCAAAGTCATAACGCTTCGAATTTCATGGCACTTTGTTGGCTTGAGTTCGATTACCAGTGCTGGAGTCGCAGAAACAATTAACAAATCATGATGATGAAGTTCGACTCAAACTGAGGCAGCGTGAAAGACCCTTGCTCCATTACTTACTATAATATACTACCTATTCATTAGCGCCTTTCATACATATTACAGGTATTAGTAGGTATACCACACAGCCCCCAAAGGGTTCCCGCCTTGTTTTTGCGAGGGCTTAGTGCCGTGGCAGTCACCCGCGGTGAGAAACCCTGGCTGGCCCGTGGTGAGGCCGGCCTGGCCACTCCAGTGGGCTTGGCGAGCCCACTTCGGATGTGTGTCAGTGGTGGTGGGGCTGCGGGGGGAGAGGAGTGTCGGTATTGCGAGGTGCCGCTCTCCCTATCCTCCGCGGCTGAAACTTGGTTGGCGGCGGAGCCAGAGACCAGTTGGGAAAGCCGGTGCTACCTAGCGCTCGATTTTCCTGGCCCCATGGCCTCCACGTATCGGACTCGGGGCGGACCGTTACCCAGGTAGAGTTGAAAGCCGTGGAGAGGGGCGTGCCTTGTGTTCCTGATGCGCCTTGCCTGAGGAGGAGAATGGGGAGGAAAGGTCCCCCGAGGTGGGGCTGCCATGGGGCGTCCGGCGCTGGTGGGACCACGGATGTGTGCGAAAGTGTTCCCGTGGCCCTGCCAATATGCGGCGAATGTGGAACACCATGGGGTTTAGTAGGTGCGAGGTCAACATAACTGTCCTTGCCCCGAGGCGGGTATGCGTGACATTTCCCCAAGTAAAAAGTCTACATACGGATTATGGATGAACATAGAAATTAGTTTTCAACGAATTCGACTTTTATTACATCACTAGCTGTTCCCCGCAACTTCGCTCGCCTGTATTTATTACAATAGGATTTCATGGGTTTTAATTTTTTTTGCGAAACTCTTATTCTTTTCTAAAATGAAAGTAGCCTATGTTACTCCCACAATATCGGCTATCTGCCAGCAAAGTCCTGTCAAAATCGGTCCAGCTATTTCGGAGATTAGGAACGGATGAACAAAAGACAGACTGACAAAATTTTAAAAATGTGTTTTTCTTATAAGTACCGTATATACTTTAATATGCAAAACTGTTGTATTGTAGAGAGTTATGGAAGAACTATGCTTGGGTTTCTCTGCGTGATAAACTTAGAAAAGATATCCCAGCAGAACCAGAGTGACTGACATAGCCCAACAGTTAGTAAGCTGAAGTGGCAATGGCGGCCATATAGCTCGAAGAACCGACACCTGATGGGGAAAAAGGTTCTCGTAGACCTTCTATAGATGGGTGACGACCTGGTAAGACATGCGGGATGTCGATTTTGAGATTGTTTAGATATCAGATATTTTCACTTAAATATGGTCCTAACATGAGTTTTCATTCTGCAATATAAATTATATATGAATGTGTGTTAAATCTGAAGAATGACATAAACATGTCCGACTATTTATCTTTGCTTTTATTTGAAATAACCCAATAATCATGTATTTACTGCGGCCTCTCTTATGTGTACCTGTAGTTTGTACTACATTAAAGATATTAATAAGTCTCACCCGTTTGAAGGTATGTGTGGTGAAAAACCTCTTATCCGTTAGTACATTATTTGATACTAACGAGAAATAATGACGTTGAATCTAATACATAATGCAGCTCCTGTCAGAGAGGTTTTATTTATTATTGGCAACGTTAATTACCTAAAGGATATATTTCACTTGACACAACAGAAAGAAAATTTAACTTAATTACTCATAAACAATTTATACCAATACATACCATGAAAACAAACTATTGTGTGAATAAAAATGCTTTGCGATGCGATAAATGAGGTTGGGGTGGGCGAGGGGGGTACTGGGAATTACACACTTAGGTTGGTCAAGTTGTATCCCTAATCTATTTAGGCAAAGCCAGGTACATTCTCAATTGTGAGGTTTAAGCTAGAATGCTTCGCTGCTTACTCTTTTTTCTACGTGTTTATCTGCCTTTATTAAACTCACAGCTGTATAACTGCTATTTCAAGATAGCATATCTGCCTGCTTAGCGTGACGTTATCATAATCATTACATCATCAATACAAGTATACTGCTGTACGTAGGCTTCCCCCAGGAAATGCTTTAAAACACGACTTTGAGCCAACTATATATTATATCGACTTCCTACATATTATCTTACTAGGCTATCACTCCATCTAGTGCGGGGACGCCCTAAGTTTAGCTTACCAATGGGAATCTGCCACTCGGGTACCTTTCTGTCCTATTCATTGGCTATTTTTGAGCTTCATAGCTGGCCCATTGCCACTGCAGCAACATCAGAGTAACTGTCATAGTCTAACGGATCAGTAACCTGCACCGTAAGTAATTACTTCATGATATTGCCAATATCTGATTCATTGTTCGGTAGTTATGGCTGCGGACATAAAGTTCGATTACGAAAGTTTTCATGTCCAATATTTCTTGAGTACGTAGCAAACTCGTTATGTAGTTCTTAATCCAGAATTTTTAGGGAAAAACTAGTTTGAAACAAAGTGTTGATCTAAATGAATTGCGGTCTTAAATAATTAATCGATCACGAGAAATCGTTGTTTTTGTAGTAGTTTATTGCTTTATGTGAATCGTAAAGAAACTATTATAATGTTAATAAAGTGGTCACGTTAATAGAGAAATTAATATAAATGCTGTATTAATATAAATGTATTTTTAGAATAGTTTCGCTTACTCGCTACGCTGGGCAGGCGAGCCGGTGGGTGCAGAGACAGGATATTCCCACAAGTAAAGTTTCTTCTCATCACCAGTCTACGAGATTTGGATTTGAAGTTAAAGAAAAAATGTCGTCAACAGTTAATCATCAGTTTCGTTTGATTCAGGAAAAACCGCGTGCAAGTCAGGCAGATGTTAGAACAAACCTTCTAAATAATCTAATGATGGCACAATTGCAATGATTTTTAAATGAGTATAGAATTATTATTAAAGTAGGTATGCTCACCGATCGCTAAGTTTTGTTGTTGTATGAGTCTGTAGATATAATTAGAGGGAAAGAATCTGGAGAGCTGCAACTCGTGTTACTTTAAACATTTGTAATATGTGGTGAATGTTACGACGTATTTTTATTGAGGTTAAGACGGACTGCTAGGCAGGTCCTTTTTATTTATTTTTATTTACTTCCATTCTTTAGTATTTTAAATATTATAATTATTCTTTATAATTTTCCCGCCAAATACTAGTGAGTGCAAGCGCTACGTTGCGGTCTAAAGGGTATAGAAATTCAATACAATTACGGGCTGTGAGATATTCCAGCTCAGTCCTCAGAGGTGACAAAGCATCTGTAGCTTTCTATTATGAAGCAGGTGTCCATTGACTAAAGCGGCCACTTACCATCAGGTGGACTGTAAGTTTGTTAGTCACTTCGGTTTTATAACAAAAAACCTTTTACCCAAATTTTAACTTTAAATATAAACAAATAAAAACTTTCACGTTTATTTCAGACTATATAGGTCATAGTGTCCAGTCCGGGTATAAAACAAATGAATTTTGTTATCTCATGCTCTTATCTATGTGCAGCAAAAGGGTGGTTTTTGTCTAAATATTGTTGCGTATTTAGATTTTAGGAAGATAGCTTTGTACAGAAAACATAAATTATAATTTTAAATTGCTTCTTAAAGTAAATATTTTAACACCGACTTCTTAAAATTGTGATCATACTTTCTTGCATCTTCTTCTTCACCTTTCCGTAAAAACTCCACAAATTTAAATGGGAATATTTTTGTTATAAGGAGGGTTTGCCTTATTCGTTACTCTTGTCAGGCGGATTGACGATAGCAGTACCAGACGTGAGTACCGATGACGCTGCTGCCCGTTGCCGGTGTAGGTATTTAAAGTGTGTTTTAAACAAGATTCTCATTATTTCATCTATCGAAAACTATGAGACTTATCTGACATTCCTATAGCAATAAAAATAAGCTTTTGAAAACGTTTACGAAACGACAATATAGATCATCAACACGATAAATGATCATCAACATGATCACGTAATAATAGTTCGCCTGTCTGATGGAAATGAAAATGAAAATGAAAATTTATTTATTTATTTCTCAAGTTATACTAAATAATACAGTCATTGCAGCCTCCTAGTAAGTATAAAAGAATACCTGTGTCAGGAGGCACCGCTCCTCCTAATAATATTAAATATTATTATATTATCTAATAAAGTTGTACTTTTAGTTATTATTCTTTACTTTTATCTTATTCTTTAGTGACTTTGCATCATCAAAGCACTTACGAACAAAGAAATAACAGTGTATTACAGATATAGAAAGTTCTTTGACAGTCGCATATTCTGCTCAATCAGACACTTTGAAAAATGAACGTAAAATATAATGAAATTCCAATTTCCACGCTGTACTGAGCTTGCAATCATGTCATTGCTTACTTCATCTTTAAATTAATTGCTTAAAATTACATTACGTTAGTACGAGAATGTACAATATGGGCATTATAATTTGTTGGTTTATTATGTTATACTTATGAACACAGTATGAGTCCTATGAACACGCATTGATAATGAGCTATGATGATCCTGATAATTTTTTTCGATCCTAATCAGGATACTAGGGTAAAGTTATTAGATTATTGTATTGTCAATCAACCATTTGACAGTGTTAGTGAAAATTACAGTAAAAGCTTCTGTAAATAGATAGATAGACACGAAGCTAATAAAAGCACGTTAAAAACAAATTCAGTTTGATATAAAATAACATATTTATGCTCTTGTCTTTATTAGTAATTTAATTTAAGTGTAGGTACTTTCTTATTATAACAAATGCCGAACATAAAATGTAATATAAATAATAAAATAAGCATTTTGTTATTAATGTAAGCATCATTTTACCTGCAAAATGTTATTGATTGTGACCTTGTAAACAAGAGTCATGATAAAAATAAATTCTAATCAACTAATAAGACGATATGCTTATTCAAGATTGTAAAGAGTGAAATGCCACATTAGTCAAACAATCCTGCCATTTGCTCATTAACAATGTTTAAAACGTTTTATACTGTATCCAATTGCATGTGACTTGCAAAATCTATTTGATTTTAGTTATCATGTCTTACATCTATTGTGAATTCTCATTAAATCCAAAGCATTAACAATTGTTATAAGCAACTACTACAAAATTTTAACACACACGCCGTTAATTCTAACATAACCTGTGGCACAGCTACCGATATCAAATAGATTCTACCTCGAGGCTCACATTATCAGTATTATTAGGATTTTTTGTTGTGTTTTCATTTGTATTAACTGCCACACTCGCTTCTGTTTGATTATTTCTTCCTTCCATAGCTTTGTCTAGAAAAGTGGCGGAATTATTGCTTTGAATTTGTACGGTAGATACCCTTGATGGAGTATCACCGTTTCCCGTGGCTTGTGAAGTGGCAAGCCCTCGTCCGTTTATTTGCACTACTGTCAGCAGAAGCGCAATAATAAATCCAGCCATAATCGTGTGTTTTCCTTAATATTTCCAAAAACTGTCTGGACAAAGGATATGAACTATAATGATTTTCTATAGTGTAATTAACTTATAAGAAAAACAAAACAGTGTTATTCAGTAAACGGCTCGGCGCTTTAAAAAGGATTACTACACTGTGACTGCGAAATTACGATTTTTGCATTTAAGGCCAAGATGGAAACAATATTGTCGTTGGTGTGTACTATGTATATTACATATGTAGCATACATATATTTAAATAACATTAAATAAAAGAGATATTTTTAGACTTTAAAAAAAATTGGGGCTTTAATTCTGCAATACGCTACTGTCTTAGCACCGAACTTCAGAAGCTATTGAAATAAGTACAAACTATTTAGTTATTTTAGTTGTTTGAAGCCAGTCTTACTACTTTTGAATTATTTGATACTTTTGTGTTGATTAAGTAATATCTATATCTATAAATAAGTAAGCCTCTAGGTAACAACCAGTAACTATTTAGTCGAAATTCCTCAAATTATTCATATACAAGTTTCATTCCCTATTATTCATCCTTAACAGGTGCAATTTTTTCTCATGTTTTTTAGGAATACATTTTTTTTCTCATTTATAACGTTAATCGCGTAAGTAGCATTACATACAAAAAATACTGTCGAATTGGGAGCCTCCTTCTATTCTCAAGTCAGCTGAAATGGAAGTAGGAGTATTTTATTATGAATTACACAGCTACGTAATTTAATGCATATTAGCACCTAGTAAATAATTAATCATTACGAATATGTTTACCTGGGACAAATAGTCGGACTAGGTAAGTCCAACTTCGACCGACACATCTTCTCATCAGGTATACCTCAAATCTTGAAAACGAGATTGTACAAATAGTGCGTGTTGCCAATGAGGATTTATGTACCTGACACGTGGTTTTCACTGCTGGCCGTATGAAGAAGCTCAAGGTCGCTCAGCGAGCTATGGAGAACTATGCTCAGGGTTTCTTTGCGTGATAAATCTGCAGAAGAACCAGAGTGACCGACATAGCCCAACGGATTAGTAAACTGAAGTGGAAATGGCCATACAACTCGAAGAACCGACAACCGGTGGGAAATTATGTTCTCAAGTGGCAGCCTCGTACCGGTAGGCGAAGTGTAGGGCGACCCCCACTAGATGGAGTGGCGACCTGCTATATGCAGGAAGTCGATGGATGCAGGTGGCTCAGTTCGGTACTGTAGCATTCCTTGGAGGCCTATGTTCAGCAGTGGACTTGTGAAGAGCTAAAATAATGATATAATGATAATGATAAACATATATGATGAAGCAATTATTACTAAATACAAAATGATACATACTTTCCCTTTATTACATAAAGCAGGATTTTTATTTTGTAGTTAGTAGCATAAAATTAGTTTTTGACATTTTATCAATAATTTCGCGTATATCTCTAATTTCATACTGCATTTATTAATTACGTGAAAAAATGCTCCTTCACTAATTAGAGCAGGCATTATTAAAAATCGCACGTAGCGCGAATGTATTTTGATTTGCAAATAACACTAGATCTTGGCGGGAAACACCTTTTGAGTCCTAAATTTCGCACATTGGTTCACAGCTTTGAAGAAGATGGACGTCGAAGTATGTATTACCACTTCTACTGTTATTATATATATAGTGTTTAATTTACTATAATTATGAATTGTTATGAATATATTAAGCGTGAAAAAATTTAATAAGATTTGGAGAAAACGAATCGTGGACAACAAGTATCCGTTATAGGATAAAGAAATTTCCGTAGATTTAATAAAAAGTGTATTTAGTAGCAGTGTACTTAGCAGGGATGGTAGATATGATAAGGATATAGAACGACGAGTGAACGCAGGAAATAAAGTAAATGGGGCTTTACACTCTGTTGTGGAAAGTCTGAATGTCAAAAAGGCACGTATGGCAATGCACAATGATATGTTAGTCCCTACTTTAATGTATGGTAGTGAAAATTGGGTCTGAAGAAGCACGAGTAGAATAAATGCTGTAGAAATGCGGTCATTAAGGGTATGTTAGGGCTGAATCTGAATGACAGAGTGAGAAATGTGTGATAAGAGAAGAGTGTGGTTTGCAAGATGATGTTGTGACCAGGATTAAGAAAGAATGCTTCGGTTTGGTCATATAGAAAGAATGAATGAGGAAAGAGTGACAAAGCAAATTTATGTGACAGAGTCGGAAGGGACGCCCTAGGCGAAAATTTATCGACCAAATTGGCGATATATTGAAAATGGGCCAAATTAAGAGTACATAACCGACGAGCGTGTATGCGTAGGTATATGGATGTGGAGGAGGCGAGAGGTGTGTCAGGATCGTGCCAAATGGAAGTTCATAGTCTCTGCCTACCCATCTGGGTGACAGGCGTGAGTGTTTATGTATGTTATGTATGTTATTTAGTAGCAATAAATACCTATTTCAGTATATATTTACATCCATTCTGAACATGATGTAGATTTAACTATGCTATAAAGGCTAAGTATTTTATTATATAGTTGATTCTTAGTTAATATATATATATATATATATATATATATATATATATATATATATATATATATATATATATATATATATATATAATAGACAAAGGAAGTAAAGAGACCCATATATTTATTTATATTGAATTGATAAAATAAATTATATTACTTACAAATATATAATATTATAATATTATTTAAATTACATTATTCATTACGTTTGATATAGTACATGTATACTGAGTATATGGTCAGATTATAAAACCAGTGCAATGGTCAATCTGTCATGCTAGCACCACACCACCACGCTTTCCACATATTTAGAAAAAACTGGGTAAATGTGTACTTGGCGCAAAAAAGCGGGAAGCGCTATGAAATGCGCAAGAAGCAAGTATGTTGCGCAGTGGAAACCCATAACGACTTCACGTTTTGTTAACGTTTGGTATTACAACCCATTTATTTTTCATAACGTGCGCTATATATTAAAGGATTCGTAAGGAGTAAACTCTAATGTATAACAAATTACAAAGACTGGCGACGGGAAGTAACATCAAATATTGTTTTTCTTTTTTCCATCAAGGAGTATACCGTCCTTGATGGGAATTTATTGACAGTTTTACACAGTGGGGTACATAAAATGGCTTAAACTATATTGTATATATTGTTAATCTCTAAGACAAGATAACGCTACATCAATGCGATTTGATACATTGAGGTATCAATCTTCATCATATTACACTATTAAACATTTAATATGTGAGATATTTGGTATGCGAAAGTCAATCCGCCTGCCAAGCGCGATGGTTGAGGTAAATTCTGCTGCTGTGCTGTGGACTATCATAAGCTGATTAAGAATTAGGAATATGCAGTTATTTATTTATTTTTCAACTTGAAAAAGGTAAATCGCCAAGTGACGAGCAGCTTCAAAATTCAAGGAGTAAGATAAATTTAAAAGAAACTTTATAAACGTTATCGAACTGTAGGTTGAAACAGTCGCGAGAGGTCGGGACAAGTTTCGAGGCTGTACGTTGAATTTCTAATCAAATGTTTTGAATAATGATCGCTAACTTAAATTACTCGTATTATAAAGTTCTTTTTTACGTTTTACTTAGCCCGCAAAAAATACATTGCTTACTTCACCATTAAGTTGATTGCTAGAATAAAGTCAATACGAACATAAATAAAATTATATAGTCATTATCAGGCGCCACCTACCTATTGCAAAGAATAGTAAAAAATGAAACAATTTTTGTTCATTTTAGATTACAAGAAAACTTATTGAAAATTATATTGAGAAAAGGCCAGATTAGGAGTACCCTTAACCGACGAGCGTGTATGCGTAGATATATGGATGTAAAGGAGGCGAGAGAGGTGTGCCAGGATCGTATCAAATGGAAGTCCGTAGTCTCTGGGTGACAGGCGTGAGTGTTTTGTTTTTTTTATATGTTATTGAAAGTTATTTAACACTAGTAAAAAAAGCCTCTGTAATCGGAGGAACCAGCTAGAAACCCGGCGGGATGTTTTTTAGAACATTAATTTGCAATATAACATTTTATAAATATCAATATGAAAATATTTAGAATCATCATGGTAGTGATGACCTCATTGCCAGGGTTTATTATAAATCGCTCTTAAAATATACTCTTTAGTAGTATAATAACCCTTAATAAATAATTTTTGGTTAATAAAAACTTTCAACGTGTTGATGGATAGTTCCTGCATGTAAAAAACAACAATTTGTTTTTCTGCACAAGTGTTGTTTACAATTGGAAGTGACCAGGACCTGGAGATAAAGGTGCTCTGACGATTTAACCAAGGGGTTGTTTAAAACCAAGTCATCATACTTAGTATGTTACTCACAGACCTTTTGAATTATTTTATTTTGAATTGAACAGTAAATTTTATTGCTGTAGTCAAACAACTTTTTACCTAAAAGGTTAATTTAAATAAGTTTCGTCGATTATATAACCCACTTGTTGTTATGTCGAGCATTAAACCAGTATATAGACCGTGTTAGGTCTAGTTTACATTGTGTTATTTTCATACCATGGTAATGTGAAATCATAGTATTATCACAGTTTAAAAATAAACTGTGGTGTTAAGCAAATAGAATACGCATTACAAAGCAATAACTTAAGAAATTCAAAGTGAATTCGTAAATATGTTTAAAGTTGTTCGCCTGATGGTTTTGACTTCATTCTGTTTACATAATTGCATGGAATGGAATACCTTTGATTATTACTACTTTCTTTCTTCTTTTGTATTATAAAGTCTTATTTCTCAAAAATGTTCCTTTGTACTAATTTTAAAGGGATCGCTATACAAATTAAAAACTCAATATACTTTTTGTTTAAGTTTTAAGGTAGTTGATAATAAGACCGTGCCCAGTGGTTAGTGCACGAAGCACGTAGTTATACGTAACGGGTCCTTAGTTCAAAACCCAGCTGGAGTATTCTTTGAAAAAAGCACAAATTATTGATTTTGGTTTCTTGTGGTAGTGTATATATATCTAACAATGCATTTTAAGTTGGCTCTATCACACTATGTCTTCTAATTAGTGTTATCTAACTAGCTCATTCTTAAAAAAGTCTCAGTCTAAAAAAGTTTAGTAAATTTATGTGATATTTAATGCAAAATATCTAGGCTAATGACAGTAATTCGTATGCACGAGATCCATTGCCTCATTTTATACCAGACGTAAACGAGAAATAAATAAAACAAAACAATCAACATGTGATTATTTTCCATACCCCTAATGTAGACAGTATTAGTGCAGAGCGACAAGCGAGTTGTCTACTAACAAACGAGGCATCTGCTATAATGACTTCGATGCTGAGTGTTGTCGCATCGCTCAACGTTGGTGCCTACTCACTCTTTATTGCAGAGGGTCATTAGCTCGCATTCCGACAAAAATAGTCAACTAGCTTTTCCCCTATTTTTTTTTCTGTATATTCATTTTACATTAATCAACTTCTGTATACTTGCTTGGAAAATGTACAATGTGGAGGATTTTTTTCTATTAAAAATTCCTACGAAAATGACCTACGTAACGAATTGATCTCAAAATGACGGAATTCCGAGATACGTTACAGCCCTCATTTAACGTAATAAATTCTTTGATCCTTAATTATCGAGTAGTGTAATTAAATTTAGGATGACGATGATAGATAATACGTAGCTGCAACAACAAACTATATCCCCCGATTTTGTTATCATCAGGTTTCTGTATTGCCTCGCACAATGGAAGCAAATTTAAAGACGTATTCACGTCAACAATATTTCCGCACTAACTCTTCTCCTGTATCTTCAAGACGTATAAAATGTTATACAAATTACTTATAAACAAAAATTCGCACCTTTTGTCAGATACAAGTATCATGATGGATGGACAATTTTGATACTGTGTCACGATACGGTGATGCGATTTAAGGTTTTTCCCTGATCATCAAGAGGAATATTACACCGCTGCACGGTCTAGAAAATTTTGAACGTGAAAAATTTGTAGCGTCCACATGACGTTAGGCCGGTACGCTGATATAATACAATATGTTACTAGGATGCACTATCAAAAGTCACAAGTTTATCTACCAAATATACCAATATATCGAAAACAAATATCTTCATCAATCCGTAAAAAAAATTAAAAAAGTGGGACCACGTCACGCAAACAAATGCTATTTAAAAAAAGAAGACTTGCTATTTAAAAAAAGAATAATTCAAAACGGTTAACAATTGACAACGAATTGATCCTTTTTTTAAGTTGGCTAAAAACTTTATGAAAAACTTAACCATCTATTACCAGGGACCTATTGTAACACATGCAAAAAAAATCATCAAAATCCAATTGATTTTATATATAGACACAAGGAATAAACATGGCCTCCAACAATACAGTTAAAGTTAAAGTTACGCCTATATACGTCCCACTGATGGACACAGGCCTATTCCCATTTCTGAGATGATTTTTAGGGCAAGGAAATGTCCGCCGCGCTGCACCAATGCGTGTTGGCGAACTTCACGGCTGGGAGCACAGTCAAACGTGCGAAACCTTCGGTACTACGATTGCCAAGCCGTCTGTCCTGCAAGGCTGTTATGAAAAATACTCCTTTAACGTGAGAAGCATCCCCTCTCACTCTCATTCAAGCTGTACTCACTTAGCTACACATTCCTGCAGCTAAGCGGCAGGGTACCCATTTTTGTATTTTATTCTATGCTATAATTTTCACTTCACTGCAATTTAAAGCCAAGCTGTTCCTAATTTTCTTACAGTTTGGTAAACTTTATGAAACTTGAAGCTTTTTTTTGAAAAGCTTCGTCTTGAGTTAGAAAGCTATCTGTGAAAACAAAAACATCAGAGGTGGTAATGATTAATATTATAATATACACAAATGTCGCATTGCAGAGCACAGTCCTAAACTTCTGATGACGGCAGGATTGAATTCATAATTCATATTGCACCGGTGTTAAGGCGAATCAATCGAGCGCCATGCCACCCCCAGCTCTCATGTTCTAAAATTAAGGAAATTCTATTATTTATAAAAAATTATTAAAATAATTGTCGTGCAGCAAACTATTCCTGAAGTTAATTACAATAAAATTGGTAGTTCTACAAATACACTATCATTTAAAGCTGTCTGTGCATAAAGAACAAGTATAATGACTTAACGCTAAACTGCAGCGGGTAATTTACTTCAATTCGAATTAGAACAAAAAACCCGTATGCACAGTTTCTTTATTCCCTTCGCTTATATTAAATGTTAATTGGTAAATCAAAAATAAAAGTAATAAGTAGTCCGTATAGTAGGTGCATAATCGTGTAGTGACCGTTTAAGAATATCCTCTACCCCATGTCGTAAGAGGCGACAGAGGGAAACAAATCAGGAGATGGGCAGCAGCGTCTTACTAATAACAACTCTAAATAACAAAAAAAACTGCGGTTGTAAGCCGGTAATTATGCCGATTTAATAACTTTTAATAAAAAGTAAAATCCTAATTCAAGCAACTAAATAGAATAAAATGATTTCACATTCTGAAGTCAGTACTAAAACTTTACTTTACTTTTACTTTACTTTCGTTCATGGAGGACTTTGAGGAGAAAGCCCTTCTTACTGCTCCTGTAAATCCAAGAGTGTACAAGCGGTACGTAGACGACACTTTCACAATTTTACCATTTGACAAAGTAACTGCATTTTTAGACCACCTTAATTCCATAAACTCTAAAATATTATTCACAATGGAGTTGGAGGCAAACAATTCTTTAGCTTTCCTAGATGTTTTAGTCATCCGAAATCCTGATAACACTATTGGTCACACTGTGCTTAGGAAAAAGACCCATACCAACCGATATTTAAATTGTGAATCGCCCCATCATCCATCACAGTTAGCTACCGTGGGAAAATCTTTGTTTCAGAGAGCACGAGGATCTGTGAAAAATCATCTGGCCGCCGAGCTTCAGCACGTCGAAAAGAGTATATGAACAACAAGCTTCGGGTCTCGCGCCTACGTCACAGTGACCGAGTAAGCCGGCCACAGTCGAGTGTGCCTGCTGTACTACCCTATTTCAGAAGGTCACAGACAAGGTTGGCTACATCTTGAAAAGAGCTTCTATTAAAACATACTTCAAGCCGCTGAAGAAGATTAGTCAATTTTTACCATCCGTCAAGTGTAATATCCCTCTACAAGATGCAGGAGTGTACAAGCTTGATTGTGAATGTCGAAATGTAAGAGAGACCACAAGAGACCAAACAAAAAGATCAATTAAAACCCGCGTGACAGAACATATAGCTGACGTGAAGTACCGACGCTCTGGGAAGTCTGCAGTCTGTGAACATGTTTAAGATCGTCCCCGCCATTACATCAGATTTGATAGACCACAAATCCTCGCAAAAAAACACCGATTCCTACCAAGGATGATACGCGAGGCTATTGAAATTAAAAAACATCCTAATTTCAATAGAGAAGATGGATGGGTGCTGCCATCTGCTTGGGATCCTCTAATTAACAAAATTAAATCCAAACCCAAGCATACCACTGCAAGACTTCAAGATACTGTAAGCTCATTCTGCGTAGATCGAACCAAAAATTAATATTAAAAAACTGAAGTTAGCCGGGCTAGCTGTGACATCGGGATGTCAAAAATCTCAGTCCCCCCCGTGACCATGGGTTGCTGTAAAGCACCCGAAATGTCAGGAATTAAAATAGTAAATTAAACGTGATAAAATCCGTAAAAAACTGTTTTATTCAATCGGTTAAAAATAGTCACAATGGTGACGAGGGACGTGCATAGGCTTTTGTGGTGTTTATTATCTAGAGCTAAATCACTTAGTATCAGACTTAGAGTACACTGGAATTTAATTACGTCAACAATAGTTCAATCATTTTAGCTGAAAAATTGGCAATATTAATGGAATACTTTTATCTATCGGCATATGTACTTTATAGTTATACATAGCAAAGCGATATCACTAATAATTTACGCGCAATTTTTGTTTCTACATTTATCGATTTTTTTTGTTTAAAGTTTAGATTTTTCAAAAATTTCTCACTTTACCGCCAATATATGTATAAGTAAAATAAAGAATAGAATGTTTTCTTTAAAAATGGGTATAATTTATTTCTAAACTCTTTAATTTCACGTTGCTTGGCTACTTTTGAAATTTAATTGATTCGGCAATTCAGCGAAACTTAAAAAATTAGCATAATAAATGGAGTACTTTTATCCATCGGCATATGTACATTATAAAGCAGAGTTAAATTTTATCAACTCTCACTCCCCCTCCCGGGTGAGCATCACCCCCCTGTGCCCCAGAAAGTGCAGTTTTAAAGAAAACCGTACATGATACATGAAAAATGTGCAAATACGAAATAATCCTTGATAAATAAATGATGCTTGATATTGCTTTGAAATGTATGTTCAGTTGATAGTTTATTTATCAAGGATCATTTCGTATCTGCACATTTTTCATGAATCATGTACGATTTTCTTTAAAATTGGAAAAAAACCGCGCTTCGTGAGACTTTTTTTATAGGATAGGGTGACAAACGAGCACACAGTCTACCTTATGGTAAGTGGTTGCTGTGATTCATAGACATCTACATTTATCCTCAATAAAGAATCAAAATGCAGATGCGTTGTCACCCGTGAGAACTAAGATGGAATGCCTCTTTTCCAGTAAAAAGGGTCTCCGGTTCTCTACACTCACCATACGAAACTATTATTTCACGCTGGTATTTTGTGTGAGCGTGGTCCTTCCCTGCTCAAGCTGACCCATTCGTGCTACAAGTATACTACTAATATAGCTGCAGCATTGCTCTTCCATGTATAATGGGCTATCTATATATCTATCTACACTTTTTGGGGCAGGGGGGGGGATAATGCTCACCCGGGAGGGGGAGGGAGAGTGGATAAGATTTAACTTTGCTTTATAACGTCCATATCACACTTTCTTGGGTGCAGGGGGGTGACGCTCACCCAGGGGGGGGGGGAGTGAATAAAATTTAACTTCGCTCTCTCTCTCTTTCTCTTTCTCTCTCTGAGTAGGTCTTTTATTCTTGACGGTGCTCCCTGTTGCTCTATTATCATGTTGCTCTATTATTATATATAAGTGAATAGATAGAATAAGCAACAGATATATATATCTATTCACTTCTGATGATATTATTTAAAGGCGTACAAACATATTATTGTATTTATATTAATATCGAAGACACATAAAAGACAATGAATAGTGCATAAATTGATTGCCTAGCACACACGGACTATGCATATAAATTATGTAGAGCCGACTAATTTCCGACGCGTTAGAAAAATTAAAATATAATATTTTCAAGTTACCCTGGCGAATCCCATAATTAAAGTGTCTGTCTGCAACATAGCAATAACTGCCTTATGTTAAGCTCAAGGGGTTATTTGCATGGTATTAAAACATGTAAAAGATCCTGGAGCTGGAAAAAGAGATAGACAAGTTGCGCTGGAATCTTACGGCAGAATCGCTGGAGGACCTAAGCACTATGGCCAATGATCTCAATAGTGCCTCCCAACAGATAGGTCTTAAGATGAACATAGACAAAACAAAGATAATGTGTAACGTATGCCGGTAGTTGTTGGGGCACTAATCTCGAAGTTGTCGACGAGTTTGTTTAGTCCGAATAGGTAAGTCAACTTGTCAGGAGGTCAATCTACAATTCAACTTGACTGGGCAGCGTTCGGGAGGTGGACACATCTTCTCGTCATTTATACCTCAAAACTTGAAAACGAAATTGTACAACCAGTGCGTGTTGCCAGTGATGACTTATGGATCTGAGACGTGTTCTTTCACTGGTGGCCGTATGAGAAAGCTCAAGGTCGCTGAACCGTACACCTCACACTGTGTAGTGTGAACAGGGATGAAATTATGAACCGGATGGTGACTGGGGATCAAACTCGAGTTCATCACTATGAACCTGAGTTAACTAAGATTCATAGTGATGCAGAGGAGATTTTATTGATCGATTATAAATATTAACCCAGATAAGCCTAGAACTATTATTTTCTGAAAACTTTGAAAATATTAATATTATTTGGTTTTATAGTTTAAAAGAAAAAATAGAAAAAAAATTGACTGTAAGGCTTTCAGGGAATCAGCCATCCTATATGTAGGACAGTAGGATAATAAGGAGAAATATAAGATCATACGACAAAATAGCATGTAATCGTAAAAACAATCAAGAAATGGGTACAAAAGGTTAAAAAATGTGTTTCATTAGGTAACTAAAGATTAGAAACATTATTTATGAATGATATGTTTCAAAACACTTGACATACACTCCAACATCACATTTTTTGCAGCGTGTCAAACAGTTTTAATGACATTGGCGGCAGCGTGTTTGCTTGGATTGAAGAATAACCAGGTGACTGATTTGGTCTTTTCGGCTATCAGCGTGTTCATGTTGGGAGGGTCGGCTTGGCCCCCTTTTGCACCCAGGACCAACTCTTATATATACTCTCATGTAACTCTTATATATTAGATTGTACATACATAGTTGTAGCTTAATCCACAATACATCAACCCAAGATTTGGGCCCGTACCCAATAGGTTCATCTTTTATGTACTCTTTTGAGCCATGCCTCCGATAATAAGGGATCATGGCTTCGTCTACAGTGTAATGCTCTTCAAGAGGAGAAAAGTCCAAAAACTTTTCATTTAGAAGTGGTACGAGTGAGCGTAGTTATGTATATTTGTCCCAAAGATCCATTATCATTGACATGAAGGTGGCGAAAATAAAGTCAAATCTATCCTAGTCATAGCAGAGCTGATCAAATCATTCTTTGTATCAGAGGAGTTGTTCCAATACATTCTTCTTCGCAGAAGCCATGAATAATCACTAGGACCTTCACTAGATTTTTTCCAAGTACCGTTTTCTCCACGCGTAGGTTCGTCTGTGTTCTATTCGACCTATAGAATCAGAAGGTTTTTCTTCTGTATCACCCACTGGAACGTGTTCTTGTATCGATACTGCCGGTTGAAGTAGTATATTTCGTGTTGATAAGTTGTTCAGCATCACATCTTCTTCCTCCAATTTTCATCAGTGGGGCAGGTGGTTTTGTACTTAATGCATTGATCTTGAGACCGTCCCTATTCCGTATAAAATCATAGCGGTTTTCGTAGTGCAACTGTTACAATTGATTTGCTGTCGGGCGTACGATTCCTTGCGGAGACATCTTTGTTATTTTAGGGTTCCGTACCCAAAGGGTAGGGTGGACCTATCACTAAACTCCATCTGTCCTCAAGCCGTCTGTCAGGCTGTGTCATGATACGTCAATGGGTAGACTAATTGAAATTTTCAAAGAATGTATTTCTGTTGTCGCTATAACAACAAATATTAAAAATTAAAATAAATTAAAAATTAAAAGGGGTTCCCCTACTAGAAACGTGTATTACGGTAGTACGGAACCCTTCATGCGCGAGTCCGAGTCACACATGCCTGGTTATTTTTATATAAGAGTGGGCAAACGAACATGCGGCTCACCTAATGGTAGTGTTGCCGCCGCCACTAAATGCACAAGGAATTAGGATTTGTTTTCGGACTTTAACAAAAGAGTAGGCTGTTGTCTTGAAGGTCCCTAAGTCGTATCGGTCGGAAAAATCGCTGGTGGTAGTCGATTTCACAAGGAAGTAGTGTGAGGAAAAAAAAAATCTTCTTGTAAATCGCACAGTGGTGGTTCGCTAATCATCCAAATAGTATGGATAGTATCGCGAGTTTTTTCGCGATGTGCGATGGTGAAATCGAGCGACTGGTGTCGAAGAATTCCTCAGAGCAATCCCCGAGGTAGATGTGATAAAATATGCAAAGAGATGCAACATCTCTTGGAAAAGCCAGTGGGTCAAAAAAAGCTGGCAATGGGGAGCCCCGGCCCAGAGATGGGAACAGTCTTCCATGTGAGGCCGAACCTTGCAGGCGATGTGCCGGCATGAAATACTGTCCCGCTCTGCTGAGCACGCCAAGCTTTTTAGATACTAATTTGGCTTTCTCTCCCAAGTGACCACAAAACTGCACGTCATTGATATGTCGACACTCAGTGTGATTCCGATACTGGCTGAGGCAACAAGGGCAGTGCCATGAAACTGAGGAGATATGATTAAGGGGTTCTTTTTAGCGATAATCGCGCAAATTTGTGTCTTCTGGGGATTGTACTGGACTAAATTTCATCATTATCATCATTCTTTCTTCTTATTCGTGTGCTTCATTACTGAAGGTCGTGCTTGTCCTGAAATGCTTTCACCGATGTGTCGACTAGCTTCCTCCATACCACTCTGTCCTCGGCTTGTCTCAGGGCAGTCGGAATATTAAGTCCCGTTATATTTTGAATCTGGTCGTACCAGCGGGTAGGTAATCGCCCACGATCTTTTTTCCTTCGATCTTCCTACTACAACCAACTTATCCAGATTGTCTGGTTGTCTCCGGGCAATATGACCAAAATAACTTAGGACTCGTTGGTAGCATATAGTGGATAGTCTGGTAGTAATCTTTAGTTGGTCGAGAATAGACTTGTTGGTTCTTTTGCTGTCCACGGTATACGCAACATTCTTCTATAACACCACATTTCGAAAGTATCGATCTTCTTTCGGTCAGCTGCTCGGATTGACCATGATTCGGCACCGTACAGAAATATTGAGAATACCAAAGCTCACACGAGTCTCTTCTTGGTGGTATTCGACACTTTCCTGTTTTGCCAGATTCTGGTTAACTTACTCATAGCTGCTTTGGCCATCTGCATACGTCTCCGAATTTCTTTGTCACAGCCTCCTGATTGCTTATAAGTGATCCCAGGTACACAAATTCATTTACGAACTCCAGGTCTGCGAGTTCTCCGGTTCGTCAAAAGTTCCAGCTCGATCTACTACCATGACTTTAGTTTTCTTCTATTATTGGAAAGACCTACCATCTCACTTGCGCGCTCGACTCTTCTAAGCAGTTCAGCCATTTCTTGTTCTGAGGAAGCCAATAGCGTAGTGTCATCAGCGTATCGGAGGTTACTGATTTTGTTGCCTCCAACGGAAATGCCTCCATCCCTCTTCTAGCGCTGTCCTCATGATATACTCGCCGTAGATGTTAAAAATAAGAGGGGATATGATGCATCCCTGTCGTACTCCTTTTTGTGGTTTGAAAGGAGCTGATAACACGTCATTCACTCTTACCATTGACTTCCCATTCTCATATACGAGGATTTTCCATAGACAATCCCACCTTACACAGTCAAACGCCTTGGAGTAATCAACAAAACACATCATTATCGAACATTAAATTCCCGGCTCTTCTCTATGAGTTGTCTAATGTTAACAATTTGCTCCCGAGTCCCGCGGCCCTTGACGAAGCCAGCCTGTTCATTAGGTATTTGCCGCTGTAGGTAAGGTTATCATCATTACAGCCCTTCAAAAGTCCACTGCTGAACATAGGCCTCCCCCAAAGAATGCTACAAAGCACGGTCCCGAGCCACGTGCATCCATTGACTTTCTGCATGTCTTACCAGGTCGTCACTCCATCTAGTGGTGGGATGCCCTACACTACGCCTATCGGTACGAGGCCGCCACTCGAGAAGCTTTTTTCCCCATCGGCTGTCGGTTCTTTGAGCTATTTGGCCGGTCCATGGCCACTTCAGCTTACTAATCCTTTGGGCTATGTCGGTTACTCTGGTTCTACTGCGGATATCCTCGTTTTTTAGTCTATCAGTCAGAGAAACGCCGAGCATAGCCCTCTGCATAGCTCGCTGAGGGACTGAGCTTCCTCATACGGCCAGCAGTGAAGGAACACGTCTCAGATCCATAGGTCATCACTGGCAACACGCACTGGTAGTACAATCTAGTTTTGAGGTTTCGAGGTATGCCTGACGAGATGTGTCGTAATCTCCCGAACGCTGGCCAGCCGAGTTGAAGCCGTCGATTGACCTCTCGGTCGAAGATGGACTTATCTAGTCGGACTATTTGTCCCAGGTAAACATGCTCATCAATAACTTCGAGCGTAGTTCTTCCTGCCGATTTTGATGGTTTTCACTCAATGTTCATATGTGTATATATACTGATTTACGATCTCATTCATAAACTAGCTGTGCCCGCGACCTCATTCGCATAGAAACTTTTCTTTGTTTGTTTTATTATGGTCTAACAATTTAATTCAATTATGAATTTTTGAGAAGCGAGACGATAAGCCTCAATATTATTTATTAATTATTTTCGATATATATATATATATATATATATATATATATATATATATAAAAATATTACTTTTCGATCACATAGGGTTATAATTATATTCCCTGAATAAGTTTTGTAAGGTTTATTTTAATCGCATTGGTTTTTATTGAACAGTGTCAGAAAATTTTTGTGTTATGTACAAGATTTCTGACTTTATTGAAAGTTTATTAGTCTGTAAAGGTGAAGTAAATGGGAAAAATCAAGTTTTATTGAACTTGACATTAGGAAAGAGTTCTTCAATCAAACTTTTTAAACAAACTTCAAAACGGTTTCATAATTGATGAGCAATTTCCCGTTTCTGAAAAGGTTTTTGTAGCAAAAGCCGTAAAATTTGCGCCAAAGAAATTATTAATTACAATTTTGCCGACCACGATTACTACTACACTAGGTCCACGTTGTTACATAATACCAGCGTAAATTAGTTACTCAATTCTGATTTTTTTAAGAATGTGCTAGATAGATTATATACATATATTGAGAGATTTTGTGCGATCGAGCTAAGTGAGAAAGCATTGCTACATATTCGTATTTATGTACCGATGCTTTCTCACTTACGTACGATAGACACGGAGACAAACGCAACACAAGAAACGGAAACCAACAATTTATATTTCTACTAAAATATATGCTTCAGCTAGATTTTAAATTAAGGAACCGTGGCGTAGTACCGTAAAAGATATCGTCATCAATTACCTAACAACTTACACAAAAAGTTGTCTCATACACGAGAAGATTTGGTTAGTTTTATGTTAAAGCGAATTTTTCATTGGTACAAATGGGACACTGTTTTGAAGATAAATTATTGGAATACAAACGCCGCGCCATACATGTTAGATAAGATCTAGAGATATCCAGTGAAGTTATGTCAATATAATGAGAAAGAAGCCATCGCGCGAAACAACCGCATGATCACTTGAAAAGAATCACGAATTCTCTTTGAATTTTAGAACATTATACGCAGGATCCGTAAGTTGTATGTTTTTAAATCACAAAGCGAATAAAGGGCTGAATTGCGAGGATTTTGTAGTAATTACAAAACTAAACGAAGCGTTAACTTATGAGCGTAGAAAGGAACAAGGATAATAACATTATGTTGTGTAGGTACGACATCGCTTTTTCGTGAAATTTGTAATAGCCCACGTAAGGCCACGTTGATGTTCATAAATAAATATGATATTTGTCATAATCACAGCGCTCTCGAAACCGAGTAGAGTTGTAATCTGAAGAACTAACATCATTATTCATTAATTCATTACAACCTACGTAGGTCACTCAATAAGTTTTGAGATGCACGAAATTTAAAAAGGAACGCACCCTTGTCCTCAGCACAATTGGCGGGATTCCATCAGGCCCACTCGACTTGTGGATGTCCAGGGAGAGGAGTGCTTTGCGTACTGAGCACTGTGTGAATCGCACATCAGGCATAGAGCACTCACACTACGGGATGGTCGGCGATGTGTTCCCCCCGTCATCAAGAGTCAAGTTGGACGCAAAAAAGGAGCCTAAAAGGTCGGCTTTCTCTTTTGCGGCGTGGGCCAGTGACTCATCCTCTCACTGACCCACGCTGTGCATAGATAGTAGATGGCTTACAGAAATTCCCTTGGACAGCCTTGGCAAGAAACCAGAATGCACGGGTTCCCGAAGGAAGGCGAACTAGTTTCTCGCCAATTCTGCCTATGTGCTCTGACTTTGCCTATTAATTTTCCTGCAACGCTTCCCGCGCTTTTCATTGAAAACGATGGATCTTAACCATGAACATTTGCGCGCTATGATATATTATGATTTTAAATTTGGTTTAACCGAACAATTAAGTTTACAACGGTTACAATCAGCATTAGGGGACTCAGCTCCATCACGTGCAACAATTTTTGGGTGGTTTGCTGAATTCAAAAGGGGTAAAATTAATCTTAAAGATGACTAAAGAACCGGGGCACCGCAAACAGCAGTAACGGGAGAAAATGTATGGACTACTGAAATGTTGGTGCGAGAAGACCCACGAATCACATATACGGACATCGAAAAGATTGTAGGCATTAGTTTGGGGAGCATTCATACCATCCTACATCAACATCTTGGAGTGAGGAAGCTTTGTTGTCGATGGATCCCTCGTTTGCTCTCCGAAAGCGAAAAACAGACTCCTGTGGATTGGTGCCATGAAATGCGTCTACGTTTTGAAAACGGGACGTCTAGGCGTGTTTCAGAAATCGTTACTGGTGATGAGACATGGATCTATCAATATGATCCGGAAAATAAAAGACAATCATCGGTATGAGTCTACTCAGAAGGACAGTTACCAACAAAACTGCAAAGACCTCGCAACGTCGGCAAAAAATGGTGGCTAGTTTTTTTTCGCGGAGCGGACATTTGTCGACGTCAATGCTGGAAAATTGTAGGTCAGTCAACTCTGAATGGTATACTACAGTTGCATTACCCAAAGTTTTTCAAGTTGTGCGGGAGAGAAGACCAAAGACCGGGCTTCGGGGCAAAGCATTTATTGAGGAATCTGGTGTTGAAACTCTAAGTCACCCACCCTACAGCCCTGACTTGGCTCCTTGTGATTTCTTTTTGTTCCCAAGAGTCAAAGAAAAAATAAAAGGCAAGTTTTTTTCAAGCGCCGAAGAAGCCGTGGCTGCCTACGAAGAAGCGATTTCCGACCTGTCAGATCAAGACTGGCAAATGTGTTTTCAGAGTTGGTTTAGGCGAATGGAACTTTGTATAGAGCATGATGGAAAATATTTTGAAAAGATGTAAAATAAACATTAATAGTATCTAGAATACTTTTTGTATATCTTAAAACTTATTGAGTGTCCTACGTATCAAAAGTCCACTGCTGAACATAGGCCTCCCCCCTCATAGATTGCCTTATAGGGCAATAATAAATACAGTGTATTTCCTCAAGGCATTGATATATTTTTTTTATTGCAGCCTTGATCTGCGCTACACGCTGCCAACCGCTGGGTCAGACGACATTGTGTGACTCCTTGGTCAAACTTATTACCAGGCATACTTACAAATAACGGATTGATTCCGGATTTTGGGTCGCTACCCAATGTCATTCAATTTTATCTGCAAGGACTTTCAGCTGCTGATATAGAACCAACAACAATTTGCGAAACAGTTCCAAATATAGACGAACTTAGTTGGCTCTTATGACCTATTCTATCCTGCAGCTGGATCAAATGTTGTGCCCGAAACTACGCCCTCTTGGGCTCGGAGGACTATTCCCCAAAGTTACTAATCATCCCAACATTTTTCTGTCAGGATTGTCTTCGTTTTCCTATTTCTGGAGTTACAACAGTATTTGAAAGCAATCCTAACTTATCGGACTACCGTCGTTTAAAATATCCTTATTCTAGTACAATAGTGACAAACTAGATCGAATTGAAGGCTTCCTGTGAAAGTTCACTTAGTTGTGCTCCGGGTTTTCCATATGGAAACCTTGCAGTGAACGGAGTGAGATTAGATGTAACACCAACAAGAAAATCTTTTTTATAAATATCTATTCTTCCTACTTCTTCGCTAACTATAACTCTAATACGCTTGTAGAGAGCATGGATTTACAGCATCACTTTTCAAGGCAAAATTATAAATCTCACAACTGTGAAAGTAAGGGCTACTTTAAGTTCAGCATGTAATACGGATTAACAGAGTTGAAAAATAAGCAAAGAAAAATTTTTGTCACGTTATTTATTCTTAAAATTCAGTGAAATTAAATTAATATTGCACCATATAAAGACACATATTATACTCGAATTTGTCGTCAATTTACTTTCACGTCGGATTAAAAAAAAACAACCATTTATTTTATTTTAATTTTTAAACACTCGTGTTTTATGTACATATATACTATTAGTGTCACAATAGTATTTTTTTAAATAAAACAGTATTATATCTCCACTGTTTTTTATTAATCGATACTGACATTTATACTTGCATTCAAAAGTTGATAGAATTTCTGTCCCGAAGGAGTATTAATATCTGTCCCACTTAACACAAATGTTCTGTATCATCTGAGGTGTAGTAACGATAAGGAAATAAAAACAATCTAACAAAATACAATAATAACAACAGAAACGGTTCTTGCAAGCACTGTACTAATGAATGGCTCTAGCACGGGTGTTGTTACTCGGCACGCATTCGCTTTTGGATTGTTGATGGCCTACAAGTGTCAGGAGATATACAAGTACATCGTTCTCTTTACAAGACTCTGTGAAGTGTCAGTACGAGGATACAGCGTAACGTATGATATGCACGCTGTGGCACCGATAACTAACCTTTTCTTAAAGCAATCACTATCACAGTTAATATAATTAATTTATTGTTCAACACATACTCTGTGTATATATACTTCATGCCGTACCCTGGTAAATTAGGGACTAAGCGCTCGCCATGATTTCACAGTACACTACGTAGTACGGGTATAGAACAGTACGGGTTTGAATCCCGAAAGCATATATATTATTATATAGGCTGCAACTTTTATTTTATATACTCTTTGTAATATAAATAAAGTAGTCTAGCGTAAAATAATCTGGGAATTATTATATAGGTAAGATTTATAAAATATTATATTTATATTATATAAGATATAATATGTAATTAAAGTATTCGAATATCACACAGAATATTTGAAAAGTTGCGGCGATTATTAAGACAACATTAACTCAGTTGAAGATGATATAGCTCGCACAAGCTTTGCCGAGCTGAGTCCCTAATGCTCGCTGACATAAATTCTTTGCTGGAGGAAAAATATAAAGGATATTTACTCATAATATTAAAGCGTATTTAAGGAATAAATATGCTCTTTTAATCTACTCTGGTACAAGTACTTTTATAAACTACAGTTAGTAGAGCCACTTGTAGCTTGATTGAAATTTAGCTGACTATATGTTCTATATTTTATAGCGTTCTTGAAAATGATTTCAGCAATATATCCTTACACACATAGGAACTGGCAGCTACTCTGTATTTATTGCATGGACTACATGTCATAATAGTCAGAGTGCGTGGCTACTGTGCCCATCTTGGGCTTTAATCCCAGCTGAAGACAAATTTGTGAAGAAACATAAATCGTATATGTTAACGCCAGCTACTGCAACCGGTTCCATGCATGACGTCAAGCGCCCTGCCACTCGGACCTACAATCGGTCATATAGTAAGAAATCGCTCAAGCGACAGTACACCCTTTCTAATTGTTTTACTTGCCATACATAAAATTAATGTACAATAATATAAACAGTTTGGCACTTATCCTGGGATTTTTGTACTATCCTGCAACCTTATCTGGAAGCTTGAGGGAGTGCTAACATTGGCGAACGTGACAGGACATTTTTAATCGGACGGCCACTAACATCATTGCCAGCACCAGATTTACAGCTTGTCAACCCCAATCGCCTAAACCGATTTGCAAAAATAGAACAAGCACGACAGCATTTTTGGACCAGATGGAGCCAGGAGTAAATTTGTGAGTTGCAACAACGCTACAAATGACAGAAGAAGCAACCCGACATCAAGCCTGGTCAACTGGTGCTCATCAAAGACGATGCACGCCTCCACTTAAATGGCCTCTGGGAAGAATTGAGACAATTCACCCAGGTGCTGATGGAGTTTGCCGGGTGGCAGACATTTAACTGCAAGGGGCACAATCAGGCTAGCCCTAAATAAAATATGCCATTCCTGGATGTAGAGGAAACAGCTTAAAAGCAGAGCTTTTAAAAAGGGGGAGGATGTTACCGCCAGCTACTGCAACCAGTTCCATGCATGACATCAAGCGCCCCGCCACTCGGACCTACGATCGGCCAGATAGCTAGAAATCGCTCAAGCGACAGTACACCCTTTCTAATTGTTTTACTTGCTATACATAAAATTAATGTACAATAAAATAAACAGTTTGGCACTTATCCTGGGATTTCTATACTATCCTGCAACCTTATCTGGAAGCTTGAGGGAGTGCTAACAGTATGTTTTCTAGACACAATGGATCGCACCACAGAACACTATTACTAAATTTCACTGTACAACCGCATGAAAATTATCATTATCATTAACTTCTACAGATTAAGCGTATACAATTAAGTGAATATCAATCGGACTAATTACAGTTTGATAACGCTTATGACTACATGGAAACATTCGTTGAAGCCTCACGGTTAAGCACATAGCTATTAAACTGTTCATCAGTTGTTAACATGTCTTATTAAATATTTACGTTCAAGAACAGACGAGGCATGCTGCTAAACTTATTAGAAAGTTACATCTTATTTGAAATCATGATTGTGGTTTGTTGATTTTTATACAAGTATGAGTATGTTTGTCACACTAATACTGCAGTATTACATGGGCTGAACAACACGACTGTGTTGGCTCGACCGGGGGTAGGATCACGCTCTCATAGAATACCATTGTGAAACAGTAGAATAATGCTGTTGTGTTTCGTATGGTGAGTGTAGAAAACCGAAGTCCATTCTTGACTAGCAGCGAGCAACGCAACGTGCATTTTGATTCTTAATCGTAGATAAATTTAGATGGTCTGTGTGCTTTGGTCAGTGGACTGTGTATTTGTTTGTTACTCTTATTCTATAATAATTTAAAATTGAAAAATTTGTACAACGACTCAATATAAATTATTAAGAATAACTCAAAAACTACTGGTCAGACCATGATATAAAAAAAAATCATCGAAATCGGTTCACCTAGAAAGAAGTTATGAGGTAACTAACATACATAAAAAAGAGGAAAAAACATACAGTCAAATTGAGTACCTCCTCCTTTTGAAAATCGGTAGAAAAAATACACGATTTTAAATAAGTAGAAGAAAAGAATTGAACTAACGTGGTCAAATTTAAATTGTATTACCGCGCTCCAAAATCTATTTGAAGTTTTTCATTCAAACTGTATTTTGTCTTTTAAATATGTATTTCAAGTAACATTTACTTCTTCCAACAACTCCAACTTGAAATGGACGTTGATATATGTAGGTATCTATAAGCCACATCAGTCGCTTATCATGCGGTGAACTGTGTTTTTTAAAGTATAAGAGTAAAAAATTTACACACAGTCTAGTATTCGTAGTTGCGTGGTTACACCTGAGACAGTAAAAAAGGTTTGCGGCTCTTTTCACCAATAGTAGGAAGCGGCCGAAAAGCTGAGAGCTATATCCAAGGTGTCAGGATCGGCTAGACCGGAGTAGGGCCACACTCTCACGAATCAACTATGTACCTAGTATCCAGGCTAGCACTATGCTTATCTCTTTGATATAACAGCAGAGTGCATCTTTAATTTTAATATTATGGGAATGCCTGATGCTTTTAACAAGTTGGAGTTCTTCTCAATGGAATAATGTTACCAGTATATAGATCGACAAACACTCTTCGATTTATGTCGTTTCTCACAACGCAAGAATATCATAAGATATAAAGAATAACTAATCCGTACGACGTCGTAACGTCTAAAGAAATAATAGCTACGTCCAGGAACTACGATTGCTAAAGTTCTTACTTGTATTAGTTGTTTAACTCAGTAAACTCATTTTGTTGCCTTAATCCGTCTATTCATTGAATCAACTTGATCCAAACAATTTGTCAAAGTAAATAAAATGCTGTCTCAAATAATTGATCGTTCATATTGATCGTAACTTCTGTAGTCGTTTATTACATTGTTCAATAACAAACACATAGATACTTTAAGAATTCTTTTTCGAAATTAATATCGATTAAAAATGGCCACCAAGGAATTTTTCAACCGCGCAAGAGATCATGTATTGCCACACGAGTACGACATATGTATTGACACTACTGTCACTCACTTGTCCTCAACAACTCATAGTCGATAAATTGTGATGAACTGTGAACTATTAATAGACACTCTTACATTTACAATTCACCCGGAACCTGAAATCCAGCAATTTACTATTATACACGGTACGTTGCCCCCACCTAGATTTCAAATATCGAGATGCGGTCTTAAACGTAGTGTGTAATTTATAGCATATTATTTTATTCATCGTAAGATATCGCGAGTACAGAAATTTATTAAAAGAGAAATATATTTAAATTATTGAAAGATAATATGAATAGTAATATAAATAATAATATAAGTTATAATACCTTAAATTGTTTTAAATATAACGCGCGATTTTATTTTGATTCATTAACGTCTCTCGCAACGCTACGGAATAAAAAAGCACTGTAAAACAGATAAGTTCTTTTACGCCGGCTGCTATTACCAGTTCACAGTGTAGCACTGCTTAGGTAGATTTTTATAAGAAGAATAAACATGATTATTTTGATTTTCAACTAGCTTTTGCCCGCGTGGGGGTTAAAATTGATATCGGTTAGAGAAATTACAGCCGATGTTCATCTTTTAAATCTCGCCTTCGACTTCGTTCGCGTAGTAGAACACTAGACATTATAATTTTGATGGTTCAACCCAACATTGAGTGTCATCATTTCAAGAAGTTACTGTAACCGTTACAGCCTATTAAAGTCCACTGCTGAACATAACCCTTCACCATAGATTGCCTCATAGGGGGGATATTTGCTACAGTTGACACACTGAGCAATTTTTCCTAGAAATATTATCCCTCAGACATGCCAGATTCGACGCGTGATAAATCAGCGCTAGAAAATAACAATTTATTGGTACCGGCGGATTGAATCCGGGATGCTCACGAACTATGACGTTTACGATGAGCGCTTATCCTCGAGCTTATTTGTTATATTTATGAAATTGCCCACTTGCAATTTTATAAATAAATTAAAAGTGCACCATAATATTAACATTAATATTCACGTTGTTAATATCACGTTAATAAATTAGACAAGATTGAATTAATTTCCGATGCTCTCCAGATTCTGTCCCTCTGGAGGATTACAAAGGGCTCATTATTGCAAAGAAGCTAAACGATCGTTGACGTAGGTTTCTAATTTAAATAATAGTTCTGGATTAAATTCAAATCGTCAAATAAGCTTAGCGTTTAATGAAAGTATTTGTTTAAATAATTGTTCTGAATTTGTAAAGCTATTTAAATTATGTCATGCGTGCGTAAGATCTACCTGATAATTACCAAATTTGTCAACCTGACTAACACGCGGGACACTCTGCTAACAGACGGACCACTAACAACCGACAAGTGACGAAAATTTCAACCAAAATGGTGATATATTTAAATTATCTGATGGATATAGGCTATTAAATATAAATTAAGGTAAACATTTTAGGAATCCTGTAATAAATAGTAAGCAAAACATTTACCAGTTTGTAATAAAAATAAAGTAAAATTCTAGCTGCCTAACAGAATTGCATTTAAGTAGGTTTTGAAAAAGTTAAGTGAAGAATCTTCTTCTTTTTTTTTTCGTTAGCTCGTAAAAGTTGCCTGCTGGGTATTGGCCTCTTTTATTGTAATATGTCGGGGAAAAAGTTTCTTCGTATTTTGTGTGTATAAAATTGAATAAAATCTCTTCGGTTGTACTGTTTGTATCTCGCTGGCTTAAATATTAATACAAATAGGGCATTAAGAAAAAGAAAAATAAAAAGTAAAAATTTTCAATTGCTTTTCTCTCCGCCAAAATGAGTGAATCTAACGAAGAAATTCGATATATTCGAAGTTTTATTACAAAAAAGGAGAAAATGTGACACTAGCTGCGAAAAATTTGTGACATTTATGGACCTAATGCAGTTGTAAGTAAGAGTAGCACAAAGTTGGTTCAAGCGTTTTCAGTCCGGTAATTTTTATGTCAAAAATGTAGCTCGCTCTGGTCGCCTATATACGGATAAAGTCGATGCCATTTTTGAGAAAGTGGAGCAAGATCGGCATATTAGTAGTTACAACATAGCTGGAGACTTCAGCATTGACCACAAAACAGTTTTTACCCATTTGAAAAAGTCTGGCTATACAAAAAAGCTCGATATTTTGGTACCACACGAGCTGACTGAAAGAAACCTAACGAATCGTGGATTCATTTGCGATTCTCTATTGAAACGTAAGGAAAACGAACCATTTTTGAAAAGATTGATACCTGGTGATGAAAATTATACCATCTACGACAAGGACGTGCGAAAAATATCATGGTCAAAGGGTAGTCAAGCTCCACAGACTGTAGCGAAACCCGGATTAACACGCAGTAAGGTGATGCTGTGTGTATGGTGGGATTGGAAGGGCATCGTTTATTATGAGCTTTTACTGCCGAGCAAACCCATCGACTCGGTTCTCTACTTCCAACAACTAATGAGATTCAAGCAAGAAATAAAGGAAAAATGGCCGGAATTGATCAATAGAAAAGGAGTGGTCTTTCATCATGATAACACCAGACCACACACATTTTTGACCACTCAGCAAAAATTGAAAGAGCTTAGTTGGGAAGTGATAATGCATCCACCATATGGTCCTGACCTTGCACCCTCAGATGTTTACCTGTTTCGGTCTCTTCAGAATTCTTTGGGTAGTGTTGGGTTAACATCAAGAGAGGACTGTCAAAACTACTTGTCGCATTTTTTGATCAAAAATCTCAAGATTTCTACAGCAACGGGATTACGTTACTACCTACAAGATAGCAACAAGCTATCGAACAAAATTGCACATATATATAGTAATTAAATGTAATTTAACTTCGAAAATAAATGTGTTGAATTTCTATATAAAATACGAAGAAACTTTTTCCCCGACCTTATAGACAGAATTTGCCTTCCATAATGGTCACGTTTGGCAGTCGGAACGCTGCTCTCCGTCACCGGTCTGGAAATTTTTCCTAAACGGGCATTACATAGATGTAACGATCTATCTACAACAACAAGTCCTCTGTAGCACATATTATAGTCGCATGCTACGACCGCCACGCGGTTAAATGGGTTGATAATCTCTTTGATAAAATTCATTCAATTGGCGTGGAAAATAGCAAGGACATGAATTGTCCATTTAAAATGACGGCTACTGACATGAGAGATCTTTGCACCACTCAGACCTATAATATTGGCTATAATTTTGTCAATGTTTTCCTGTAATAAATTGATCATGATGGTAACTGCTTAAAGAAAAATTTATTTATCGTTCCCACTTTGCGCAAGATGCGTCCTAAAATTCTTAAGTCCTTTACCCGTCACGCTATACCTACACTTGATACACTTAAACATCGCTCGACTAAAAGCAAAATTGAACCTCAACTATCAAATTCGAAACTAGAGCCGTTCATTCTATAGGACAGAACACGGCGATATTGCATGGTTATATGACCCTTAACACAAAAAGAGATACGAAAATGAACAGCGACTGTGAAATTTTTACATCATGTGTGCCTATTATAAATAAAAATAATACTTAGAAAAAGTAAATGTTACAGTATGCAAACCAGGTACCAGGTTAGAAACGTTTTGTTTAGTCGTTCATAATAGTAGCAGGACAGTAGGGACATACCACAGGGACGGGAACATTTTGTCTGCCTCTGTCTGACCATCCGATTACAATGTAAGTGTCTTCAAGACAAGAGTGAATAAGCTTTTGTTAATTATCATACAATCCTACTCCCCGCGGTATGGTGCCAAGAACGCTGGCTGCGTTTCCCTGCTGCATGGCTTTACTTATAGAATTTGAGCGGGAAAAAAACCAACCCTCTTATCACCAGAAGCAACGAACAGTCGCGGATGGAGTTCCTTTAGGAACTTCACCGCTCGTGGACCCCGCGGACCGATAGTCTCTACAGCAAAAGGCACAATATGTAGTCATCTCTCAGAGACTCATACTTGCGCCACTAACTCAGTTTAGCTGCCTCTGATGCCATCCCGGATCTAAACGAGGTACCCCTGAGATGAGAGGCTGCTAAAGTGTCACGCAAGCATATAGCATCCCACACTAGGGCTTTACCTCTCTCCCAAGGGACCAATGTCATACCGTCGGGTCTCTTGCCATCGTCTCTAAATATTCCACAAGGCTCTAAAACCGAGGGAATATTTATAGAGAGAAGAGCCCTTCGGATGACATCGACACATTTAAATTATGGAATGATAATATGAATAGAAATATAAAGAATAATTTAAGTCATAATACCTTAAATTGTTTAAAAATATAACGCGAGCTTTTATTTTGATTCATTAACGTCTCTCGCAACGCTACGGAATTAAAAAGCACTGTAAAACAGATAAGTTCTTTAATATTCTATCTCCACCGTCCAATTTACGCCGGCTGCTATTACGAATTCACAGTGTAGCACTGCTTAGTTAGATTTTTAAAAGAGGAATGAACATGATATTTTGATTGCCACCTGAACTTTATTTACAACAAACTTTTGCGTGGGGGTCGAAAATTGATATCAATTAGAGAAATCGCAGCCGATGTTCATCTTTTAAATCTCGCCTTCAACTTCGTTCGCGTAGTAGAACGCCAGACATTATAATTATAATGCCACAACCCAACATTGAGTGTCATCATTTAGTTTTTATTTTTAGTCGTTATTAGGAAGACGCTGCTGCCCATCTCCAGATTTGTTTCCCTCTATCGCCTCTTACGACACCTACGGGATGATATTGAATATTCTTACACCGACACTACACGGGCACGTTGCAGTAAGCGGGGATTAAAATTAAAATTGATTAGTAAACCAATTTGTATGATTTTTTATTTTCTGGCAGCACGCGCAAGTTTTGGGCGCTTGATAATCTTGAACAGACAATATACACCTGCCCATGCGAAAAGCGCAGAGCAAAAGCATTCCCCAATTAAATTTTCAAAAATATATTCAATGTACAGAAATTGTCTTCTTAGAGTTTTATTAAAGTATATATAGAAATATTATATTTCCAATACTAACTCATTCATAGTTTTATCATTAAGCCTTATACGTTGCTGTCTGGGCTTACATTAAATATAAAGAAATATTTTCAACACAGTAGCTGGGACCCGTATCTAAACATGTTAATAAAAGGAAACGTCCTTTTTCCCAGCACTCAACATACCGTACATGAATAGCCTGAGTTTGCGTACAAATACCAACGACTCAATATTTCACATTTATTGACATCTTGGCATAGCAGCGCCGCGTTTCGTCGAGAAAACGATAAAGTTCGTCCGACTTCACAAATGTCACCAGTATTCACAAAGGTAAGAAGGAGCTTCTATCTAACATTTATTATCCGTGGTACACAATATGCTCATCTACTATCTGAAGTAAAGTTTAGTAGATCACAACAAAGGCAACGTAAAATCGAAAGGATGTTGTCAATCTGAGCCTGCATAATTAAATTAAATTTGTAAGCATCCAGGCCGGCAACGCTTCTATGGGCGCTGGTGATCACTTACCATATTAAGTGAGCGCTTAGTCCGCCGAACTTAAATTTAAAAATAAAATTCACTGCTGGACATAGGACTCTTCCACTGTAGGGACGATATGATGTCACGCTTAGCAGACGGAATGACGACCGCAGTACCAGACGAAAGCGACGAAAACGAGAGCTTTCACATTCCCTCTATTTGATATTTGAGTATATTTTAAAGTACCTCTGTACGTTCGACACCAATCACAAATTTTTAAAGGTAACACGAGTAAGAAATTAAATCAGACATGAAATTAACTTTTGTTGCTCTCAAAATTCTGTTCCTCTGTGGATATTAATGCGCTCACTATGGCAACAAAGCTTAGCGATCAGTTCATACATACTCAATTAAACTCGTGCTTCAATTTTAAGTGCAGTGCGTGTTAACGGACAATACATGTATTTCATTCCTCCGACAGGGCTCGAAACCGTTTAAATTGAAACCGGTTTCGGTCATTGACCAAAACCGGTTTAGAATTTAAACCGGTATTCCACAAAGGTTTTGTGGAATACCGGTTTCCTAAATTTAGGTTTAGGTAGTAACAATTAACCGGTTAAAACCAAGCTTTGTAATGTCCCCTCTCCCTTACCCTTGCTTGTATTCAACTTTGTACGGCTGCGCTCTGTTAAATTCACGAAGTTTTTAGACGCACGTACGATATATTCATTGCATCAACGCGATCATAACGACATCCCTCATATTTTTCATCTTTCAGCAATTACGTATTATAAATAACAGAGATAAGTTTTGTTTCAATTAATTGTAGTTATCTCCACTTTAAAATTAAGTTTCGATATCATGTTTAATTTGACCTTATATATTTATATTGACTTTAATTATATTGAAGTTTTCTACTAAAATTACGCTTTGCATCTTTAATTCAATGCCTTTAGTTTTAGTAATATATCGCAATAAATGATGAACTTTCTTACAGAAAACGATTTTTTAAAATTGATGAAATTATGTTATAGTATTGTTCTTTTAGGACTGAAGTGAGGAGATCACCAGATTTTTTAGATTTAGAAGCTCGTGATTAGAACCAACCTCTATCTCGGTCTTTGCAAAAACTAATAATTACCACTTCTGAGGTAAATAAAGTTTAATTAGAGTCGTGTCTTCTAACGATAAAAAAATTTATAGTCTATAAACGATAAAAAAATTTGTTATTATATATATATTAAAAATAAATTACCATTTTCATCTCTTAATGAGGAACTGAAGCATATCTTAATATATGTTGTATACGTACAAGATGCTACTAAAATATTAGTTTTTTAAATAGAGTTAGACGAAATTGACTACTGATACAGTCAATAAAGAAAGATAATAATTTGAATCTAACAAATCATTATTATTAAAATCGGCTATTTTTGCTGTCGACTGTCACGAAATACATATACTGAAAATTCCTGTCATTTACTAACAGTAATTATTAATAACTCCCAATGAACTAGATACTCAACAGTATAAATCACACTGATATTTACGATCTTGTATTGAATTATAAAAGAGAATGTTAATTAAAAGTGCAACCAAGTTTCCTCACGCCTCAAGATCATAATAATATAGTGATCGCTTTTGAATTTTTTACAACCTTTCATACTTTACCAATATCAAAGAAAATATACACTACGCGAACCAATATGGAATTAAATCTATTTAAATAAATAAAATAGAAGTATTTGTTTGTAATGTCAAAATAACAGATTTTTACCAAATACATATTATGAAAGTTGGGTGCGTTGCCGGCCTTTTAGAAGGAGTAAGCTTTTTTCTTGAAGGCCCTAAGTCGTATCGGTCCGAAAAAATCGCCGGTGGTAAACAATTCCACAGAGAAGTTGAGCAAGGAATTATTTAAGGAATTATTAGTTTTATACGTGGTAGAGCCATGCTGCAGCTATATTAGTAGTATAGCTGTAGCACAGATGGGCTGGCTCTACCGAAGAAGGACCACTCTCACAGAATATTAGCGTAAAATAGCAGCTTAACACTGCTGTGTTTCGTATGGTGAGTTTAGAGAACTGGAGACCCTTTTTACTGGAAGAGAGGCATTCCATCTTAGTCCTCACGGGTGACAACGTATCTGCATTTTGATTCGCAAACGAGGATATGTGTAGATATATAAGGGCCACAGCAACCACTTACCATCAGGTGGACTGTGCTTGTTTGTCACCTATCCTATAAAAAGGAAAACTCCTAGTAAAACGCAGAGTGGTGGACCGTCAAGCATCCAGATGGAAAGGATGGTATTGTGAATTTTGACGCGATGTGCGTTCGTGAAATATGGCGGCTGGAATTATCCAAACCTCAGAGTACTCCCTGTGGTAGATGTGATAGAAAATGCGAAAGGACCAACATCCTACGCAGTGCCAGTGAATCGACGCGATCAGAAAGAACTCGGACGTCAACGATTCGAACCGCTCTGCGCTGGATGCGGTCAAATGGAGGAGCTGGCACTGGGTGCCCAGGCCTAGAGATGAGAACAGTATTCCATGTGAGCCGAATTTGCACTTTTGGTTGCAAGCGATGTGCCGACATGAAATACTGCCCAGCTCTGCTGAGCATGATAAGCTTTTAGAGGCCAATTTGCCTTCCCTTCCAAGTGACCACGAAACTGCACACTATTCAATATGTCGCGACGATTCCGATGCTAGCTAAGGCAGCAAAGGTGCCTTGAAACTGTGAAGGTACGACAAAGGGGTTCTTTTAGCGATAAACGCGCAGACTCGACTTCAGACATAAGTTTGTTCTGGTACTCGGCAACGTTTCCCGAGAAATATTGGCACTTGTATATAAACATCACCAGTGCTGTCGTCCACATAGCAATGAAGTTACCAGTCTACATATCATTTATATGCAGAAGAAATAGCGTTGATGATAGCACGCAGCCTTGTGGAACATCAGCCTTAATAGGCTTATAATCAGAGCATACACCGTCTACTACAATCTTGATGCTCCGATCAGCAAGAAACTGTTGATCCAATGCAATTTCTCCAGGAAGCCCATAGGAATAGAGCTTCGAAAAGCGCTTTGTGCCAGAACCGATCGAAGGCCTTCGCTTCCAAACTAACGGCCAATGCCTTCCCTTTAGACTCTACTACCTACGCCCATCTATGAGTTAGGTAAACCAGAAGATCACCAGCTGATCGACCCGACAAAACCGTTTACAATAGATTCCATTATTTTGAGAAGAAGGAGGAGCGGACGGCTTTTAAGGGATTGGGTGGACCAAAGCTGTCTTCCATGAATTCGAAACTACACCTTAGGGTAGGAGTACCGGAAAAGACGTTAAACCGGTGCCAACTTCGGAGCACACGTGTTCAGCACAATGGGTGGGACTCCATAAGTCCCACTCGTCTTGTTGACGTTCAGGGAGAGGATTGATTTGCGAACCGTGCGCTGTAAACCGCACATCCGGCATAGAGCAATCACACCGCGGGATGGTCGGCGGTGTGTTCCCCGTCATCGAGAGTCGAGTTCGAGTCGAGAGGAAGATTAACAGATCGGCTTTCTCCTTTGCGGCATGGTCAGTGAGTCCCTCTCTGTGCTGAGATGGAAGAGATGGCTGACAGAGTTCCGTTAGACAGCCTTGGCAAGAGACCAGAATGCACGGGTTCCCGAAGAAGGCGAACTAGCCTCGCCAATTCCGCCGATGTGCTCTGACCTTGCTTGTGACTATTTTGAAGGACCTGGAGGCGGAATTATACTTCGTTTTAAGAGCGCTGGTATTTACATCCCGAGATGTTGATGCGTCAGTCTATGCCCGGTATATTGTGATGCTATTTTACTGAGATCTGCCTCCGATGGGCACCACAGAAGTTGGAATAAAAGTTCCATATCCTGAAGTACCACATCAGCAACAACCCTGGGTATCCAGCGAGTAAACCACCCAACGGTGGGATGCGAAGACCGCATTCCGCCCCAATCCGCCGACCTGTAATGCCAAACACGGCGGCAGTCTGCGAACGCAACTGCAAGGGCGTGGTGGCACCACACTCCGGACAAGACTGGTCCTAGGAGTCCAAGAGGGCGTCTTCAGAAACCTGATATCCATCCGGTTGAGAGGTCAGCAGAAAGTCCAATAGGGAAGGTGCATAATCCTCCACATCTGGAATCCGAGTAGGCGAAGTAACCAGCTGTGTAAAACCATATGCCAAAGGCAAAGTCATAACAGATCTCCCGCATGATCGGTTAAATGTGAACCGAGCCATTCGACGTGGTGGGCGTTAAAATTGCCAAGGATAACGATCTCTGCTGCTAGCAAAATCTGTAGCCATTGGACGTGTTCAATGAGTCGGTCTTTTCGGCATTACGCTATATGGGACTATAGAGGCACCCGTAGACACAGGGATAGTCGTCGCCGTCTACGCGCAGCCATAGGATGGACAGGTCCGTACCTTCAAGACTGCCGAGGGTTGAAAACAGATGTCTTCTCTGACGCATGCGCAAACTCTCAGAGGGAGTGTTCCTGGGTTGTACGCCGGGTAGGTCTGGAGATATGAAGTATCAGCCTTTAAGCGACACTTAGGGACACCTGAGTCTCGGTTAAAAAAGAAAGGTCACTTCGTCCCCCCCTTCGTCCCCCGTATACGCGGGGCACGAAGGAAGTCCTACCAACTCAGGGTAGGGGCGGCTTGGGCGTGGATGCTCAGCGAGGATTCTCCGTCACCAGGGTGTTGGTACCCTCCTAGGGTAGTTTTGTTTTGATTCCTTCCATTCATGGTATTCTGCGAGGTCGTGGTATTACCCTGGTCAGGCCCAGCCATCGTGTGACATCAAAAGCTGCCGCGTGGCTCACTGTTAAAACGTAAACATGGAACAAATTCTATTTACATCATAAATAAACAACCGATACACAAAATGAATTATTTTCTTCGTATGAGACAAGTCCAGTCTTAACGAATAAACCAAACACAATAACTGCTTTCCACCGGACTCTTTTTGCGTATACTTCTCTAATACTTTAACGTTTTCGTTGTGCAAACTCCCACTAGACACTCTGATCGCGAGGTGAAAGAACGTGTCGCTTAAAGGCAGATAATTGACCATAAGTGCCCGCATGCGACACGGCATAAGCACCTCACAACATGAATCTACCTATCCATTCATAATTACTTTTACGTTTTACGGAATTAACCGGTTAATTTGGGTGTCAAAACCGGTAGTAACCGTAACCTTTACCGTTTAGGTTAGTTAAAAACCGGTTACTTGTTTAACCGGTAATTGAAGGAGCGATATATTTACCGGTAATTAATCGAAATTAACCGCTCTTTTTAAACTGGTTCCGAGCCCTGCCTCCGACATGCAGGTTTCCTCACGATGAATACATATAATAGAATAGTATCGTTTTTATTTAATATAGATCACAAGAATTAAAGTTTTCCCACGGTTTGGAAAATACCTTTTTCCTGGAAAGAACTAGCAAGAATCCCAGCGGGAGTTTTTTTTTAAACATAAAAAATTAAAATGTTTTCGTACTAATTGTATTTTACAATCAAGTATGAAAGTATGTAGAATTAACAATTAATTATATTTTCATACTATGAAAACATTTAGAAGCAACATGGTAGCGATCACCTCATTCCCAGGGCTTATAATCACTAGATGTATGTTAAGTAGTATAACTACACTCAGTAAACAGTTTTTGCTTAGTAAATATTTTAAAGTTTTCAAGAAATCTCGTAAGTACTCCATATTTTCTGGGACTTTGTTGTAAAAGCGTATTCATTGCTCTATAAAGAAATCATTGACTCTTTGTGGTGGAGGAACGGTATAACTAGCTTGTACTTGTTGCTAATAGTTACAGAATATTAATCATTATTTTTAATGAAACTATTTACGTTAATACATACCATTATTATTAAAACTGAGAGGCCAGTCAATAAATTTATTTCTTTAAAATTTTCTTAATAGATATTAGGTTATAAATTGTTTTAATGGTCTCTCATATACGCTCTCTGAAGCCCTAACCGACAAGCACATGGTAAATCAGCACTTAAAATTTCAGTGCCATTTAATGGTACTGTCGAGCATAAAATCCGACGAAATTAGTGCAGCCAGCGTTTAGCCCCTGAGATACACCGGCCTTTAACTTTATTTACGATTTATTATCCTCTTAATATTTTCTTTGAAAATTATAGAAAGAAAATAAACTACTTCAAAAACAACGATTGCTCGTGATCGATTAATTATTTGGGACAGTAATTTATTCACTTAACACTTAGTTTCAATCAAGTTTATCCGACAAACTTTTGGATTAAGAACTACGGAATGAGTTTGCTATGTACTCAAGAAATATTTGGCATAAGAACTTTTAAGTAATTCTGTAAGATGAATCAGGAGTAATTACTTAAATTTCAGCTTATATATCCGTTGGGTTATGTCAGTTAACATGATGCTGTGGCAATAGGCCGACCATATAGCTCGCATAATAGACGATCAATGTAGAAAAAAGGTACCTCAGTGGCAGCCTCGTATTGTTAAGCAAAACGTAGGGCGTCCCCCCACTAAAAGAAGTGACAGCTTGGTAAGATACGTAAAAAGTCGATAGATGAAGCACGTCAGGACAGTGGACTTGTTAAAGGCTACAATGATGATGATGATGATAATTACTTAATACTCATCACGCTGGACAGGCAGACATGCTACCTGGAAAAAGCATTTATACAGCTGTGGGTTTAATAAAGGCTGATAAAAAATTAGAAGAAAAAGTAAGCAATGAAGCATTCTTGCTTAGACCTCACAGTTGGGAAAGTACGTGTTCATGCATCAATTTGATCGCTTACAATGTCATGCTCCATGCACCATGTTAGTATCGGCGAAATAAATTAGGAATACAACTAGGCCGACTAAAGTGTACACTTCAATTTGATGCCGCGCTTCTCCTTTCACGTCCCCATAATTCATCCCATCGCAAAGCATATTGAGTCACACAATAAAATGTTTTCATAGTATTTATTATTATAAATTATTTACAGGTTACAAATGTGTGTGTGTGTGTTTTTTTTTTTTCAATATACAAACAAAATATTATATTCCTTCTATAATTTAAGTTGCTAGTAATAAAATAAAACCACTCTGACACGACCTGTATTGCTTGTTCAACATCATTAGCCTCGTTCATATTATTAAGGTGTCTTTTCACACCACATATCTTCAAATGAGTGAGATTTATTAACCTTTCTATTGTAGGCTAGCAAATGAGTAAGAGAAGTGCCCAGTACATAAATGATTATTACATTACAAATAAAAAGCCAAAGTTAAATAATCGGTCGTATTTTATGCCATTCTTCAGGTTAAAAAAATTCAAATGTTAATTTGTCTATCTGTTAGTCTATCCGAGCTGATCGGAATAGCAGAACCGATTGTAAGTTCCCGAACGCCATAAAGCATACTTTTGAACCCCATCCATCGACGTCCTGCTTCTCTTACTCGGTCGTCACTTTGCTGGCATTGGGGCTGCCAGTTTAGAACATTTCTCCATCGGTTGTCGGTCTAGAGCTTTCCAGGTCTGCTTGTGACGTGATTATTACGCATTTGTGACACTTCTACAATCTTACCTTACTCCTCTATATTTTTGCGTGAGTATTATCATGAGTCGGTAATGATGTAGGGGTACTGATTAGCACTTAAATATTTCCTGCGCAATTGACAGCTGTTACTGTATTCCGAAACGACTAAAACACCGCAATCTTAGCATTTTACAGCTGATATTAGACAGCAAGAAACATAACGGGACATCATTAGAAGCAACACGCTTTATTGATGTACATACTATGATAAAAAATCTCATTTATTAAACTTAACTAAATACGCCGTGAGCTATGTGTCGCATCATTCCTCACGACTTACCTGGTTTACAGTGGTAAATTAATTAAATTTAAACACGCGAGGTAATAAATGATGCTTTCAGAAAAAAAATATTTGCAGATAAATATTTATAGCACGTTCGATGTTCATTGGTGGCACTGGATATTATTTCTGAAAGTATTTGTAATAAATTATTATTAACATTTAATATACAATATTTTATTATATACAATATTAAAAAACTATAATAAAAATACTAAAACTAATAACTTAATATCATACAGTCCTACTGTATCGTGCCAAGAACGTTATTGCGTTTCCTCGCTCGAATGTATTATACTAGCCTTTGGGCGAGAAAAGAACCAGCCCTATTATCACCAGCAGCAACGGCCAGTCGCGGATAGAGTTTCTTTAGTAACTTCAACGCACGTGGTAGACTGAGAATCTCTACAACAAATGGCACAAATTTGTAGTCATCTTTCAGAGACTCATATTTGCGCCACTTACTCAGTTCAGCTGCCTCTGATGCCACCACGGCTCTTAACGAGGGTCTACGCAAGTTGCATCCCACACTAGGGCTTAACCTCTCTGCCAAAGGACCAATGTCATACCGTCGGGTCTCCTGCCATTGTCTCTAAATATTCCACAAGGCTCTAAAACCGAGGGAACATTTATAGTAACAAGAGCCCTTCGGATGACATCGTTCAAAGAACCGTGCCGTGAAAACCTACCAGCACTTTTCTTACATGAAAGTCCGTGGAGCCCAAACTTGTTGACGCTGCTACCACAGGGGCACTGATGGGGTTGACAATTTAGGAATTAAAATTATTCCTTTGATTCTTCTTCAATCTTAATACTCAATGTCTAACATCGTAGTGGCCTGTCATCCGTTACCGTTACAGCCTATTAAAGTCCACTGCTGAACATAGCTTCTACTTGAATTAACTCATAGAATATGCAGATAGTTGCACACTTGGCGAGCAGATTGGCAAACTTAATTTTTTAATTTTAGTCGTTATTTAGAAGACGCAGCTGATGGGCAGCTGACTTGGTTCCCTCTGTCGCCTCTTACGACACCCACGGGATGATATGCGGTAGTGGCCCATTATCAGTGTTACCGTTATAAACATGAAACTACTGCACTCGCACGCGGATATTTACAAGTCACCTCTTATTATGTTATTGATTCGGAAGGAAAACGTACACTACTACAGAAACTATCCTCATCTGTGATACTAATTATAGCCTGTTTTACTGTGTGACTTTGAGTTTATATTCCGGACATTTTATTAATTGCATGCACAGAAATTCTGCAGAGAAGCGACAAAGAGGTTCGTTTGGTTGTTGCATGGTAGTTTCTCATTAAAGTTCTTTCATCGCAGAAGTAGTGTAGCATCTGTATCTATAGTATATTTAATTATTCTGCAGAAATAGCAAACAAAATTTTCCTTTCTTGTTTGTGTTATACCAACAATGTAGTTAATGTCTATTTGTAGATTTTGTCATGTTTGTACTTAATTTGTTTAAAGCAGCGAATAATAGGCGCGTTTCTCACGATGTCGAATAAATAAATGAGGCGTTTTAATTATCAATGGTCACGTGCTTTCTAATCATCAATTATAGATAAAATATTGTTTGTCGACGAAAACACGTTATAATTTTCTACCTAATTTTGATATCGCTTTATCTTGACATGTTGGAACATGTGTCAGTTGTGGGTTGTGGAGAACTATGAAAACATTGAGAATCATCATCGTGAACCTGAGACTGGTTCCTAGACCTGTCAATTTTTACTCATAGTACTCAGATATTTTAGTACATATAAACCGGGCCTAACAGATGATAAAAATGTCTACTGTATTAGATAGCGCTAATCATTAATGATAGTTCGCATTTAATATACTGTAATATAATACTGTCTTTTTAACGCTCTGTTTCTTTGAATTTTGTGAAATCAAACCCTGGCTTCATAAACCGTATTTCGATATTATATTATTAAATAAGAATTAGTGCAGATAATGTTAATTATAATATTATTGTATATATGAAAATATTACAGGGTTTTGCAAAGAAAAGGGTCTTTCTTCCCTATAGGTTGTCGGTTTTGCGAGCTTTGTGACCAGTCTATTTGCCATTTCAGTTTACTATGTTGGCTATGTCGGTTACTCTGGTTCTACTGCGGATATCCTCATTCAAAAAGGTTACTAGGTGATTAGTACTAAGGTAATTAACATTTGTAATAAATATAAAGGCCTTACTGTACACTTAATGAACAAATAAATACTTGAATACTAAACGTTCAATAAAGTCAGAAGTCAAGACAAGTCAAATTTTCTGGAGCGGAAACTGGAATATGTTTATGAAAACGGACTACAGGAAATTCCATTAAAAATATAGAGATATTTTTATCGACAGGATATATTTTCACAGCAGTGATTCCACATGTAATTCAATATTTCCGATGACAATTGAAGTCTCATAAATGCGCAAATACCTTCATTTTTTTTTATCAATTCGCAAATAGATTTACTGAAATAATAATTTCTATCTGTTACTATTACTGAGGACAACAGTTCAACGAATTTCATTTTGTACTAATTTCAGTAGTCACACATTTTACTCACTGTAACTCGACAAAAAAAAATTTACCTAAATTAGGTGTTACGTGACAAGCGCCTCGATAATTTCCCGCGCAATCTTTATGCAATTTCAGTCAGCCTATTTAAATGTTTTGAAACGCAGCGTATAGGAAAGCATGAAAATAGCCTGTTTATTCCAAATGGAAATGGGATATTTTTTTAATTGAAGGAAACTGAGCATAATTATCCGTCAGGGATGCAGACTTTTGAAAAGAAACTGAGCTAAATTGATTCGTCAGAGATGCAGTTTTCTGAATTGAAAGGAAACTGAGCCAAATAAAAGATCCGTCAGAGATGCAGCCTTTTGAGTTGAAAGGAAACTGAGCTTAATAGGTCCGTCAGAGGTGCAGCATTTGGAATTGAAAAGAAACTGAGCTAAATAGGAAATTTGAATTAAAAGGAAGATCTGTGGGAATTTGATTAATTGATTGTGGAATTTTGGAAAAAACTAACTGAACACTATTTTAAGACGCTACTGTACACAAAGTTATATGTTTTTCCATTCGGGGAAAGAAATGAGATTCTGGGCATTTGACACTCGCGAACATACATACAGCTGACCATGAGAGAAGCACGGTTTTTCTAAGTTGACCCCGTTACCTGTAACGTTTGCCCTGCGCTTTATTAATTGTCATTGCAAAACTGAGCTTAATAGGCAACTGCAACCTTTTGAATTGAAAAGGAAGATCTGTGGAATTATAAGGATCCGTGGTATAATAACATTTTCACCTTTTCCTACGCCTGTCAAAATTGTATAACCGATTATGTTCCATCTAAGAAGTGCACACGCAGCCTTGTCCCGTTACATAACCGAGGAGCATCTAAATTTCGCATTAGCATGACTGGGACGCCTAATTTTAATTGCTTATGTGAGGGCACCTGACAACTCTAGAGAATTTAGAAACTCTACGGGATATGAAGTGCTCTGTTCTGTGTCCATAACTGTTCTACTGACAAATACTCTGTTATTTCTCCTGCTACTCTTAATATATCTGAATTTATTATGTTAATGCTCTCATTTTTTTGCAAGAATCGCCCTTTCACATAACCATTTGTCTTCATGCATGTTGTTCGTTAAATCTGAATAAACGCTCGCAATTAATTCGGAATGACTCTAAAATTACAAAATCTCTCGTAAATTTAACGCAGCCCTCAGCATCCGTTTCCAACCGCCCATCGCCAATTTTTAATAGTGTGTCAGCATAGTTTGCATTGATATCATTATACAAATGCACTCTCATATTCGTAGTTAAACTGAATTTTGTCACCTTGTTCCATAAAATAGACGACTTGAGGCATGTTTAATCTGCAGGTGTTGCCTTTGAATGACAGGTAAAGTTTGGCGAAAGTGTCAGTAAAACCACCATTCCTCCCATTACATCGGTATTGCCGCAAATCCTGGAGCGTTCGATTTAGTGCTTCTACAGCTTTTTATGCGACATTGTACTTTCGTCCCACACTTAAAGTTTGCATTGTCGTAGCATTATACCTCGTGCACTATTTTTTGCTAAAGTTGCAGATCGGCGATTCTTCCTGGGCTAGATTTAGAGGAGTTTAAAACAGAATGTGCAGTGTGGCCTCTGCTTACAGCGTGTGGTATATACCGGAGGCTACAGCCACAGCAATGTTTTTATCTTCCGTACTTGCGCTAATAATAAAGGAGACAGTTTCTTTTGTATGGAGATTGGGCACACAAAACTGTGATCACTCGTAATGAAATGTATGTAGATTTATTCTTATAATCTCTAGATTACTATAGTAATATTAGTTGTACCATATATAAAGGAATACTGAGAAAATAACAATCAAACGGCAACTCATTGTAACCTACAATCCCATACGGGCGACTGTCTAATTGTTTTTTATTGATATCCTATGTTATAATAGTGCACTGCGAATAATGAAAAGTATAAAAAAGTTGTAGGTTCTTCGAATTCTTAAGTACTACTTGGTGGATGGAATTTTTTTTAGTAGTACCGGAGTAAACAGTACGAATAAACAGACGCCGTGATATATTGATTCTTAACTGTATTTATTATTTATTGTGGTGTATTGAATACTAAGCACAGAATACATTACAAATGTATTCAATTGAAGCAAAAAGTAAGCCAAAAAATGCTCAACTAATTCTAAAAACAAGCACACATGTACTTATTCAGTTACACGGTTTTAGGTGCATGTGTGCGTCCAACAGTGAACTTTTAAGGGGTGTTTTGCGAGTTTTACCTCTACAGCGATTGTTTGAGAAAATAAATAGCACGTAAGATGTTTTGAACTGGTCGTGTTAGGATAAAAAAAAAACTCTGTATTGTCACTGTATTTATTATTGTAAAATCATCACATTCTTAAAGTAGTAATAAAAGTGACACATGCCACCAGGTGCAGTGTCAGGACATTGTTATTAATAAGTATTGATTGAATAACATGTTTACATTCAAGCACCATTAAAACCAAAATGACTGGATAGTAACATATCCGATTTTTACGATATTAACCACGAAAATAAATAGCATGTAAGGTGTTTTGAACTATTTGTGTTAGGATAAAAAGAAACACTGTGTCACTGCATTTTTATTGTTTATTATTGTAAAATCATAATATTCTTAAAGCAGTCTATTATAAGTATCACAGGCCGCGAGGTGCAGTGCAGGACATTCTTTTAATATGTGTTGATTGATTAGCATGTGTACGTCCAACCACAATTGAAGCTAAAATGTAAAATTCTCGAGTAGCAGTCTCGTACCGGTAAGCTCAAGGTGGGGCTACCCTCTAGATGGAGTGACGACCTGGTAAGACATTCAAAAAGTCGATGGATGGTGGCTCAGGACCGTGCTTGTATAATTCTTTGGGGAGGCCTATGTTCAGCAGTGGACTGTGTAGGGCTGTAATGATGATGAAGTTTTAAACTAGTGTACGGATACGGCTCGACCGGGATAGGACACGCTCACGGAAAACGCTACCAGCGTAAAATAGTAGCTTAATGCTCCTGTGTTTTATGGTGAGTGTAGAACCGAGTCGTTTTACTGGAAACAAGCACTCCATCTTAGTCCTCAGGGTGACAATGCATCTGCATTTTGATTCTTAAACGAGGATAAATGTAGATGTCTATGGAGCCACAGCATCTACTTACCATCAGGTGGACCGTGCGCTCGTTTGTCACACTTATTCTATAAAAAAAAACGAAAGGAGATTGTCAATTGAAAGCGATACGAAAAGGTACCAGAGCATCTATTCAACTTGCTCGGCGTTTATTTATAAATTAGGCGCTTTATTTATAATAAGGCACATAGTAGAAACAGGTCTGGCAAGCAACAATAATACAAGTTTTATTGATTATTCGTCATCATTACAACAATTTACTGCTGAACATAGGTCTTCCCTAAATTAAATATATAATGTAAAATATTGTATAGCCCTTCCGTCAACTGCCATCGCGTTTCGTCCCGTATAGTGTCGTAAAAGTCGTAACAGAGTAAAATAAAGATACCAGGAGATAAAGCAGTAACATCTCCCTATAGAATAACAACAAAGCTTTTGCCACAAGCGTAGTAGCAACTGCAAACTACTATATAGTAATGATGCATATTTATATTACTTTATAAATGCGTCATTACTACTTGTGTATAAATTATTCCAATCATTGTGAGGTTCATTTAAGTGGTATTCACAAATACGAGCGCACAGTGGCACATAAAATGAGTTATCAATCAGCAATCTCTCTTTTAGGTTAGTAGTTCTTTTTAGTTTAGGTATTAAGAATCTAGATAAATGATTACATAACTTAAAAATACAGTGACGGGAAGTAGAAGCAGCACGCTTATAACTAGCCACAGAATAGAATAGAATAATTTTTATTCAATATAATAATCATTTTTACAATACATAATACTTATTAAAAGTCATTTTTTACTTTTACCATTGGTTCGCAAAAAAACCTCTGTCCTGGAAAGAACCAGCAAGTAGCCCAGCGAGACTTTTTTTAAAAAAAAACACATTTTACAATATAATATTTTATACAATTGTTTTGAAAACATTTAGAAACAGCATGGTAGCGATCACCTCATTTACAGGGGTTATTATCAGTCATGTACTCTCTAGTAGTATAATAACCCACCATTACTAGACAATTTTTGCTTAAGAAATAATTTAAACCTTTTGATAGAAAAGGTCTGCATATTATTATAGTAATTGTTGATGCCGCTCTGGAAATGGCAGGAGTTACAGTTACAGGCATAAGGGTGATGGTGGATGTTACCGATAATATTCATGGATTGTAATTCCATATCCCTGTTATCTTGTGTCTCCAAAAGTTGTAGAAGCTCTCAGCCGACAAGATTGCAGACTCATTCTAAATTATCCACCTGAAAAGTGTTTTTTTTCATCAACTAACCGAACAGACTATAGTTTTACAGTGTCTACCACCTAAATAATAATATTTATTAATATTTTATTTATTTCAATCTTTATTACAAATAAACAGTCTTAATGCCTCTTAAATTATATATAAATAGCATGTACTCAATTCCCTTCATAATAATTTTGTAGTAAACCAGACATACAGACATACAGATCCATACATTTTTTATCTTAATTTTGGTAAAAAGACATAATAATCCAGATATTCTGACCTTCCGTGTTCGTCCATCGTACCGTCGTCCGTGTTGTAGAATCACGGTGGCGCCACCAGAGGTCAATCGACGGATTCAACTATGCTGGGCAGCGTTTGGGTGATTACGACAAATCATCTCGTCAGACATACCACAAAACCTCAAAACCCGTTTTAGAGATATTTGAACCCGTTATACGAAGCCCTACAGACAAACGATTAGTCAGTGCGCTATCGAACCGCCATACATGAAGCAGTATATAGATATACAGATGAAACAGATTTAACAATAAGATAAAATAGTAATATTGACACAACCAGTTTCACCAGAGTGACGTTAGTCACCTCGCATTTTCGCGACGTGTCGGTGCAACATTTTACACAGGTGACTATAAATATGAAATACTGAGCGGCTTGGCATTACATGCAAAAGCGAGATGTTTTTAAATAATTTCATGTAAATAGACGTGCGGCGTGTTGTGGTGGCATTATAGAATCCACTACCCCAAACCAACCCGTGGTGTCAAAAGGTGACAGAGGGCAATAAAACAGGATATGTGCAACAGCATCTTCCAAAAAATATGGTTGTCAACCCGTCTGCCAAGAGTGGAAACTATGGCAAAATCTACCCCATACTGTAATCTATTGGGAAGGTCTGTGTTTATCAGTCGACTTTTATTGGCTGTAATGAATGGACGGATGGATTGTCGAAATGACGAAGTGCCGGGAATGCCAGAAAATTTGCACTCTTTCAGAAATCTAATTGAGCCAAAACGGCCTTAAATTCAGTATACAGCAACTAACCTTATTTTATTCGTTCTTTGGGCGTCATACGAGTCCACTATGGAAAATGCTAGGAAAATGCTTGTGATAGATTGTGTTATAATAACCCCGTTTATCTTTAAGTAATATACGAGAATAATACGGCGACCAGAATACAGCGTCAAAGGTGCGAGTCGTCTGGTACTGCGACTGCCAAACCGTCTACCAAACGTGGCTAATATGAAAAAGCGTTTACTTGGATAAATGAGTCTGAGTACATAAATAATGACTCACTGAATTTAAACAACACGGACGATAAAATTGTAACGCTCGACATAAGAACATATTTGTCTTTTAAAAAGCAACATTAAATACCCTTACGTTTTCGCAGCTGTGGCGGCGCTGTCGTCGCGCCACAAGCGAAATACATCGAAGCCTAAATCGCGCTATCAAAGTTCCGAATTAAAAACAGTATATAACAATATCGAATTACCACTGAGTTATTGCCCTCGGGCAGAACACCTTGCCCGGCGGGAGATCTTCCCTTTTCCTTTCACGGCCACACAGCATTTAAAACAAGCGCGTTTAATTTCTCAGAATATTAATAAATGTGAAATATTGAGTAGCTGGTATTTAAATACGAGTAAAAGGTGAGAGGTTTCGTCACATGAATAATACGGTGTTACAGCACCCATGGTCACTCACCCATGGACTGAGGTAATTGACGTCCCGATATCAGAATTAACCCGGAGTACCTTCAGCTTTTTTAATTGTTAATTTTGGTCCGATCTACGCAGAATGATCTTACTGTGTCTTGAAGTCTTGCAGTGGTATGCTTGGGTTTAGTTCTAGTTTTATTAATTACAGGATCCCAAGCAGGTGGTAGTACCCAGCCTCCATCTCTATTGAAATTAGAATGTTTTTTTTTTTAATTTCAATAGCCTCACGTATCATCCTTGGTAATAATCGATGTTCTTTCGCGAGAATTTGTGGTTTATATATTTAATGTAATGGCAGGCCAGGATACGATCACAAACTGCAGACTTCCCGGAACGTTGGTATTCAACGATTTATCAAAACCCGCGTAAAAGAACACATAGCTGACGTGAAATTAATAAAACTAGAACTAAACCCAAGCATACCACTGCAAGACTTCAAGACACAGTAAGTTTGTTCTGCGTAGATCGGACCAAAATTAACAAATATAAAAGCTGAAGGTACTGCGGGTTAACTCTGACATCGGGACGTCAATCACCTCAGTTCCGCGTGACCATGGGTGTAAAGCACCCGAAACGTCGGAATTAATAAAAATAATTATTAAACGTGATAGAATCCGTAAAAGTAGTTTTATGAAAAAATAAGTTTTTTTTTTCTGAAAATATACAGTCACAAAGAGAATTATTATTTTGATTGATACGTCGCAGCCGCAAGTAAACGCGGAGGTTGTTGGTCAGGCGTGCACGATAGAGTAAGTAATGTAACTGGGGAGCAATATCATGCGTGTATCACGCGTGAGTCAGCGAGAAGCCACCATAACGTGTCCTTATTGCAAACCCCCTATGAATAACTAGTGAACCGCAAGGTCGCGTACCCAACTCTGAGAAACCCTGGTGTAAAGAACCAGAGATCCTTTTTACTGGTAACGAGGAACTCTAACTTACGACTCGTAGTCTTCAGGTTCGACAACACATTTATATTTTAATTCTTAATTGAGGATTTTTGTAGGTGTCTATTAGCAATGATCTAATTACCACCAGGTGGGCTGCTTGGTCGTTGGTTAACAACAAATATTTTAAGCAGTACTCGCCAACTAGCGCATTATTTGACAGATCAACGTCAAAGTGTGGACTTTGTGACGGCTCATTATTATTATTATTATAAATAATATAATTATATTCAATATAAAGCCATTTAAAATATCATAGATATAATGTTTTGAACAATTAAAATGCGCTAATAAGCATAAAAGTTTAAATATATTCATTTAAATATTAAGTATTCTAGTATAAAGGCTTAATATTGTCTTAAAACCTTTAAATTTATTAAAATTGGCTAAAATATTCAAAATGTATTAAATAATAGAAGTACAAGTCGATTACATTCTATAATAAAGATAAATAACATTAAAATATAATTGAAAAAATGGTAAAAATTAGTGAGGGTATTCTTGTATTACTGGAGGGTTTTTTTTTAATAGAAGAGGGCGCAAACGAGCATGCGGCTCACCTGATGGTACGTGACTACCGCCGCCCATAAACAAGCGCAAAACCAGCGGAATTGCCAGTGCGTTGCCGACCTTTCAGAAAGGAATAAGCTCTTTTCTTGAAGGTCCCTAAGTCGTATCGGTCCGAAAAAATCGCTGGTGGTAAACAATTCCACAGAGAAGTTGTACGAGGGAGAAAGAAAAAAAAAATCTCCTAGACATATCATCTTAGTGCCGGTGGTAAGCGGGTTTGTTGTAGCAATACGACTTACCCGTGGACATCGCACACCCCTACCGTTTGTGGGCGGCGTTTTACTTTTGCGCAAGCATACTAACTCCATGTCTTAGTGCAGCGCAGATATGAGTTTTGGCTACTGACGTCTTAGTGTGCTACTATGATACGTTGTTATTTTTACTTAACAACAGTACCGATTTTGTTACCAAAGTCGATAGGAGGGGGCGCCATCCGTATGATAGTTCCATTGATGCTTACTGCTACTTGCGGTACTGATGTCTGCTGGGATTGTATGGGGGACCTTGGCATGGTGTAAGCCCGACGATAGTCGTATTGATGCTTGTTGCTTTCTGCAGCATTGCGTCTCTACGATGGTTGTTTGGCGGTTCTCAATGGCGCTCTCGGCGTCTTGGTTTGACTACAACCTAAGTAGTTTTGCCTAAGTCAGGTCCATTAATTAGGGCTGCAGACTGTCTGACCTCCATGATGATTGTGTGACCTACCTTTGAATGATTGAAGGCAACTTGGTGGGTGAGACTAACATGATCGAAAATGCATAATCTCAACGTTATGACACAAACCCTTTCTGATGTCTTTCTGATTATCATATAACCCTTTGGTTATATCTGCCATTGTTTTGGTTGATGGACATATGCTGACCTCATGCGGGTGGTAGCTTGAGGAGAACCTGAGGAGGCTCTCAATGCGGCCGAAAGCCGCGCGCAACGTGGGACCCATTCCTTGAGGTTAGCGGTAGACTCATGAAACGCCTTGCGGCTAATTAGTCGTGCTTATCATGCAATTGGTGGTGATGCTTACACACATATCACGTCTGCAGGAACGGCTGTCTAGCAGGTGGTGGCATTCACGAGGGTTTTATGGCACAGTGCCTATTATTGCCTAATCCGTGTGACATACATTCATTGTGGCTGGATTTGATAGTATTCCGTGGCGAGTGTTTACACGCATTGACATGCGCGACTTTGATCGATGTTTGTGCTAAGGCACTACCAAGGCCCAGCCCTCTTTACTGGTATGCCAGTTATTTTGCTGTGGACCAAAGTCCAGTTCCCACTTAACGTCCTCGGTGGAGTGCGGTTGTCTGGCGCTCACCGCACACCGCGTGTGTGGACAGTGTGCCTCCACATTTTTTTATGGGGAGCGAAAGCTTGTATCTGGTATTTTAAATAAAATATTGTATTTTTCGAAGTGGGAAGGGATTAATTAATAAGTAATTGACTGATGTGAACCTGATACAAGTGGAAAGGGACGATTTAATGTTCTTAACCTCACAATAATGAAATCTTAAATAACTAGTTATTTAATATTTTTAATTATGAATAAAGGACAGACGGAAACTGAACCAGGAGATGGGCAGTAGCATCTTCCACCCACAACAACTAGAAAAATATGCAGTAGTCAATCCACCTGCCAAGCGTTTTATTCTGTAGTTAGATGGAATTGTTCCTATCACTACTTGATCGCCAGAGCCTATTTATAAATATTTAGAGTAAAGTACGCTGAAATTTTGAGGAAAAAATCACGATTACACATATTACACTTCTAATACTCTGTATATGCAATGAAATTAATCATCATCATTTATATTCAACAATGTATCAGGGGTAGTTTTGTTTCGAAGAACAATTACTGCTTATGATCACGGCCTCTAATAACTTGCCTTTAATGTAAAACATCAAACAAACAGCTTTTTTGTAATACCAAATGTACTATAAAATAATGACAACAACAAAGTGTTGAAACACATATAAGCACCTTTGTATCTTATGATTTTGGAATAACGGACGGTATTTAACTTTAATAAATGTCTCAAAATACAGTTCAATATAACTTAAGCGACTTAAATTGTTTTGTCTTTTATATAAAACTAAAGTGACAAACCAACTTACTGATTATAAAAGCTACTGCAGTCCGTGGACACATGCAGCAAACTTCAAACAAATTATTATCACCGTCAAAATACGAACAAATGCAAAGTAAAACAAAAAGTAGACAGTGATATTTCCATTATATATTTAAACTCTTAAAAAATTCACTACACGAATCTTCCATTACTATACTTAAAAATTTTAAATCCACAGGACAACGGACTGAATTAAAACTTAGAAATATATTAACTAGTTAATATTAGCGCTAGAATGCATGATATTGTAAAGTTAGTTAAAAATCGAAAAGCAAGTTATATTTAATATAAATGCCTATACACGATTGCTTGAGTTGTGATGTGTTGTATGGCGTAGATTATCCACACACCATTTCGACCCCTGGGTGTCAAGAGGAGATGGGCAAAAGGTTCGTAAATCTCACGGCGTCCGATAGATGGCGGTATAACCAGACGTAAATTACTGCGATAGGGCCGCAGCAGCGACAAATGTGCGACATGTCTGTACCACGATTGCGAACAAGCAAATCCTCCCTACAACTGGAGAGGTTTGTGTGCAGTTTATTACTTAACTCTCATTTTATAATAACAATTCATAAACAGGTTTGCACATTTATCTAATTTTTTGAACGTGTAAACGTTAGATTTTTTTATCTTCATAGCCTTATTACAGCCCAAGAAACCAAACCTGAGATACCTGCATTCACCAGCTTCCTAAATCTCAAGTCTTCACTCCATCTAGTAGAACCGCCCACACCTTCCTTACCTGGAACGAGACTGTCGCTCGAGAAACTTCTCCATAGATTTTTGATTTGAGCTACACGGACGGCACATTGCCTCTTGACTTTTCAAATATACGTAGATATGTACTTTTTGGAAAAACGGGGTAATATCACCAATATTATTGACATCGATAAGCAAAATTGTACTTAAATAATAATGAATGGAGCTTCTATATTGTCTTTGACACGAACGTTTGATAGAATATGACCTACTTTATATCGGCTCATACGTCCTAGTGACCTAAAAACTTATTTTTTATTCACAGAAACGGAATAAATAATATGAAATATGAAAACTGACGCTACGATAAGCAACACAGTGAAAATTTGCCATAATATGTAACTCCTTTGTTGAATTGCTCATAAACAGATTCCTTCTTTTGTTTCTCAAAGAAATATTATTTTTTAATCAAAGAATAATATTACAAATAATAATATTATTTTTAAGGTGGTCGGTTCTTTTTCTAACTAGCAGCAGCCTGGTTGATACGACCCTATTACCTGTTTCTGCTGTCTACTAGTAGTGCACCCACTGCTGTGTGCCATTCTTGAGTGGCTAGGTTCTATGAATCAGTATGAAGATGCCAATATAATTGCACGCCATGTGACATTTATCTTATTCCACAGGGTGACACGGCATCGCTTGTCTTTTGTTGAAATTGGTTGAAGGTGTCGATGGACTACAGCAGCTACATTCATACCATCAGGTTCGATGATATAATATTTGTATAATATTAAAACAAATTAATTTGTCAATAATGTAAGAAAATTACTATAAAAAACACGAGTGCAGTTCACAGTAGAAAAACCTTCAAAGGAATGAAATATGAAACAAAAATATTTGACAGCAAATGATTTATTTAATTTGATAATTTTCAACCACAAGTGCGGCATAAAATAAGATAAAAGTTTAATTTTATAACAATTAAATATGTAATATTTAATCCTTGTTTTTAGACATTTAGAGCCTAATTTTAGTGTATTAAATCAAAATAATATTTTCTTTAGTGAAATAAACAAATTCATTAATTTCATGTCTGAACTGGATGCTATCTTCTCTTCATTCACATCATCTTGACTACCTCGATGGTCTAGTGATCGTAAACGTGGCTGTTGATCATAAGGTTCTGGTTTAGAATCCCGGCTTGGCCCAAAATCTATTATTGAGTTTTTCTATCAAGGTATTATAAGTGACAGCCGGAGTCAGGAAGTTACTGTTGTTTCATCCTCGTGCCTTAGATAGCCGTTGATCCTGCGCCCGATTCCTCTCTACGCTAGTATCGGTTTGCCGTCCTATGGGACTATGAGAGTGCGAAATTATAGTGAGTTTGTGCTTGCGCATACACTCGTACACTATAATCCTGTCCTGCGGGCATGACTAGCCTCCGTTGAGATTGGCTTCCGTGACCGAAATTCAGTCTGGAGGACATTATCATTATCATAATTTAAAATCCATGATCTTTAAGTTCCATAGTCCGTACCAGTAACCATTAGGCTATTGTCACTTCAAAATTGTTGTTTTTGTTTTTGGTATTCTTTTATGGTGATATATATTATGGCATAATATATCCTCCCCCATAAATTGCTTCATAGGAGGATTTTGCGATAGTTGCCATGCTTGTCAGTCGGGTTGACTACCGCATAATTTTTTGATTTTTTTTGTGACTTGACATTGTTCTCTTAACGAAACTATATAATCCTAGACCACCTTTGAAAAATCGAAGGTGAATACATCACTCAACTTCTAATTGCCGACGATATTTTTCTTATTGCAGAATCGCTGGAGGACCTAAGCACTATGCTCATTGACCTCAATAGTGCCTCCCAACAGATAGGTCTTAAGATGAACATGGACACAACAAAGAGCATGTGTAACGTCAATGTAACACCTATGCCGATAGTTGGGAGCATTAAGTTCGAAGTTGTTGATGAGTACGTTTACCTGGGACAAATAGCCCTACTAGGTACTTCCTTACTTCGACCAAGAGGTAAATCGACAGATTCAACTCTGCTGGTAGCGTTCGGCATATTACGACACATCTTCTCGTCAGGTTTACCTCAAAACTTGAAAACAGATTGTGCAACCAGTGCGAGTTGCCAGTAATGACTTATGGATCTGAGACGTGGTCCTTCACTGCTGGCCATATCATGAAGCTCAAAGTCGCTCAGCGAGCTATAAGGAGGCTATGTTTGGGGTTTCTCTGCGTGATAAACTTAGAAATGAGGATATCCGCAGTAGAACCAGAGTGATCGACATAGCCCAACGGATTAGTAAGCTCAAGTGGCAATGGGCCGGCCATATAGCTCGAAGAACCGACAACCGATGGGGAAAAAGTTTCTCGAGTGGCAGCCTCGTACCGGTTAGACGAGTGAAGCAAACCCCACTAGATGGAGTTACGACCTGGTAAGACATGCGGAAGTCGATGGATGCAGTGTCATCTTCGATGTCATATTTTCATTAAAGTTGGTACGATTTTCTCATTTTTTGTTATAAGAGGAAGCAAACGAGAACATCTGCAAAACTAGACAAGTTTCAGGTTACCGTCGTTTTAGAAAGAAGTAGGCACTTGTCATGAACGTCCTTAAACTCATTTATTTAATAAGTGTAAAATATGACTACTATACACTTTCAGTGCACTCACACTGCCCCTAGATACGTGCCTGTATAGTATCATTGTTCCTGTCCGTGCTCTTGTATTTCCATCACACTTTTGCAACTTAATATATTTTACCAATGTATTGAGCTAGTATCCCGTATCGTTCGAGCACTTACATCTTCAGTACACCTTCAGAATTCTTGCGCAGCTATGACACTTTTAGTACTCGCACATTGCCACTGTACCGGTATCAGTGCACTACTGGAGCTCAAGTCCGTGTACTCGCACCTTCTGTACGTCTTCGATACATTGAACACTTTAATACACTAAAAATACTTTTGTAAAGTTTAATTTCATAAGCTTTAATAACAGTACCCAAATATTGACAACCATATCAAAATCTTCATATTGCTTTTTCGCTCTATAATAACAAAGTTAAACAAAATTTGTAATTTTCATTAACATTTTCCAAACTAAAACATTAAATTTGACCAGAATATATTATTGGGTCAGAAAGTTAAGCTTCAGAAATACTTGAAAAGTAATCGTTTACACACATTACGCCCTTTTATGTTTCTGTTTCATTACCTTATTACTGTATCCCATCAAATTGAGCCGCGCGTTGAATGCAAAATGTAGACAGCTCAGCAATAGTCGAGCGGTGGCATTACAATTAAAAAGAGATCGTTATCATTGTCCTATACAACTGGAGCCAATATTCGAGCAAAATTGTACTTTATCGGTTTTCAGGTTCTGGATGTATTGCTAATGTCCCAGTCTCTATTACCGGTGCAAAATTTACCACAATATATTTATTAAGAGTTGGTAAAGACAAACGAGTGGATCAGTAAGCACGTGTAGCAATTATCACGCGCAGTGGACATTTTCCAACTCTATGTAAAAGGTGTTGCTACAGTCGATACCGGTCTGGAAAATTTCATCATCTCAGTACAGGAATGTTAATAGCATGTTTATAATTGTATGAATATTCCTTTATTTAGGGTTCCTAGTTAAATAATAAGGAACTCTTATAGTTTTGTCATGTATGTCTGTCCGTCCGTCCGTCCGTCCGACCGTCCGCGGTTTTATTCAAAGACCCTAGGTGCTACAAATCTGTAATAATAAGCAGGTTGGCAACCACAGTTTTTTTTTTTTGAGTTGGTATCAGGAAGATGCTGTTGCCCATCTCCTGTTTCATTTTTCCTCTGTCGCTTCTCATGACACCCACAGGAGGATATGGGGTAGAGAATATTCTTACATCGTCACTACACGGTTATTCTATTACAGTGCGATCTACAAATTACTTTTATTTTTCATTTACCAACTAACATTTAATATCAACGGAGGGAACAAAGGAACTGTGCCTGCGCTATGTTTTATTCTGTTTTTAATTAAATCAATTACCCGCTGCAGTTTAGCGTTAAGCCGTTATACTTGTTCTTTATATATGGCTAGCCTTAAATGATAGAGTATTTTGTAGAACTGACAATTTTATTGTAGTTTACTTCAGAAATTGTTTGCTGAACAACAATTATTTTAATAATTATATGTGTAAACAATTGAAGTTCCTTAATTTTACAACTTAAGAGCTGATGTATCACGAAGCTCGATTTATTCACTCTTTTTTTATTACTGGTGCAGTATTAGTCCAATTTCTGTCAATGTCAATGAAGTTGAAGTGCAGGATTGCACCGTGCAGTGCGAGGTTTGTGTACATTATTTTATTTAATACAAACGTTGGTGCTTGTGTGTACTTATAGATTTGACTTAATATACGAATATGTAAGACTTCAACAAAGACTTCCAAATTTATTTTTTATTAAATTGATGCGACGAACGACCATACAGTCGACCTGACGGTGAGTGGCTACTGCAGTCCATGAACACCTACAGCCAACTTCAAATAAAGAAAGCTACAGATGCGTTGTCACATCTGTGGATTAAGATGGAATGCCTCATGGCCGGTAATTATATTGAATCTCTATACTCTTCAGACCGAAACACTGTAGTGCACGTACCTACCCAGGACTGGGCTCTTAGGCAGAAGAGGAGTCCACCTAGTACAGTCTCAAAATGTATCAAACGGTAATAAACTTTGAAAAAATTGCTGTAAATGCAGAGAATTTTAAAATAATCATTTAAAACTGTTTCAAAACTTTGTTAAATATTCAGTCAGGTAATGTAACAATGAACATACATTCTTATTAAGGCAAGATAATTTTCTTCTTAACATTAGCATCCTCAGTTGAAGGAAAACTTTGTTTCTGAATTTGCCTCGCTTGGCAGGTGACATGAATATCGCAGCACCAAACGCCACCAGTTTACTTCTGGCGTATACGAAATGCAATATTTTGGATGAAGGTTTCAGGCATTCCATATAGTCAATTCTTACGAGACGCATGAGACGAAATAGTTTGATAGATTTTATTTATCTGTAACACCACAAGGCAAAATACAAGATATTTAAATTTATCTAACGTTACCGTTAAAGCTTATTAAAGTCCACTGCCGAACATAAGCTTCCCCCATAGATTAACGCATAGAGGGATATTTGCCATAGTTGCCAAACTTGGCAAGCGGATCTTGGCAAGCAACAGTAGTTTTTTGTATTTTTAGTTGTTATTAGGAAGACGCTGCTGCCCATCACCTGATTTGTTTCCCTCTGTCACCTCTTACGACACCCACGGGATGATATGAGATTGTGGTTATTCTTACACCACCACTACACGACACGAAAGATAGATGCAATTAATTTTAAGAATAGTTTTTAATGACCTACGAGTATTTTTGTCGTACTGAACGGAAAAATTAATTGGCAGCCTCTGTACCAGCTAAGTGTTGGTGATAGATTCGACTTTTCGATTTTTTGAACTTTATTTATGTCATGAAATTTTACCTTACTTATGGTGATGTTACTCAAATAAAGGTACCGGTATATTTAATTGATGAAATCATTTTCTCGCGTCAATTCCCAAATCCCTCCGTGTTGAATAAACACTTCGTTCTCGCGTGTGGATCAGCAATTTAACTCCAATTATCATATTATGTGACATGAAAATGAAAAAAAAATCATGTTAAACGACTTTTTAATTAAAAAAATCTTTTATGTACACTTTTGGACATATTATATTCTTCTAACATTGATTGTTCTTTGAAGTTCACTATTGACAAAGGCATTTGGAAATGCACAAGTAACTACAGATCACTTGAAAGGTTCGCTCGTTTTTAGAAGCAGGCTGGCGGGTCGGTAGTCGCCAAGTCGATACCTCACGCCAGCATGCTTCCCTCATTACCAATCTGTGAAGTTTGAATTGTTGAATTGTTGAAGTGTGAATTGAAACTGGCAGATCACCCTACGTATATAAACTTTTGGAAGCGATAGTCTCAGAATATCTCTACAATATTTACAAGGCCGTAAGTGAAAAGGCTATACTCCTGACCCAAAAATTGAGATGTTGTTCTGGTGAAGGAGGACAATCTTCTCCGGCTAGATGGCTCTATGGAATTATAGCAAAATATCCTGGTTTGGATGGAGTTACCCGTGTGGTGTCTTTACGATGCTAAGGTGCAACTATTAAAGCCAGTATCCAAAATTTGTATTTTATTGATAACTGAATGAATATAATTTATTTTTAAGATGTATGTTTGTTATTATTTATTGAATAAAATGCATTAATCTTAGTTTTTTTTTTATATTAATTTTAAATAAAATACTCGAGGATTGTAAATTTTAGTACATAATGTTTTATTGTTATGAAGTACTTTTTTGCTTGTTATTACAAGTTTTATGTTAAAACTTTTTATTGATTTTTTCATAGTACATATGTCATGTGTTTATGTATAGTTTATAGACATTTCGACCATGCCGGGCCGGTTGTATGAAATCTGTCAATTACTTTGTTTACAATATCTAGTTTATTTTTATTTAACTAGATGTCGTTGTATCCAAAGCTTGTGTTATTTATATCGCGTTGTAGAGGTTTCTTGCAAATATAACATAAGGTTTCTTCACATAATATACGATGCTTTTCGACTCCTATTACTAATTGATAGCTGAGTTTCATTTCGTGAACCCTACATCAAGAAAGGAGTAAATATATCGATTACCGAAGCAAGTTATGAGAAGGCGGCGGCGCTTCCATAGTATGACATGCTTCCACATTAATTCTGCAAAAATTCCCATGTTGAATAAATTCCTTTTTAGTTTCTTAGACCTGAACATTTTTTGTAAAATAGTGTAAAAAGTCAATTAAAAATAAAGTGACTTAATACACATCATTTAATATTTATTCTCATTTGACATATATAAGTAAAATGAGAATGATTTCTTTCATTATTTTATCATCGGATATCTTATCAAATATGACAGTGACGTTGTCGAAGAAAAATGCTAGCTCATAGTTTTCAGGCAGGCAGTATTATATAAAAATTAAAACTAAAATATAAACAAGTTCGTTTAAATAAAACTAGTTTTACGGATTTTATCGCGTATATTAACTTATTTTATATTCCCGATTTCAGTACTTTACAGCACCCATGGTCACGGGGGACTGAGGTTTTGATTCCAATGTCATAGTTAACCACGGTTACCTCCAGATTAAAAATTATAATTTTGTTCCGATCTACGCAGTATGAATTACAGTATCTTGAAGTCTTGCAGTTGTATTGCGGTTGGGATTTAATTTTATTAATTATAGGATCCCAAGCAGATGGTAACACCAACCATCTTCTCTATTGAAATTAGGATGTTTTTTGATTTCAATAGCCTCATGAATCATCCTGGAAGGAATCGGTGTTCTTTAGCAGATTTGTGGTCTATCAAATCTAATGTAGTGACGGGGCGATCCTGTACATGTTCACAGACTGCAGACTTCCCGGAGCGTCGATTCTTCACATCAGCTATGTGTTCTTTAACGCGGTTTTTATTGATCTTTAGTTTGTCCTATAAAAGAGACCACATTTCAATCAAGCTTGTACACTCCTGCATCTTGCAGAGGATATTACATAACTGATGGTAAAACTGACTAATCTTCTTCGGCGGCTTGAAGTATGTTTTAATAGAAGCACGCTGGGATGTAGCCAATCTTGTCAGTGACACCTCTGACATATGGTACAGCAGGCACTCGCTCGACTGTGGCCGGCTTCACTCGTTCACTGTGACGTAGGCGCGGGACCCGAAGCTTATTGTCGTGCAAACACTGTCACAGATCCCTCGTGCTCTCTGAAACAAAGATTTACACGTAGCTAACTGTGAAGGATGGTGATGAGTCACCGTTTAAATATCTGTCTGTATGGGTCTTTTTCTATACAGTGTGGCTCAAGGTGTTATCAAGTTCCAATTACTAACACATCTAGAAAAGCTAAAGAGTTGTTTGCCTCTAACTCCATTGTGAATTGAATTTTAGAAGTTATGGAGTTAAGATGGTCTAAAATGCAGTTACTTTATCTAAGGTAGAATTGTGAAAGTGTCATCTACGTACCGCTGTAGAATCTTGATTTACGGAGAAGTAAGTGAGGCTTTCTCCTCAAAGTCTTCCATGAATATCGGCGACAATGGGAGATACAGGTGAGCCCATCGCCACTCCATCTACTTGCTTGTGTACTCCTCCTTCCACAATAATTTCTTGAACAGATGCCGAGACCAATCTCATTCCTACGTGTGTCAAAATATCCACTAAAAAGGACATTCGAGGAAGCGCTAAGATCTTAATTCAGGCAAGTAAAAGTTTGCGAACGGTAATCCAACAAAACGCTCCGATCTACATGACATAAACAAATCCATAGACACATCATTCAGTGAGTTAAAGGCAGTCTTAACGACATTTGATTATAATGTTTGCATCGAAACGTTAAATAAACGAGAAATTAATAAATATAACGAATGCAAATATAGTAAAATATCAAAATTAACGACCAAATTAAATGTCAAACATCTGTGTCAACGTGAGAACGAAGCACAACCGTTGACCACAAACACGGATCATAGACCAAACGCGGTCTATAATCTGTCAAAACAAACTCTGGATGATGCAACAATTAGAGTATTATCGAAAGGCCTTAATTTCATAACACCTAAAATTTACCGTACGAGGAAATTATCTGCAGTGTCGAGGACTGTTTATTTAAAACAATATGCAAAAGGAAGATTTGGAAGCGATACGTCAAGACATTTCGTCGATGTTTCGTCGAAGTTCAGCGCCGAAACCAAATCTACCTAAGGACGAATATAAAGCGTTGAATAACCTACGCAATAAACCAGAACTCACGATTCTCCGCGCAGATGAGGTAATGCCACGGTAGTCATGGATACGTCAGATTATATTTTCAAATACAAGAACTTTTGTCGGATTCAAGCACTTATAAAAGGTTAAAAACGACCCAACAAATAACACACCAAAACAACTAGTGATCTCATAAAGAAACACTCCGAAAATTAAATCTGGACGTAAAATAATACCACCTGTGCCAAACCACCGAAGTTGTACGGGTTACAAAAATACACAAGCCCAATGCTCCACTACGTCCATATTCAGCCAAATCGATTCAACTTACAGATTGGCTCAACACTTAGCGAAAATACTTACACCGCTCAGGGGACATACAAGAGCACACACAAAGGATTCCTACCATTTTGTCAGCGAGATTAAAGACCTACATCTGGCAGACAATGAAACTATGGTCAGTTTTGATGTGCAGTCTCTGTTCACATGCTTACCTGTTGAAGACTGCATCTCGATTGTAACTAGAAGGCTGGAAAACAACATGCCCAAAGAATATGCAGCATTACTAACAATGCCTTACATCTGGCTACCTATTGTGGAAGGAGGAGTTCTACAAGTAGATGGAGTGGCGATGGGCTCACCTGTATCTCCCATTGTCGCCGATATATTCATGGAAGACTTTGAGGAGAAAGCCCTACTTACTTCTCCCGTAAATCCAAGATTCTACAAGCGGTACGTAGATGACACTTTCACAATTCTACCTTTAGATAAAGTAACTGCATTTTTAGACCATCTTAACTCCATAACTAAAATTCAATTCACAATGGAGTTAGAGGCAAACAACTCTTTAGCTTTTCTAGATGTGTTAGTAATTCGGTCTGATGATACCACTTGAGCCACACTGTGTATAGAAAAAAGACCCATACAGATAGATATTTAAACGGTGACTCTCATCACCATCCTTCAAGTTAGCTACCGTGGTAAATCTTTGTTTCAGAGAGCACGAGGATCTGTGACAGTAAACACCAGCCGCCGAGCTTCAACACGTCAAGCAAGTTTTGCACGACAATAAGCTTCGGGTCCCGCGCCTACGTCACAGTGAACGAGTGAAATGGCCACAGTCGAGCGAGTGCCTGCTGTACTGCCATATGTCAGGGTGTCACTGACAAGATTGGCTACATCCTGAAGCGTGCTTCTATTAAAACATACTTCAAGCCGCCGAAGAAGATTAGTCAGTTTTACCATCAGTTAAGTAGTAATATCCCTTTGCAAGATGCAGGAGTGTACAAAACGATTGTGAATGTGGTCTCTCTTATATAGGACAAACTAAAAGATCAATAAAACCCGCGTTAAAGAACACATAGCTGATGTGAAGAATCGACGCTCCGGGAAGTCTGCAGTCTGTGAACATGTGGGATCGCCCCGTCACTACATTAGATTTGATAGACCACAAATCCTCGCTAAAGAACACCGATTCCTTCCAGGATGATTCGCGAGGCTATTGAAATCAAAAACATCCTAATTTCAATAGAAGATGGTTGGGTGCTACCATCTGCTTGGGATCCTATAATTAATAAAATTAAATCCCAACCCAAGCATAACTGCAAGACTTCAAGATACTGTAAGTTCATACTGCGTAGATCGGAACAAAAATTAATAATTTTAATCTGGAGGTAACCGTGGTTAACTATGACATTGGGACGTCAAATACCTCAGTCCCCCGTGACCATGGGTGCTGTAAAGTACTCGAAACGTCGGGAATATAAAAAGTTAATATACGATAAAATCCGTAAAACTAGTTTTATTTAAATGTGTAGTGTTCGCGTAAATATAAGAAATCATTATAAAAAGTTCGTATAATCATAAGAAATTATTTAAGATTTTTTATTCACTATAGATTATCTATACAAATAATAAAATTGTAAATTGCAGATGTCTGTACATTTTATATTTTTGTGACAAAATTGATTGAAATGAAAATGATGAAAAATAAGTAACAAAATACATTTCTATCATGTTTATAATTGTGTGTTTGTCGGTCTGTCTGTCTGTTTGTTTATGAACGTATCACGTCTAAAGTACTAATATTTTTCAAAATAATCGTAAAGAAAATCATAAAATATAAATCTTTGAGTAACATTTGTAGTTTTTGATTTATTAAAATCGGTTCATTCTATCAAAAATGATGAATATTATTTTGAATTTTGGGTAGGATTTGTTCAATCATGGCGTTGAGTCATTAAGTGTATTTAAATCTAACCTCAGAAATCGTTATTAAATGATGTAAAATAACACTAAACAAAAAAAATATACGTCGGAAATAGCTAATATATCAGAAGGTTAATTGTTAAAAATAATAATAGTGTGAGAGTGTATGTTTAACTTGCTTTCATGCGCAATTAATCATTATCAGCAAAAAATAGCGTACTACTGCTATAAATTCAATATAGAGCAATTACATTTCGACCACCGTAATGTGTCCCGTCACAATAACACAGTAGTGTAACGTGGGGACGTACATGATAACACCAAAGTATGCACACCAACAGCAACACTACATATCTCAGTGTAACTCAGAGCAGCCTCTCAGCGACACCATCTTTGTCAACGTCTCAGCGGGAGACGTATAAAGAGGAAGGCACTTCCTGCGCAGCCATCCTAAGCAACGTACACGTTACGCATATCATGCTCCGTCTTTGTAATATTTTGATCGTTATAACAATTAATTGTACCAAGTCTATAAAATATAACATTCAAAACAATTCAATCCCAGGCAGCTTTCGGCAGAAACAATCTTCCTTGCCTGCACTAGAAAATTAGTTTTAATTTTACGAGTCTTAGCACTCGTTCAATGACTTAGGCGGAATCTCTCGCGCACGACGCCTACAGTGAAATTTATACTGCACAAACGAGTGGGGGGTTTCTGATTTAGTTCCACCTCGCCACCATCGATATGACAATCCGCTAAAGTAAAGCAACCTATCGCTCACTCTTGATCTAACCGGTATTTTATAGACGCGCGGACACAGCCAACCCTTACTTATCTATCTCTTACTATCGTACGTCCTCGTGCAGATGGAACTTATCCTTAAGCATATGACCTAACAGTTATCACAACAGATACTGACAATTGATATTATTATGCTAGACCATTTCTCGGCCCCTTTCAATCAGTATTATTACTGAAAGTGTGGACTGGGCATTTATAACCCTGTCTTTTAGTTGTCTGATATTTAAAACATGGCATTCATGGCCCCTTTCTTAGCTTATCAGAAGTCACTTGAACTGTGGATCGGGCATCTGTAACCCGTCTATCCACATTCCAGAAATCGTATAATATTCCTCGGACCGGGCGTATGAAGCCCCTTCATCCAGATTCCTCAGACAGTACGCAGCTTGGACCGGGCGTGCGAGGCGCCTACGTCCGGCTACCACAAGGTATATGCGGCGTAATCGGGCGTGCGAGGCCCTTCATCCAGCTGTCACTGCACACGCCTGAACTTGGAATATGCTCGTTTTTGACCTGTTGCCGTTAGAGTATCTGTGTTAGCAGTTACAGTATTATCTCTAGAGATCGATAGCGTAACACTATCGCTATCTACTGTCTCTAATTTATGACCGTCACGACATCTTCTACTTACCTCTCGACATCATACCCCAATTTTGTCGACCATATAATATTCACCTGTAACACTTATCAACACGTCAAAGTACAAAAAGGCTACTTATTTTCTTTTCAATTCACATCACGTTAATGTGAAACATTTATTTTTCGATGCTTCGCTAAAAATTGCGAACTTTAAAATGTAGCCCATAGAAGTCATATTTCGCAAAATATAATTTCATATTTGAGTTATGAAATTATAACATATCTCGAGCAGCTTAAATTTCCACTGAATGCAAAACTATAACTCATCGACATTTCTTTCAACATTTGTGAACATATTTGGGTACATAAGGGATAAAAATAGTAAGAGGCGACAGAGGGAAACTGGCAGGAGAAGGGAGGCAGCATATTTTTGATAACAGCAATAGTACAATAAAAAACTGCGGTTGCCAACCCGCTTGCCAAGTGTGACAACTATGGCAAACAACCCCCCCCCCCCCTGAGCAATGACACATATAAACAGTCCTAGTCCCCGGCATCCCCGCTATTCCTAGCTACGCTATCATAGCTATACTTGCAGGCAGCGTCGAAACATACACACAAACACAAACGTCAGTCAAATAATTAAGACGATGTAAATATTTGTGATTTCTGCCAACACGCAACGTGACGAATTACTCGCTGCATAACCCTATCAAAGAGGAATTGTTTTATTTTACAGTATATTCCATTCCGATACCCATACTTGACGACTTGAAGATGACATATTCAGACAGTGGGAGCTTACAACCGGCCGCCGTCTCGACCAGCTTACCGTGTAGCGTTGTACTACACAACAATTATAGGAGGCCTGCGCCCAGTTGTGGGACGTTTAAAATCTGTTACTTTAAAATATATATTGTTAGCATCTCTGTGTATTTGATGACGCATCAATGGTTTTCACTTTGATTTGCTTTACTTCGGTTACAGATTAAGAGGATGAGTGTTTGCGTGTGTACGTGAACCAATTACAATGTTTCATTACAGTGTCACAAGTGTGCACGCTAACACTGAGACATTCACTGCTCTAAGGAGCAGGAGCAGGAATAATCGAGCGCGTATTGGTAAGCCAATACGTGCTCGATTTGAAGCATAAAAATATGATTCTAAGATCCCGTGTCAGAGTATCGGAGATAATCACAACACAACCTTTTGAAACCAGCAATTCAATTTTCTGATTAAACCCCAGGAGTCGCGACATAAATCCTGGTACTCGGGTCACTTGTCTAGACAGTCTTCAAGCTTTACACTCATGGCATTTATTACTGCACAAGTAGTAACTTGTGGAATAATATCAACAGTAGGTAGACGCGATGTTTTCTTAGCTGTCACCAGTCTCATCACAATAGAGTAATATCGACACATAACAGCAGGAAACACTGTGTAGACATAAAAGTAAGTAAGTAAGTAAGTTGCAGCTTATATACGTTCCACTACTGCTGCGTGTAGGCGAACTTCACATGTCTTCGAAATATTTTTTTTCTTATTTCTCAGACATGCAGGTTTCCTCAAGATGTTTTCCTTCACCACCGGTAAATCAGCACTTAAAATTGCAGTTAACAATTTCATTGGTGCCGACGGGGATCGAACCCGGGTTGCTCGCGTACTGTGAAATTTACAGCAAGCGCTAACCATTTGAGCTACCACGGCTCTTTTGAGCTACCACGGCTCTGTGTAGACATATAGCGGTCTATGAAATTTCAGGCAATATTATAATTTCTACGTTTCATCTCAATAAAAATATTATGCATTTAAAAACACGAAATTGAGCCTACCCATTTATTTTGCGTATTTCATACCACTTTTAACCAATTACATGATCCGTTGGGAGCAAAACTTTTTCAATCGGATCGAAGCGTTCGATTCGAACTTAAATTAGTTTTATTATAAAGTGATCGCATTTTACCGCACTGGAGCTTTTTTAATCCTTTTCTCATCCTCTTGTTGTTAGTAATGAGTTTATATTGTTTTAACATTTTTTTCTTACGAATATCAGTTTTATTAGGCAATTCATTCCGCAATGGCCTTATGTTCTATCATTGTAATGAATTTTTGTATCTTATCCTGGTAATATTAGGTCCTTACATATGAAATTAGCGTTTTGTACGGGAGGAATATAAAGTCATTTTTTTGGAAAATATATTTAATTAATCAAAGTATGCAACGTTGTTATCTATGCACTTTAACCATCTCATAGGTAGTTCATTGATCCCTTTACTAAAAAAACCATGAGGGCGAGAATCAACAAACTCTTTGAAGGCGGTTTGGACTGCCGCATCGGAGTTGAATTTTTTTCCTTGTAAGAAGTTGTCCGAATTCCGAAAAAATGGTAATCTGTTGGAGCAAGGTCCGGGGAGTACGATGGATGTCGCAGACATTCCAATTGTAGCTCATCTAACTTAGTGGTTGTTTGTTGTGGAGTGTGTGGTCTTGCGTTGTCGTGAAGCAGCAGTGGCCTAGAGCGATTGACCAATCTCGATTGTTTAGCAGCTAGTTCTTCCTTCATGTTTTGCAGTTGCTGATAATAGATATCTGCTGTAATTGTTTGGCCAGATTTTAGAAAGCTCTAGTGAACGACATCGGCGCTAGTCCACCAAACACTCACAAGTAGCTTTTTCTGAGTCAATTTTCGTTTAGGCCAGGATTTGGCTAGGTCTCCAGGGTTCAGCCATTGCGACGAGCACTTCCGATTATCGTACAGTATCCACTTTTCATCACAAGTAATGATTCGATTTCAAATCCCTTCAATATTGTGTCGGTTGAGCAAAGTAACACAGCAGTCGACGCGTGTTTTCAAGTTCGATTCACTCAATTCATGAGGTACCCATCGTTCAAGTTTTTTTACTTTCCCGATTTGCTTCGAGTGGATTAATACAGTTTTATCACTTACCCCAAAGCTATCTCTTAAGTGCTTTGTGATGGATCCGCTTCCACAATAGCCTTTAATTCTTCATTTTCCACTTTGGTTTCGGCTGTCCACGGGGTTGCTTCTGAAGGTCGAAATTTCCAGAACGAAAACGTTAAAATCAAAAACGTACCGTGCTTTCTTTTGCAACACCAGCGCCGTACACATCATTAATTCTTCGAGCTGTTTCTGCAGCACTGGTGTCACGGTAGAACTCATACTCGTACATATACCGATATTTCATGTTTTCCATTGTGCGGTAATAAGCGACGCCAAAGAAAAAAATAATGAGGAAAAAACAAATGAATGACTGTTTTCAAAACTCAAATGTACTAGGTAAATGAATTTATAAATTTGAATTTGGAATTCTTAACCAAAGAGGAGATATTTCAGATCAAAGTGGTCAGTACGACATAACGCTAATTTCATATGTAAGGACCTAATATTATAAATATAAAAGTGTGTTTGAATGTTTGGATTTTTGTTTGGAAAAAGTTAAGGTACAAGCACCTCTCATTTCGGAGAAGGACATTCAGCTCAACGCACTGCTACAGTACATGTTGGCGGACTTCACATTTCTTCAAATGAAGCGTTGCCTCAAATTAGATGAAAGGCTGTCTGGGATCAATCCTCTCCAAAAAACAGCACCAGGAATTTTGGTAGGCATACGCCCCACCTGTCGCTCACCTTGGTGACCTGGTCTATATTGTATTCCAATCTGTTGTTACTTATTTTTATTATTTACAGTAACACATTTTATGACAATTCTGTTAGATTTGAAAGTAAAAAGCCTGAGTAGTTGTGATTCTGAATGTACTTTATGAAATGATTATTTTTGATATTCTTATTTTGCTTACGACACTAACTTTGTGTTTGCTTAATCGAAAGCAATAAGCAGTTCTAACAGTCATCGTTTAAAAACAAAAGAACTTTATTTACTGATACGAATACGGAGACTTATCCCAAGAGTCGACGACTGCTTTACAATAAGCCACAACTCTATAAATAGGAAAAATAGTTCGCCAAGTTAAAGTAAAACAAGTCGTCGCTGTGAGACTACGTTTTTGAATTTGTAGATACTTTTTTGTACTCTTATATCGTGGAAAAATTTAATTTTATTTGATTTGATTTCAGAGCAACAAATATTTAAATGCAAGTAAGAATTTACGTAGAATGGTCTTTTACATAATTTATTTTTCAGGACATGATATCATGTCCATTTCTTTTACCGCATTATTATAATGTACTGCAGAGCCTTTCGCCAAATTTGGTCTCATATGACACCCACGGGTTGACATGTGCTAGTACATTCTCTTACGTCACCACTCTACACGGTGACTACACAATATAATAAAATTCCAGCCACTTAGTATTTCACGTTTATAGTCACCTGCGTAATATGTCGCACCGAAGCGACGCGCCACTAAAACGCATATTATCATTAATTAAAAGGCGAACGAAACATAAAATAGTAAACATTTATGTCAAGTTCTATTTCACCGTCTTTGTTAAATCTGTTTTGTAATGTGTTATTTTTATATCGTGCTTCATATAAGACTACCTGAAAGCGCAGTGCCTGATTGGGAGGCTGTGATGCTGCGGGCAACGGGTTCGAATTTCTCTCCTAACTATTACTAAGTATTGTGTGCCATAAAATTCATTGTTCCTTACTTAAAATGTAGCATCATCACCATCACCATCATACGCCATCCCTATATAAACGCCAGGGTAGGTTAATACAATTTTTACTATATGATGCCAGGTTACCTGTAAATTTTAGTATTTTTTTGTCTCATTGTATTTACGAGCATTGCTCCAATAACATTTGACAACGCTATTATAAAAAGCAAAAAAACTCAGTAAATATTTCCACTTACGGTCATTGTATTGCTTTGGGATCAAATAAGATTCAACAAATACGAGGTCGATTGCCATATAAAATAATTTTCACAACTTCTTCTAAGGTTCACGTTTAATAATTAAAAATACTGTTTAAAAAACGTCATCTCACACTAGGACATTCTCCTGTATCTTAGAGGCAGTAAATATATATAAATTGCACCAGGACAAACATCCATACTTGTTCCGTGTGGGGTTCACACCACAGCGCCACAACTCAATTGCTAAGTCACTGCGCCACAGCCGTCACGTAACAAATGAACAACCTCAACCCTGTAAAGCTATCACCACAGGCTTTCACTCGCCAACCTGCTGAATGCTAGTCGAGCGCCTACCTGCTGCGGTAATCATCTATAACCAGATAGCATTTTGTAAGGAACACTCAGTTAGGATTTCCCTTAAACGTCAAAGTATTGCTTCATTCTAAAATAGGATTTAACAAATACGATATTTATTTTAATATACTTTTACAAGTAATAAATATACAACAAAGTTCTCATACGTTCGCCCGATCCACTAGAAGGTAGTTAAGTAAACAGACTGTATGTTAGAAAATTATGATTTAATATTAGAGATACAGGCTAGTTAATCATTTTCTGACAATGACTCCAAAAGTAAGCAAAAATATATACGTAACATCTATTTCTATGCGCACTGCGATACGGCTACCCGCAAACCGCTCCGGGTGCTCGGAGGCTGTGACCCGAATAACGGCCAGCCGCACGTTTGCTATTCGCACTGTGCGGCACAGTGCCAGCCATTGAGTGAGATTGTGTGCACGTGGTACGTTTATGATGGATACTGAAAAATTTATCATCAAAATCCAGAGTCGGCCAGCAATTTCGACTACCAAATTGGCAGAATAATCCGATTAAATTTTAAAATCCATCTTTGGAATGAATCGATATGATCGCAAATCACAACGGTCCTTCAAACGCAGATTGCGGTTGCGAATGCGGCTGCTCTCAATCCGGTTGGCCGCATTACGGTTACCCGCGTAGTACGCATGAACACTTAGAGTAGTTAAGGCTACCCTGGAAGTGCTTGTTTATGTACCGTAATTGAATAAAATAGCACGGGGAGCCTCAGCTCATAACTTTTATATCGACAAATTCGAGTATTCATTTGAAATGGGCCTTTGAAATTTCATATAGTACGTTCAGGATCACAACCATTCAGGCTTTATATAATATGACTTGCAATTCAACAGAGTTGTTTTCAAATTTATTCCTACAACGTTCATTAAAGTATGAAATGGACCTATAATGGCATTTCATTCAGTAAGTTAAGGATCACTACTACTCAGGCATCATTATCCGATAACGAAATCTGAATAGATCAAGTTAACAATGATTGTTTTAATTTTAATATTAACTTAGGCTATTTAAAGTTACATTTCAATTATTTTGGTAAAGTGTTTTATCATAGAGATAGGATGTTTAATTATTTCTTATAATATGTATTACAGGCACTGCTGCTTGGTGGCAGAAATAGGTAAGAGATTGGTAGCTACCCAGGTAGACTCCCAGGACAAAAACGGAATCTTATCACATTTACATGTTAGTGTTATCATCATCTAAGACTGCAGTATGATGGGGAATACAATATACAAAATTCCAACTCTCTTCTTCACTGCGCGCATATGAGTTTGAGGCTCCCCTGCGACTTGAACGTTACTTGCCAGCTTGTCAAGCTATCAAGTAACGCTCAATTTCTAGGGAACAAATGGATATTTAAGAAAAATATTCAAATAAAATCATCATCATTATTAACCGCCTTTTAAAGTCCACACTTTGACGTAGAACTTTCCAAGAATGCGCTAGCCAAACTACTTAAAATTTGTTGTTGACCAACGAGCTGTTTGCCCATCCTGATGGTAAGTAGATACTGTGACTCATAGAGACAATATAGAAAATAACAATGAGAATCGTCATTATTTTATAGTTGGTCGTAAAAAATTGAGATGATTTTTTTTAATATTCATAAGCATCATTTTGAAATCCGTCCTGCATTGTCACTGAACTTATTATTTTGACAGAAGGAATCTAGCCATTTTACAATATGGCCACTTCAAACACATATACTGTCATGCACTTAAAATAGCACGTTTAACATTTTTATACTCGTACTTTGCGTTTGTCGTGAAAATGTGTAGTGATAATTTTTGTATAAGATTTTATAAGCTTTCTTGTACCCGGACGTTTATGACATATGATTCGCTTTGTTTGGGGTTTGAAACACGGAATTATTTTGTAAATCTATTAAAACAGTGAAAAAGATTTCCTTGAGGTTTTTATTATGTGAATGTTACAGCTGTCAGAAATGTAACATCAAACAATTTTTCTGTTTTCAAATTAATTTGCTATAATAACAGTAAAATTGTTATAAAAATAAACTGCAATTTGACGACGGATTTAAAAAATATATCATATTATTGTGTGTAGAGTGTCATGCAAGTTGACAGACAAAGCAGGATTCTTGATATAAAATACACAACAGATCGATGATAGCTGCTGTGTTTCGTATGGTGAGTGTCGAGAACTGGAATCCTTTTTATGGTAACGAGGCATTCTAGCTTATATTTTGATTCTTAATCGAGGATGATTTGGGTCTCTATGAGTCACAATCTCTACTTACCATCAGGATGGGCAAACAGCTCGTTGGTCAACAACAAATATTTTAAGTAGTGCTCAGCTGGCGCATTCTTGGAAAGGTCTACGTCAAAGTGTGGACTTTAATAGGCGGTTAATAATGATGATGATTTTATTTGAATATTTTTCAAATATTTGTCTCTAGAATTGAGCGTTACTTGATAGCTTGACAAGCTGACAAGTAACGTTCAAGATGCAGAAACCTCAAACTCATTGCGCGCAGTGAAGAGAGTTAAATTTTGTATATTGTATTCCTCATCATACTGCAGTCTTAGATGATGATAACACTAACATGTAAAAGTGATAAGATCCTGTTTCTGCCCGGGAGTCCGCCTGGATAGCTACCAATATCTTACCTATTTCTGCCACCAAGCAGCAGTGCCTGTAATACATATTATAAGAAATAATTAAACATCCTATCTCTATGATAAAACACTTACCAAAATAATTGAAATGTAACTTTAAATAGCCTAGTTAATATTAAAATTAAAACAATCATTGTTAACCTGATCTATTCGGATTTCGTTATCGGATAATGATGCCTGGTAGATCAACGTACCGAATAAATGCCATTATAGGTCCATTTCATACTGCGCAATGGACGATAAGGAAAAATGGCTCTGTTGAATATATATACATATTATATAAAGCCTGGTGGTTGTGATCCTGAACGTACGTTTCAAACGCATTTCAAATGAATACTCAATTTGTCGATATAAATTATGAGCTGAGGCTCCCGTGCTATTTTTCAATGCGGTACATAAACAAGCACTTCCAGGGTAACTACTGTTTCATACGTACTGCGCGGGTAACCGTAATGTGCGGCCAACGGGAGAGCAGCCGTCTGACCGCAATCGACCGTTGACGTTGTGCGATCGCTCGATTCATTCAAAGATGGATTTAATCGGTTCGTTATTCGTGCCGTATCGTTTGCGATCTGGGGATACCGGTATCCGTAAACGTACCACGTGCACACAATCATTCGGCTGGCACTGTGCCGTGCGTCAGCCAGCCGTTATTCGGGTCGCCTCCGGCACCCGGCGGTTTGCGGGTAGCCGGTCACAGTGCGCATAGAATGTTACGTATATATTTTTGTTTGCTGAGTCATTGTCGAAAATGTTTAAATAGCCTGTATCTGATATTAAATCATAATTTTCTAACGTGACTTTTACGTTGTTTACAACAACTTCTAGTGGATCGGGCGACATGAGAACTTTGTTGTATATTTGTGCATTAAAATAAATATCGTATTTGCTAAATCCTATTTTAGAATGAAGCAATACTTTGACGTTTAAGGGAAATCCTAACTGAGTGTTCCTTACAAAATGCTATCTGGTTATAGATGATTACCGCAGCAGGTAGGCGCTCGACTAGCATTCAGCAGGTTGGCGAGTGAAAGCCTGTGGTGATAGCTTTACAGTGTTGAGGTTGTTCATTTGTTACGTGACGGCTGTGGCGCAGTGACTTAGCAATTGAGTTGTGGCGCTGTGGTGTGAACCCCACACGGAACAAGTATGGATGTTTGTCCTGGTGCAATTTATATATATTTACTGCCTCTAAGATACAGGAGAATGTCCTAGTGTGAGATGACGTTTTTTTAAACAGTATTTTTAATTATTAAAACGTGTGAACCTTAGAAGAAGTTGTGAAAATTATTTTATATGGCAATCAACCTCGTATTTGTTGAATCTTATTTGATCCCAAAGCAATACAATGACCGTAAGGGGAAATATTTACTGAGTTTTTTTGCTTTTTATAATGCGAGCTGGCGTTGTCAAATGTTATTGGAGCAATGCTCGTAAATACAATGAGACAAAAAAGTACTAAAATTCACAGGTAACCTGGCATCATATAGTAAAAATTGTATTAACTTACCCTGGCGTTTATATAGGGATGGCGTATGATGGTGATGGTGATGGTGCTACATTTTAAGTAAGGAACAATGAATTTTATGGCACACAATACTTAGTAATAGTTAGGAGAGAAATTCGAACCCGCTGCCCGCAGCATCACAGCCTCCCAATCAGGCACTGCGCTTTCAGGTAGTCTTATATGAAGCACGATATAAAAATAACACATTACAAAACAGATTTAACAAAGACGGTGAAATAGAACTTGACATAAAAGTTTACTATTTTATGTTTCGTTCGCCTTTTAATTAATGATAATATGCGTTTTAGCGGCGCGTTGCTTCGGTGCGACATATTACGCAGGTGACTATAAACGTGAAATACTAAGTGGCTGGAATTTTATTATATTGTGTAGTCACCGTATAGAGTGGTGACGTAAGAGAATGTACTAGCACATGTCAACCCGTGGGTGTCATATGAGACCAAATTTGGCGAAAGGCTCTGCAGTACATTATAATAATGCGCTAAAAAAATGGACATGATATCATGTCCTGAAAAATAAATTATGTAAAAGACCATTCTACGTAAATTCTTACTTGCATTTAAATATTTGTTGCTCTGAAATCAAATCAAATAAAATTAAATTTTTCCACGATATAAGAGTACAAAAAGTATCTACAAATTCAAAAACGAAGTCTCGCAGCGACGACTTGTTTTACTTTAACTTGTTTTTCCTATTTATAGAGTTGTGGCTTATTGTAAAGCAGTCGTCGACTCTTGGGATAAGTCTCCGTATTCGTATCAGTAAATAAAGTTCTTTTGTTTTTAAACGATGACTGTTAGAACTGCTTATTGCTTTCGATTAAGCAAACACAAAGTTAGTGTCGTAAGCAAAATAAGAATATCAAAAAATAATCATTTCATAAAGTACATTCAGAATCACAACTACTCAGGCTTTTTACTTTCAAATCTAACAGAATTGTCATAAAATGTGTTACTGTAAATAATAAAAATAAGTAACAACAGATTGGAATACAATATAGACCAGGTCACCAAGGTGAGCGACAGGTGGGGCGTATGCCTACCAAAATTCCTGGTGCTGTTTTTTGGAGAGGATTGATCCCAGACAGCCTTTCATCTCATTTGAGGCAACGCTTCATTTGAAGAAATGTGATCCGCCAACATGTACTGTAGTGCGTTGAGCTGAATGTCCTCCTCCGAAATGAGAGGTGCTTGTACCTTAACTTTTTCCAAACAAAAATCCAAACATCCAAACACACTTTCATATTTTTAATATTAGGTCCTTACATATGAAATTAGCGTTTTGTCGTACTGACCACTTTGATCTGAAATATCTCCTCTTTGGTTAAGAATTCCAAATTCAAATTTATAAATTCATTTAACTATTACATTTGAGTTTTGAAAACATTCATTCATTTGTTTCTTCCTCATTATTTTTTTCTTTGGCGTCGCTTATTACCGCACAATGGAAAACATGAAATATCGGTATATGTACAGTATGAGTTCTACTGACACCAGTGCTGCAGAAACAGCTCGAAAATTAATGATGTGTACGGCGCTGGTGTTGCAAAAGAAAGCACGGTACGTTTTTGATTTTAACGTTTTCGTTCTGGAAATTTCGACCTTCAGAAGCAACCCCGTGGACAGCCGAAACCAAAGTGGAAAATGAAGAATTAAAGGCTATGTGAAGCGGATCCATCACAAAGCACTTAAGAGATAGCTTTGGGGTAAGTGATAAAATGTATTAATCCACTCGAAGCAAATCAGGAAAGTAAAAACTTGAACGATGGGTACCTCATGAATTAGTGAATCGAACTTGAAAACACGTCGACTGCTGTGTTACTTTGCTCAACCGACACAATATTGAAGGTTTGAAATCGAATCATTACTTGTGATGAAAAGTGGATACTGTACGATAATCAAGAAGTGCTCGTCGCAATGGCTGAACCCTGAGACCCAGCCAAATCCTGGCCTAAACGAAAATTGACTCAGAAAAAGCTACTTGAGAGTGTGGTGGACTAGCACCGATGTCGTTCACTAGAGCTTTCTAAATCTGGCCAAACAATTACAGCATATCTATTATCAGCAACTGCAAAACATGAAGGAAGAACTAGCTGCTAAACAATCGAGATTGGTCAATCGCTCTAGGCCACTGCTGCTTCACGACAACGCAAGACCACAATCCACAACAAACAACCACTAAGTTAGATGAGCTACAATTGGAATGTCTGCGACATCCATCGTACTCCCAGACCTTGCTCCAACAGATTACCATTTTTCGGAATTCGGACAACTTCTTACAAGGAAAAAATTCAACTCGGTGCGGCAGTCCAAACCGCCTTCAAAGAGTTTATTGATTCTCGCCCTCATCGTTTTTTAGTAAAGGGATCAATGAACTACCTATGAGATAAAAGTGCAGATAACAACGTTGCATACTTTGATTAATTAAATATATTTTCCAAAAAATGACTTAATTTCCTCCCGTACAAAACTAATTTCATATGTAGGACCTAATATTACCAGGATAAGATACAAAAATTCATTACAATGATAGAACATAAGGCCATTGCGGAATGAATTGCCTAATAAAACTGATATTCGTAAGAAAAAAATGTTAAAACAATATAAACTCATTACTAACAACAAGAGGATGAGAAAAGGATTAAAAAAGCTCCAGTGCGGTAAAATGCGATCACTTTATAATAAAACTAGTTCAGACGCTTCGATCCGATTGAAAAAGTTTTGCTCCCAACGGATCATGTAATTGGTAAAAAGCGGTATGAAATACGCAAAATAAATGGGTAGGCTCAATTTCGTGTTTTTAAATGCATAATATTTTTATTGAGATGAAACATAGAAATTATAATATTGCCTGAAATTTCATAGACCCCTATATGTTTACACATAGCCGTGGTAGCTCAAAAGAGCCGTCGTATCTCAGATGGTTAGCGCTCGCTGTAAGTTTTACAGTACGCGAGCAACCCGGGTTCGAACCCCGTCGGCACCAATGAAATTGTTAACTGCAATTTTAAGTGCTGATTTACCGGTGGTGAAGGAAAGCATCTTGAGGAAACCTGCATGTCTGAGAAATAAGAAAAAAAATATTTCGAAGACATGTGAAGTTCGCCTACACGCAGCAGTAGTGGAACTTATATAAGCTGCAACTTACTTACTTACTTACTTTTATGTCTACACAGTGTTTCCTGCTGTTATGTGTCGATATTACTCTATTGAGATGAGACTGGTGACAGCTAAGAAAACATCGCGTCTACCTACTGTTGATATTATTCCACAAGTTACTACTTGTGCAGTAATAAATGCCATGAGTGTAAAGCTTGAAGACTGTCTAGACAAGTGACCCGAGTACCAGGATTTTATGTCACGACTCCTGGGGTTTAATCAGAAAATTGAATTGCTGGTTTCAAAAGGTTGTGTTGTGATTATCTCCGATACTCTGACACGGGATCTTAGAATCATATTTTTATGCTTCAAATCGAGCACATGTTGAAACCAGCGCGCTCGATTATTCCTGCTCCTGCTCCTTAGAGCAGTGAATGTCTCAGTGTTAGCGTGCACACTTGTGACACTGTAATGAAACATTGTAATTGGTTCACGTACACACGCAAACACTCATCCTCTTAATCTGTAACCGAAGTAAAGCAAATCAAAGTGAAAACCATTGATGCGTCATCAAATACACAGAGATGCTAACAATATATATTTTAAAGTAACAGATTTTAAACGTCCCACAACTGGGCGCAGGCCTCCTATAATTGTTGTGTAGTACAACGCTACACGGTAAGCTGGTCGAGACGGCGGCCGGTTGTAAGCTCCCACTGTCTGAATATGTCATCTTCAAGTCGTCAAGTATGGGTATCGGAATGGAATATACTCGTAAAATAAAACAATTCCTCTTTTGATAGGGTTATGCAGCGAGTAATTCGTCACGTTGCGTGTTGGCAGAAATCACAACACCATTTACATCGTCTTAATTATTTGACTGACGTTTGTGTTTGGTTGTGTGTATGTTTCTGACACTGCCTGCAAGTATAGCTACAGATAGCATAGCTAGGAATAGAGGGGACGCCGGGGACTAGGGACTGTTTATATGTGTCATTGCTCAGGGGGAGTTGTTTGCCATAGTTGCCACGCTTGGCAAGCGGGTTGGCAACCGCAGTTTTTTATTGTACTATTGCTGTAATTAAAAATATGCTGCCTCCCTTCTTCTGCCAGTTTCCCTCTGTCGCCTCTTACTATTTTTTATACCTTAATGTACCCAAATATGTTCACAAATGTTGAAAGAAATGTCGATGAGTTATAGTTTTGCATTCAGTGGAAATTTAAGCTGCTCGAGATATGTTATAATTTCATAACTCAAAAATGAAATTATATTTTGCGAAATATGACTTCTATGGGCTACATTTTACAGTTCGCAATTTTTAGCGAAGCATCGAAAAGAAATGTTTCACATTAACGTGATGTGAATTGAAAAGAAAATAAGTAGCCTTTTTGTACTTTGACGTGTTGATAAGTGTTACAGGTGAATATTATATGGTCGACAAAATTGGGGTTTGATGTCGAGAGGTAAGTAGAAGATGTCGTGGTCATAAATTAGAGACAGTAGATAGCGATAGTGTTACGCTATCGATCTCTAGAGATAATACTGTAACTGCTAACACAGATACTCTAACGGCAACAGGTCAAAAGTGACAGCTGGATGAAGGGGCCTGCGCACGCGATCACGCCGCATATATTGTGGTAGCCGGACGTAGGCGCCTCGCACGCCCGGTCCACGCTGCGTACTGTCTGAGGAATCTGGATGAAGGGCTTCATACGCCCGTCCGAGAATATTATACGATTTCTGGAATGTGGATAGACGGGTTACAGATGCCCGATCCACAGTTCAAGTGACTTCTGATAAGCTAAGAAAGGGCCATAGACGCCATGTTTTGAATATCAGACAACTAAAGAGAGGTTATAAATGCCAGTCCACACTTTCAGTAATAATATTGATTGAAAGGGCCGAGCAATGGTCTGGCATAATAATATCAATTGTCAGTATCTGTTGTGATAACTGTTAGGTCATATGTAAGGATAAGTTCCATCTGCACGAGGACGTACGATAGTAAGAGATAGATAAGTAAGGTTGGCTGTGTCCGCGCGTCTATAAAATACCGGTTAGATCAAGAGTGAGCGATAGGTTGCTTCACTTTAGCGGATTGTCATATCGATGGTGGCGAGGTGGAACTAAATCAGAAACCCCCCACTCGTTTGTGCAGTATAAATTTCACTGTAGGCGTCGTGCGAGATTCCCCTAAGTCATTGAACGGTGCTAAGACTCGTAAAATTAAAACTAATTTTCTAGTGCAGGCAAGGAAGATTGTTTCTGCCGAAAGCTGCCTGGGATTGAATTGTTTTGAATGTTATATTTTATAGACTTGGTACAATTAATTGTTATAACGATCAAAATATTACAAAGACGGAGCATGATATGCGTAACGTGTACGTTGCTTAGGATGGCTGCGCAGGAAGTGCCTTCCTTTTTATACGTCTCCCGCTGAGACGTTGACAAAGATGGTGTCGCTGAGAGGCTGCTCTGAGTTACACTGAGATATGTAGTGTTGCTGTTCGTGTGCATACTTTGGTGTTATCATGTAAGTACGTTCCTCACGTTACACTACTGTGTTATTGTGACGGGGACATATTACGGTATGGTCGAAATGTAATTGCTCTATATTGAATGTATAGTGCAGTACGCTGTTTTTTTTCGCTGATAATGATTATTTGCGTAAGCATAAAAGCAAGTTAAACATACACTTTCACACTAGTATTATTTTTAACAATTAACCTTCTGATATATTAGCTTTTTCCGACATATAATTTTTTTTTACAGTGTTTATGGTATAAGTATAATATTATAATAGAATATTATTTTACATTATTTAATAACGATTTCTGAGGTTAGATTTATATACACTTAATGACTCAACGCTATGATTGAACAAATCCTACCCAAAATTGAAAATAATATTTATAATTTTTGATAGAATGAACCGATTTTAATAAATCAAAAACTAAAAATGTTACTCAAAGATTTATGTTTTATGATTTTCTTTACGATTATTTTGAAAAATATTAGTACTTTAGACGTGATACGTTCATAAACAAACAGACAGACAGACCGACAAACACACAATTATAAATATGATAGAAATGTATTTTGTTACTTATTTTTCATCATTTTCATTTCAATCATTTTGTCACAAAAATATAAAATGTACAGACATCTGCAATTTACAATTTTATTATTTGTATAGATAATCTATAGTGAATTAAAAAAATCTTAAATAATTTCTTATGATTATACGAACTTTTTTATATTTTAGTTTTAATTTTTTATATAATACTGCCTGCCTGAAAACTATGAGCTAGCATTTTTCTTCGACAACGTCACTGTCATATTTGATAAGATATCCGATGATAAAATAATGAAAGAAATCATTCTCATTTGACTTATGTATGTCAAATGAGAATAAATTCAAATGATGTATTAAGTCACTATATTTTAATTGACTTTTTACACTATTTTACAAAAAATGTTCAGGTCTAAGAAACTAAAAAGGAATTTATTCAACATGGGAATTTTTGCAGAATTAATGTGGAAGCATGTCATACTATGGAAGCGCCGCCGCCTTCTTATAACTTGCTTCGGTAATCGATATATTTACTCCTTTCTTGATGTAGGGTTCACGAAATGAAACTCAGCTATCAATTAGTAATAGGGTCAAGCATCGTATATTATGTGAAGAAACCTTATGTTATATTTGCAAGAAACCTCTACAACGCGATATAAATAACACAAGCTTTGGATACAACGACATCTAGTAAAATAAAAATAAACTAGATATTGTAAACAAAGTAATTGACAGATTTCATACAACCGGCCCGGCATGGTCGAAATGTCTATAAACTATACATAAACACATGACATATGTACTATGAAAAAATCAATAAAAAGTTTTAACATAAAACTTGTAATAACAAGCAAAAAAGTACTTCATAACAATAAAACATTATGTACTAAAATTTACAATCCTCGAGTATTTTATTTAAAATTAATATAAAAAAAAAACTAAGATTAATGCATTTTATTCAATAAATAATAACAAACATACATCTTAAAAATAAATTATATTCATTCAGTTATCGGCAAAATACAAATTTTGGATACTGGCCTTTTAATAGTTGCACCTTAGCATCGTAAAGACACCACACAGGTAACTCCATCCAAACCAGGATATTTTGCTATAATTATTCCATAGAGCCATCTAGCCGGAGGAAGATTGTCCTCCTTCACCAGAACAACATCTCCGATTTTTGGGTCAGGAGTATAGCCTTTTCACTTACGGCCTTGTAAATATTGTGTGAGATATTCACGAGACTATCGCTTCCAAAAAGTTTATACCATACGTAGGGTGATCTGCCAACGTTTGAGCGAATTATATTCGAAGTCAAATCATTTTCATCTGGAACGAGCACCAATGGCTTTCCAACCATGAAATATCCCGGTGTTAGAGGGAATGGATCATCCATGCTATTTTTTATTCGTGATATTAGCCTTGAGTTCAGACAAGCCTCAAGTTGAGACAGCACTGTACTAAATTCTTCAAAAGTCAAGAAAGGTTGTAATCACCTTCTTGAGGTGACTCTTTGTGACTTAATACCTGCTTATAGACCCCAAAATTAGGACTTTAAGGAAGAATTCAGTGCCAGTAAGTTCAATTATGCAAGAAAATCAGTAATATCAACAGCTACACTGGACTTTTTCTGTTATAAGGGCCTGTAATATTCGATCCGTTTGAATGTAAGAAAGTTGTACTCATAAATCGGAATAATACGTCTGAGACAAACCATTTAAACGTTGCAATAAAAACTCAGAAGTAAGATCACTTACTAATTCGAGGTATGCAGCTCTCAGTGCCATGCAAATAAAGAGACATATATATCCATTTGTTAGACGATATCCTCTGCCTTTTGCTGTTTTCACTGCAATTAGACCAGCGTAATCTACTCATTATTAAAATGGTCTACTTGTTCTCACTCTGGCAGCAGTACCTGTCCCGTGATTGGATTATTTAGAGTTCAGTTTTATATATTATCTGATGCAGCCAATCAGGCCTTTGTTTACATACATATAAAGTTCTTAAAACTTCTGGACTCACACCCCTAGGAGCACAAGCAAAGACCACTGATTGCGACCGAAATGTGATAATCTTAGATACTCTATTACCACAAAAGGCTTCAATCTGCTCGGTGACTGCTCAACTAAGCGAGAACAACTGTTGAGCCATCCAAGCTGTCCATCTCTACGGCAGTGTAAGTGTGTAGTAAGCAGAGTCACTGCACTTCATATAACAGCTTAGAAACCAAAACAGCTCCACACAATTCTAACCGTGGAATGGATACTTGTTTGACTGGTGACACTTCAGTTTTTGATGCTATCAAACTTGCCGAACATCGCCGTTTTTTTACTACTCAAAAGTTCATTCGCATTGGTAAATATCCATCTAGGAATACTAAATTCTGTAACAAGTAAAGTTTACTCCTAAATAAAGCCACTCCTGTAATATTTTAGAAGGTCATTCTTGATCTCATTCTATACCTGACATCCAAATCTTCTGAATGAATATTTTGGCAGTAATTACTACTGGTGCTATACAAACTAATAGATCGAATAGCCTAGAAATATCCGAAACAACCTTCTCTTTGTTACATGAGTTGTTATTTGTGGTAACTGAACACGGTTCTAGAATTGTCAGTTACATTATTCTAATTTAACCCTAAAACCTTCGTGAAGCTTTCATTTTCTTTTCCTAGATTTAGTTCTATGTTTACGACTTTTAACCCTACTCCAGTTTTTTTATAATAATTACTTATTTATAATTTATAAGTAATAGTACATTAATTAATCTACTATTTCTTACCCATTTTTGAAGTTGAAATTCTTTCCTTTGTATCATTTCATTAAGATCTTTGTACACTTGTATACCTCCTATAACTGTTTCACAACCACTCATCAGCTCATCCATGTATAAATTCTGTAGTACTCTTTTAGCTGCTGAAATCATATTTTTACCCTTATCATATGCTAACTGCTGAAGAGTACGTACAGCAAGATAAGGTGCAGACGTAGTTCCAAAGCAGCTTGCAATAGCCTGTAATGGCGTAACTCACCTTCTTCGTCATGCCATAAAATACGCTGTAAATCTATGTCTCTTTTGGAAACCTCTATTTGCCTACATTAGTCTGCTATTGGGCATATGGGTCATGCGCACCAACATAACTAAATGTCAACACGGTATGAAGAACAGGACCAACCATAAGATCGTGAATACAAAAAAGAACAGAAAATTTGTTGCATTATTTTACTATAAGCAATTTTAAAATAAATTATCACAATACGTTTATTGCGTATTTAACAAATGTTTTTTTTTTTTAATTATTTTACCCATAATTCTGTGATAAGTAATGAAATGCGTAGCGACAGTAGTTCAAACCAGTTTTTTGCAATTTAATATGCTCATTTTTAGCGATTATCGAAGTAGATGTATTACTAGAATTATATTGTATGCACATGTCTTAGAAAAACGACAGGTAGTCAACGATTAATAATATTCATATTATTGTCGAGTTAATGTTATTTTAGCAATCACCACAATGGTGAAATAGGCAACGCTGTTTTATTACGAGTTTTGTGAGGAGCGCAAAAAATTATAATATTTTACGTTAGCGATCATTATTCAAAACATCTAATAAAAAATTCAACGAACAAAATTAAAACGTGTCTTAAGCTATTATTTAAATTCCTCTCATATTTAAGGCGACTGTTTCAACATTATAAAGTTTCTCGGAAGTTTGCCATACTGTTTAAATATTTGAAGCTGCTCGTCACTTCGCGATTTACTTTTTTTATGTTGAGTAATAAATATATGACTGTTTATTCTTATTCTTTATCAGCTTATATAATACTCCACAGCTAGAAATGGTTCTTCCCTATTGTAAGGAGGGAAAGGAGGGATTTGCCTTAACCATTACGCCTGGCAGGCAGATTATCAATCGTATACCAAATTTCTCACATCTTTGAAGCTGCTTCCAGTTGCATGTCTTGGTATTTTGTCAATATATGTTTATATAGTTATTATATAAACGGTGCAGATTTTTTGATTTCGTGCTGGATGGGGATTAAAAAAAACACACGTAATCCTGCTTGCTTGTGAAATAAAAAAAATATAATGTGAAGACACAAAACAATCAATCGAAAAATACTTTGCAATAATGCAAATTCAAACTTCACAGATTGGTAATGAGGGAAGCATTGCTGGCGTGAGGTATCGACTTGGCGACTACCGACCCGCCAGCCTGCTTCGTGAAAACGGGCAGACCTTTCAAGTGATCTGTAGTTACTTGTGCATTTCCCGGAAATGCCTTTGTCCAGTAGTGAACTTCAAAGACAATCAATGTTAGAAGAATATAATATGTGCAAAAGTGTACATAAAAGATTTTTTAATTAAAAAGTCGAACATGATGATTTTTCATTTCATGTCACATAATATGATAATTGGAGTTAATTTAGATCCACCCGCGAGAACGTAGTGTTTATTCAACACGGAGGGATCTGGGAATTGACAGAAAAATGATTTTATCAATTAAATACACCGGTACCTTTATTTGAGTAACATCACCATAAGTAAGGTAAAATTTCATGACATAAATAAAGTTCAAAAAATCGAAAAGTCGAAAATCTATCACCCAACTCTTCGCTAGCTGGTACGAGGCTGCCAATTTTTTTTTCCGTTCAGTACGACAAAAATACTCGTAGGTCATTAAAAACTATTCTTAAAATTAATTGCATCTATCTTTCGTGTCGTGTAGTGGTGGTGTAGAATAAACACAATCTCATATCATCGCGTGGGTGTCGTAAGAGTGACGGAAACAAATCAGGTGATGGGCAGCAGCGTCTCTAATAACAACTAAAAACAAAAACTACTGTTGCTTGCCAAGATCCGCTTGCCAAGTGTGGCAACTATGGCAAATGTCCTCTATGCGTTAATATGGGGAAGCTTATGTTCGGCAGTGGACTTTAATAGGCTTTAACGGTAACGTTGGATAAATTTAAATATCTTGTATTTTGCCTTGATGACACAGATAAATAAAATCTATCAAACTATTTCGTCTCATGCGTCTCGTAAAATTGACTATATGGAATGCCTGAAACCTTCTTCCAAAATATTGCATTTCGTATACGCTAGAAGTAAAATGCTGCTGCTGCAGGGCCTAAGATGTCTGGTGGCGTTTGGTACTGCGATATTCATGTCACCTGCCAAGCGAGGCAAATTCAGAAACAAAGTTTTCCTTCAACTGAGGATGCTAATGTTAAGAAGAAAATTATCTTGCCTTAATAAGAATGTATGTTCATTGTTACATTACCTGACTGAATATTTAACAAAGTTTTGAAACAGTTTTAAATGATTATTTTAAAATTCTCTGCATTTACAGCAATTTTTTCAAAGTTTATTACCGTTTGATACATTTTGAGACTGTACTAGGTGGACTCCTCTTCTGCCTAAGAGCCCAGTCCTGGGTAGGTACGTGCACTACAGTGTTTCGGTCTGAAGAGTATAGAGATTCAATATAATTACCGGCCATGAGGCATTCCATCTTAATCCACAGATGTGACAACGCATCTGTAGCTTTCTTTATTTGAAGTTGGCTGTAGGTGTTCATGGACTGCAGTAGCCACTCACCGTCAGGTCGACTGTATGGTCGTTCGTCGCATCAATTTAATAAAAATAAATTTTGAAGCCTTTGTTGAAGTCTTATATATTCGTATATTAAGTCAAATCTATCTATCTATTTGTAGATCGCACTGTAATAGAATAACCGTGTAGTGACGATGTAAGAATATTCTCTACCCCATATCCTCCTGTGGGTGTCATGAGAAGCGACAGAGGAAAAATGAAACAGAAGATGGGCAACAGCATCTTGATACAACTCAAAAAAAAAAAAAAAACTGTGGTTGCCAACCTGCTTATTACAGATTTGCTTTAAGGGTCTTTGAATAAATCCGCGGACGGTCGGACGGACGGACGGGACAGACAGACATACATGGCAAAACTATAAGAGTTCCTTATTATTACTAGGGATAAGGAATATTCATACAATTATAAACATACTATTAACATTCCTGTACTCAGATGACGAAATTTAGACCGGTATCGACTGTAGGTAACCTTTGCTTTACATAGTGTTGGAATCCACTGCGCGATAATTGCAGCACACTGATCCACTCGTTTGTCTTTACCAACTCTTAATAAATATATTGTGTAAATTTTGCGGTAATAGAGACTGGGACATTAGCAATACATCCAGAACCTGAAAACCGATAAAGTACAATTTTGCTCGAATATTGGCTCCAGTTGTATAGGACAATGATAACGACCTCTTTTAATTGTAATGCGACCGCTCGACTATTGCTGAGCTGTCTACATTTTGCATTCAACGCGCGGCTCAATTTGATGGGATACAGTAATGGTAATGAAACAGAAACATAAAAGGGCGTAATGTGTATAAACGATTACGTTTCAAGTATTCTGAAGCTTAACTTTCTGACCCAATAATATATTCTGGTCAAATTTAATGTTTTAGTTTGGAAAATGTTAACAAAATTACAAATTTTGTTTAACTTTGTTATTATAGAGCGAAAAAGCGATGTGAAGATTTTGATATGGTTATCAATATTTTGGTACTGTAATTAAAGCTTATGAAATTAAACTTTACAAAAGTATTTTTAGTGTATTAAAGTGTTCAATGTATCGAAGACGTACAGAAGGTGCGAGTACACGGACTTGAGCTCCAGTAGTGCACTGATACCGGTACAGTGGCAATGTGCGAGTACTAAAAGTGTCATAGCTGCGCAAGAATTCTGAAGGTGTACTGAAGATGTAAGTGCTCGAACGATACGGGATACTAGCTCCAATACATTGGTAGTGCAAATATATTAAGTTGCAAAAAGTGTAATGGAAATACAAGAGCACGGACGAGAACAATGATACTATACTGGCACGTATCTAGGGGCAGTGTGAGTGCACTGAAAGTGTATGGTAGTCATATTTTACACTTATTAAATAAATGAGTTTAAGGACGTTCATGACAAGTGCCTTCTTCTTTCTAAAACGACGGTAACCTGAAACTTGTCTAGTTTTGCAGATATTCTCGTTTGCTTCCTCTTATAACAAAAAATGAGAAAATTTCGTACCAACTTTAATGAAAATACGACATCGAAGATGATTCTCTCCAATTAAACTGCTAACAGCAAATAAAAAATATCCGAAAGTACACAAAGCGTCTGTAACGGAATGAAAAGACAAACTAGTGTTTTCAATTCAAACATGCAAGCTGATGCGTAACCACGAACAAGCTATTTTCAAGTCCGTTTCCAGTTTTCTAGTATGCTGCAGGATCGTTAAACTAAACGCCTTTAAGTAATAGTATAACTTTGCTTTGCTATTTAATTTATTAGTTATTTCCACTATTAGTTATTTAATCGGTAACACTACAGCCATTTTATGAAGAGATGTATTTAATATCAACTAAATAAAAATGTTATTCTTGGCTAGAATTTGTAACTCAGTGTAGCACTGAAGAATCAATTTAATATTTATTTCGCTAAACCCTATGCAATCAGATTTTAGTTACTAAAAGTGAGCAGACGAAATATTTATATACATTATAGATTCGAATAAATATAATTTATTGTATTAGGTACTTAGGTGAGTACATCACTCACCTTCGATTTGCCGACGATATAGTCCTTATGGCAGAATCGCTGGAGGATCTAACCACTATGCTCAATGACCTCAATAGTGACTCCCAACGGATAGGTCTTAAGATGAACATGGACAAAACAAAGATCATGTTTAATGTCCATGTCACACCTATGCCGGTAGTTGTTGGGAACACTAAGCTCGAAGTTGTTGACGAGTATGTTTACCTGGGACAAATAGTCCGACTAGGTAAATCCAACTTCGACCGAGAGGTCAATCGACGGATTCAACTCGGTTGGGCAGCGTTCGGAAAATTACGGCACACCTTCTCGTCATGTATACCTCAAAACCAGTACGTGTTGCCTATGGAACTGAGACGTGGTCCTTCACTGCTGGCCGGATGAGGAAGCTCAAGGTCGCTCAGCGAGCTATGGAGAGGGCTATACTCGGAGTTTCTTCATGATAAACTTAGAAATGAGGATATCCGCAGTAGACCAGGTGACCGACATGGCCCAATGGATTAGTAAGCTGAAGTGGCAATGGGCGGCCATATAGCTCGAAGAACCGACAACCGATGGGGAAGAAAGGTTCTCGAGTGGCGGCTTCATGCCGGCGTACGAAGTGTAGGGCGTCCACTAGATGGGTGACGACGTGGTAAGACATGCAGGAGACGATGGATGCAGGTGGCTCAGGACCGTGCTTTGTGGCATTCCTTGGGGGAGGCCTATGTTCAGCAGTGGACTTGTGATGGGCTGTAATGATGATGATGAGGTACTTAATAGTTTGGTGAGCAGTGTTAGGGCGCTTGCAAAAAATTGACAGCACGTGGGCAACCTGGGTTCGATTTCCGCCGGCGCCTGTGAAATTGTTAAATGCAATTTCAAATGCTGATGAATGAATGAATGAATGAATGAATGAATGAATGATTTTTTATTCAATATTGATTATTACATAATAGTTATTGAAAGTCATTTTTTATTTACCACTGGTTCGGAAAATACCACTGTCCTGGGGAGAACCAGCAAGAAACCCAGCGGGACTTTTTTTTAAATCATATTTCACTTAATAATTTTGTTTATACAATTTTAAAATGAATTTTCATAGAACCAGCATGGTGGCGATCACCCTATTCCCAGGGGTTATTTTCATTCATGTATTCCTTGATATTATAATAACCCTTTTTGTACAGTTTTTCTTTAATAAAACTTTTAAACTTGTTTACTGACAAACTTTGAACATGTTCTGGGATTTTGTTGTAAAACAAAACACGTGGGCAACTTGGGTTCGATTTCCGCCGGCGCCTGTGAAATTGTTAAATGCAATTTCAAGTGCTGATTTACCACGTACTCGGTGGTGAAGGAAAACATCGCGAGGAAACCTGCAAGTCCGAAGAATAACAATATTTTGAAAACATATTTGTTAAGAACGCCAAGAAGCAGAGCGGTGAACCAATTGCTTCATAACCATAACCCTTTTCAGAAATAAAGGAGGCCCTTTGCCATGTCCTGTAGGAGGTATTGGATGTAGCTTTACTTTTTTAACTTTTTACAGTTTTGTTATGTAGCGATGTTATGTTTTCTAGAATAAACAAAATTCCTGTTGCAACGCTAAGACCAACATTCCGTCAGGGATTCCGAGACTCACGTCATCTTATATTATCCTAACGCTGAGCCAAATGATGGTTTGTTTACTGCAAACATCAATAAATGATACACGGACACAAATGATAATTTATTTGTATGTTTATCGACACTAATATTATGTTACGTAAAAGTTTGTTATGATGTTTGGATATTAGTTCTGTGTCAATCCTGTGTTAAGATTTGTATAAAATTTGGCACTCACACTGTTTCTAAATACTAAGTATATGGGATACTTTTCGCAAGGTTTTCTTCATATTTCGTAATGCGCACAACAAAAGAGTGGTATAATTTTCCAGAGTATGTCTTTCCATCTGATTATAATTTGGGTGATTTCATGGCAAGAGTGAACAGGTTTTTGTTACGCTAAGAAAATGTAATTTACCATTCAGTCTTTTAGCACCTTCTACCATCAGTTGAACTTTTAGAAAAGAGCGGAAATAAAAGTTAGCGTTGGATAATGGACATTAAGGACTTTATGTTTTTATGCAGATGGATTCGCGGGCAGTAGTTAGTAGTCAACAAAATATTCTTTACAAATATAATAAATCAATATCATGCGCTTGTCATATACATACGTGTACTCCAGAAGTTCTGCGAGATAGAAAAAAGAGAATAAGTGAAGCTTATAAGACAGGAATTACTGACGACTCGTTTCTTATTTCGTGCTCATCCAACGAAATAAAATTCATTCTTGTTGACTGCTATTTTTATAGTGTATTAGGTATTTTACATGCGATTTTTATTTATGTTTACAGAAAGATAACACCATATAGAACATGGGGGTCTGTAGACGCTCACAACAATGAGGTGCTCAAACTCAACACATGCGATTTCTACAGTTTGCTCAACAGAGAGGCTCACAATATCTTTACGTTCTTTACATGATTAATAAATATGTAATTTATTAATCATGTAAAGAATAATTACATGATTAATAAATTAAATATTAACTAGCTAATATTAAGGAGCCACCTCTTAAAACCGTTTCTATATTGAAAGAACTGACCAGATGGTGATTACCGAAGTTAAACATTAAGTTATAAGCTTTTAACCAATGTTCAGCAATACATAAAATATGAATATTGTTGCTATTTAAGAAGATTTGAATTTCTAGCTCTTTGCCTATCGTGCCTTGTATTTTTGATGCACCAGGTGTAAAATAATTTTATTATCACTCTGTGGAGTCATACAATTAAAGATTTGTAGCTACATTCTAAATTATTAAATTATTATAACTGCCAGAGATTACCTCTATTGTCTCATTTTCTAATTTAAATTACTTGGAACTGATTCCAAATTACATATTAAGTCTTTATACTGCTTAAAAGATGTTTTATTAAGGAGTCAATGCACTCCTCGTTATATTTACATGGCTTTACCAGATCATTCATGGTCAATATGTGTTCTTTTATCTCATCCTAAGCTGATGCATATTTATTTGATATAATTTGTAAGGAGCTTTTAAGTGATAAAATTGTTGAATTTAGACACTATATCAGTCTCACAACAGTGATTCATATTTTCCACCTCAATTGAATACAATTTAAGTTAATTAATTAGTTCTTGCTTTTCTTTGCATAAATTTATATAATGTTTAACATTAGTTTTAGTTTTGATTAACTTTTGCAGTTTTCTAATATATTTATTAATTTTTATATATTTCTTTAATTTTCTTCTACTGCAGGTAGTCCTTGCTGCTGTTCTTGATGTGACATAATCATCACCAAATTGTTGGTGCGCGGTTCTAGTACATTTGTGTATCTGCGTCCCTTACACTTCATCCGAATAGTTCTCCAGATTTTACATCCAGTACGAGAATGTAAGGATGTATATAAAATAACGTAAACACTACCTGTGTTTACGCTATTTTGAACTCTTATCTCATATCTAGTGCTATTTTTATCTGCCCCACTACATCTAGATCGAGAGCCGTGGTAGTTCAGTAAATTACACAGTACGCGAGCAACCCTGATTCTATTCCCACCAGCACCTATAAAATTCTTAATTTAAATTTTAAGTGCTGATTTACCACGTGTTCGGTGGTGAAGAAACTTATCGTGAGAAACCTGCATGTCTCAGAATTATGAAAAAAATATTTCAGAAGTGAAGTTCCCACAACGCATGGCCGGACATGGCCTTAAAACTCTCTCAAATGAGAAAAGGCCTGTGCCCAGCAGGGAGACGTATATGCTGTTACTTTACTTTCTACTTTACTACATCTAGGCCACACTATGTGCAATAATTCAACTGGCGACAATTACGTAGTAAATGCTAAAAACATCGTATTTTGTTCCTTTTCCGTCAGTCGAAACGCTCCGCAGCTTCAATTAACTGTGAAAGGAAAGTAAAAGCGCTTCCATGTTGGCTGCAGGCTAGATCCGTTTTCGCCAAAGTGAATGTAATACGGAATAATTTTTCTTTTTTTAACGGTGCTCTGCTCAGGTTTGGTAAACACAAGCTAAGTGTAAAAAGTTTATTCGTCTCAAAATGAAAACATTTCCAAGTCATGTGAATTTTTATAATTTTCACTGGATCAGTTGACCTGTGGGACATGATTTTTCTACTTGTCCTACGTTATCAGAAATGAGGGATGTCCTATTACTTAGGTCATATAATAAATGGACAGAGTTTAAGTCAACAGATTGGATACATTAAGTGTGTTCTTTTGAAGATGGATAATGCATCAACTCAACTTATATTTGTATTCTTTAACTTATTTTATGACTTTAATGAAATTAATGACTAGTCTACGCATCACTGGCATCACAGATATGACCTATAGTTCAAATATTTAACACGCATAAACGTCGGAAGTTTAGGTACGCAGACGTGACGGAGCTGATCTCTGCGAAATATCCCTTTTTTACATGGGGTAATGCCTACGCATACCCGCCTCGCGGGGGCAAGGACGGACTGCCTACTCGGACTCGCACCGACTAAAACCCCATGGTGTTCTACCTTTGGTGCATATTGGCAAGGTTACGGGAAACTTTCGCATACATGAAATGATATAGGCTCTAGCTTTACCGTAAGGAAGCTTTAAGTGGTAGTTTCAATCCTAACGACGTCCTGGTACACAAACCATAACGTAAAAACAAGCTCGTGCAATCTGTCTCATCGTAAACCTGCTCTAGTGTAGTAAAACTAAAACGTTTGCCTACATTGACGTATTGCATCTGGGAATGTTTTGTAGGAATGTAACGTGCAATTTTTAAATTCTATTTGTTTTCTATTTCAAATGCTTAGCTTGCTGAGTCTTACTGGATTTACATGGCAAATGTTTATATAACATAGAGTATTCAAAACATTTACCGACATTATGTAGTTGTGATCCATGTTATTCATGACGTTTGTTTTTTCCGTGTTCATCTTAAGACATATCTGATAGGGGACAGTACAACTAACAGTTACTGGACATAAATTTAAGGTCGTTTAGAAAATCTTACATAATGACTATACCGTCGGCAATTCGAAGTTTTGTGGTTGTTTGTGAGAGTGCCGGGCGTCGGCGGGTATAAATAGCTCCTAAAATCTCAATGTTGAAGCCTTTCTTTAGCAGTAAGAAATGTATGGGCTGTAATGATGATGACACATGATGTGCTGAAAATTTCGCCAATCCGCCTAGCGTGACGATTAAGGCACTCTCTTAAACGGAAGAAGCCCATTTTCTACAAAGGACTTTTGTGGGCTGTTAATGGTGATGATATTCAATCAGTTATTCTATATGACCGTTGTTCGAAGTTATGTGAATATGAACGGGAACACTACTTTAGTTATTATAATTCAAATATACAGAAATAGTTTTTAGAACGCATCCTCTCCTTGTGCTTGTTCAATATTTATAGTTTGACACTTAATTTATGCGCATCATTTGACCTGTTTTCATACAATGTGTATGTGTATACACATTGCAGTGCAACTGCAGAAACGCTTGGTGATACTTAAAATGGGTAAATTTTACTTGTCTCTTGGGAACGGTAATAAATCCCCTTTTATTTTTGTACATATTTCACCTTATACTCTATATCACCTTATACTGTACTGCAACATTTAGAAGAGAATATATTCCTATTAATATATTTTTCCTCTTTTCTTATTTGTATTTAAAATATTAATATTTATAACTGTTTTATTTCAATTTACTCCCTATGCAATATGCCACAAATGTCTCCGTCACTTAAAACAGTTTTTGAAATGACTGAAACATTGTTTTATTAACGTAAATAATTTTATTAAAAATGTTTTTGAAATATGTTTAAAAGAATTATACGGAGAACCGTTCGGTATGAAACAAAAGCATTTACTGATTTATTTTAATGATAATATTTCCTGTGCAATTGACAGCTGTCACTGTATTCCGAAACGACTAAAGAACACCTCACTCTTAAATTTTTACAGCTGATAATAGACAGCAAAAAAAAATAACGAGATATCAAAATCCAGTTCTTAAAATAGGTCTACCCCATAGTTTGCCTCTCGGGGGTGTTGGAATGATTGCCATAGTTTTCACGCTTGGCAGGCGGGTTGTAGATACTCCCAGTACGAAATTGGGTGATGAATTCTCTTACCGCCACTACAAATCAAATTACAAGAGTATTTTGGGATAAATGTGGTTGCTTAGTATTCTGTCTTCTCAATTTAATATTTTCGTTTATCGCTTAACGATTGGGAATTTTTTTAACGGTGCTTTGCTCAAGTATGGTAAACACAAACTTATTCGTCTCAGAAACAGAAACAGAAACTTTTTATTCAATATAGATTATAAATAATACTTATTGAAAGTCACTCTTTTGTTTAATCACCACTGGTTCGAAAAAACGTCTGTCCTGGGAAGAACCAGCAAGAAACCCAGCAGGTTTTTTTTAAATAACAGCTTACAATCATGTATATTACACAATTAACCACACAAAACAAATTAGAAACAGCCTGGCAGCGAACACCTCATTCCCAGGGTTATTATCATCCATAAATTCCTTAACATTATAATAACCCTTTTTACAAACTATCTTTAATAAAGTTTTGAATTTTGAGCAGGTCGAATTTTGTATATTTTCTGGGATTTTGTTGTAAAAGCGTATACATCGCCCCAGAATGAATTACTGACTCAGTGGAGTCGACTGGTACTACTAGCTTTTGTTTGTTCCTAGTATTTACAGAATGAACATCACTTATTTTTGTATAACTACTTTTATTTTTGTGTACGTACATTACATTTTCATAAATGTATTGAGAGCCAAAGTTAAATATTAATTTCCTTAAATTTTGTCTGAGCGACTCTTTAGGTTTTAAATCATAGATTGCTCTTATGCCCTCTTCTGTAAAACAAATATAATTTCAGTGTCAGTTGCGTGTCCCCATAGCAAATACCACCGACATATGCTATGGAAACAGCTAAAGTAAACAAGTCTAGCTGTTTCCACACTGGTAAGATTTCTAATCTTTTTACAGCATATGCTGCAGAACTAAGTCTGCTTGCTAACTTTGATATATGGGGCTCCATTGAAGCTTCGCGTCTAGTGTTATTCAAGAAAATGGTGGTATCGACAAGACTCAGTTCCTCCCATTTAAAATTACATTAGTATTTAATTGTCTGACATTTGGAGTCATGAACTTCATACATTTCGTTTTAGTGCTATTTAAATGCAAGTTATTAACATAAAACCAATTTACTAATTTAGATATAGCATTATTTACTTCGTCATATTTTGATAATTGTCGTTTAATTTGAAAATTAATGAAGTGTCATCAGCAAATAATACTATATTATGGTTATCCCTACTATGTAGTAAGTCATTAATATATACAAGAAACAGAAAGGGGCCGAGAATTGAGCCTTGAAGCACGCCCATTTGTACTATCGACCGGAAGAGCTCATACTATTAATGACAATTTTTGAGTTCTGTTACTTAAATATGAAACAATTAATTTAAGAGCATTACTTCTTACACCGTGTAGTGTTGTAGTTTCCTGATTAATGTTTCATGGTGAACACAATCGAAGGCTTTGGATAGGTCACAGAATATACCCAAAGCATCCTTTTTTTTTATAGGAGAGGGCAAACGAGCATGCGGCTCACCTGATGGTAAGTGACTACCGCCGCCCATGAACAACTGCAACACCAGGGGAACCAGAGGAATTGCAGATGCGTTGCCGGCCTTTAAAAAGGAGTAGGCTCTTTTCTTGAAGGTCCCTAAGTCGTATCGGTCCGGAAAAATCGCTGGTGGTAAACTATTCCACAAGGAAGTTGTGCGAGGAAGAAAACATCTTCTAAATCGCACAGTGGTGGACCGCCAATTATCCAGATGGTGTGGATGGTATCGGGAGTTCTGCCGCGATGTGCGTTCGTGAAATGTGGCGGCTGGGATTAATCCGAACAATTCCTCAGAGCACTCCCCGTGGTAAATGCGAAAGAAAATGCAAAGAGATGCAACATCTTCGCAGCGCCAATGAATCGAGCCGATCGGAAAGGACTCGGTCGTCGACGATTCGAGCCGCTCTGCGCTGGATGCGGTCAAGTGGAAGGAGCTGGCACTGGGGAGCCCCAGCCCAGAGATGGGAACAGTATTCCATGTGAGGCCGAACCTGCGCCTTGTAAAGTTGCAGGCGTTGTGCCGGCATGAAATACTGTCCCGCTCTGCTGAGCACGAAGCTTTTAGAGGCCAATTTGGCCTTCTCTTCCAAGTGACCGCGAAACTGCACGTCACTCGATATGTCGACGCCGAGGATTCCGATACTGGCTGAGGCAACAAGGGGAGTGCCTTGAAACTGAGGAGATACGACAAAGGGGTTCTTTTTAGCGGTAAACGCGCAAACTTGTGTCTTCTGAGGATTAAACTGGACTAGATTTAGTCGCCCCCAATCCGAGACTTTGTTCAGCAAAGACTCGACTTCAGACACAAGTTTGTTCCGGTACTCGGCGACGTTTTCCCGAGAAATATTCGCACGGCCGGCGTATAGAGCATCACCAGTGCTATCATCCGCATAGCAATGAATGCTACCGGTTTGCAACATATCATTGATATGCAGAAGAAACAGCGTTGGTGATAGCACGCAGCCTTGTGGAACACCAGCGTTAATTGGCTTGTAGTCGGAGCATGCACCGTCTACAACGACCTTGATGCTCCGATCTGCAAGAAAGCTGGTGATCCAATTGCACAATTTCTCGGGAAGCCCATAGAAGGAGCTAAGAAGCGCTGTGCCAAACCCGATCGAAAGCCTTCGCAATGTCCAAACTAACGGCCAATGCCTCCCCTGGACTCTACTACCTCCGCCCATCTATGAGTCAGGTAGACCAGAAGATCAGCTGATCGACCCTGACGAAAACCGTATTGGCGGTCACTAATCAGCTGGTGATCCTCAAGGTACCGCATGAGCTGGCAGTTTATAATGGATTCCATTATTTTGGAGAACAAGGGGTGATGGCGATAGGCCTGTAGTTGGACGGGTCTGAGCGGTCGCCTTTTAGGATCGGTTGGACAAAAGCTGTCTTCCATGATTTCGGGACTACGCCTAGGGAGTAGGAGTACCGGAAAAGACGCGTTAGAACCGGTGCCAACTCCGAGCACACGTCCTCAGCACAATTGGGGATTCCGTCAGGCCCACTCGACTTGTGGATGTCCAGGAGAGGAGTGCTTGCGAACCGAGCGCTGTGAGAACCGCACATCCGGCATGGAGCACTCACACCGCGGGATGGTCGGCGGTGTTCCCCGTCATCAAGAGTCGAGTTGGACGCAAAAGTGAGCCTAAAGGTCGGCTTTCTCTTGCGGCGTGGGCCAGTGAGTCGTCCTCCTGTGCAGAGATGGTAGTGATGGCTTACAGAAATTCCTTGGACAGCCTTGGTGAGAGACCAGAATGCACGGGTTCCCGAAGGAAGGCGAACTAGTTTCTCGCCAATTCTGCCTATGTGCTCTGACTTTGCCTGGCAATAACACTTTGAAGGACCTGGAGGCGAAGTTATACTTCTTTTAAGCATGCTGGTGTTTATCCCGAGCCGCCGAAGCCTCAGCCCAGGCCTGATAGCACCTGCTTACTGCGTAATGCAGTCTTACAGGAGCGACCAAACCAAGGCTGCGATCTGCCTCCGATGGGTACCACAGATGATGGAATAAATAGTTCCATCCCCTGTAACACCACATCAGTGACAGAGTCGGCAACAGCGCTGGGATCATCCGGCGAGAAGCAAACCCGCCCCATGGGTGGATGCAAAGAAAGACCGCATTCCGTCCCAATCCGCCGACCTGTAATGCCAAACACGGCGGCAACCTGCAGAACGCAACCGCGAGGGGAGCGTGAGTGGCACCACACTCCGGATCAGACAATGGTCCGAAGAGCCGAGAGGGGCATCGACGGAAACCCGATATCCGTCCGGATGAGAGGTCAGCAGAAGGTCCAACAGGAAGGTGTATGATCCTTCACATCTGGAATCCGCAGGCGAAGTAACCAGCTGTGTCAGACCATATGCCACAAAGTCATAAACAGATCTCCCGCATGATCGGTTAAACGTGAACCAAGCCATTCGGCGTGGTGGGCGTTAAATTGCCAAGGATCACGATCTCTGCGGATGGGACCTGTTGTACAGGAATCTGTAGCCATTTGGACGTGGTCGATGAGTCGGTCTGTTTCGGCATTACCGCTATGGGACCTATAGAGGCACCCGTAGACGCGCGGATGGTCGTCGCTATCTACGCGTAGCCAAAGGATGGACAGGTCCAAACCTTCAAGACTGCCGAGGCGTCGAGAACAGATGTCCTCTCTGACGTACACGCAAACTCCAGCCCGAGGCACAAAGGAGTGTTCCACCCCGGGTAGGAGAGATACGAAGTATCAGCCGGAGGACACCTGCGTCTCGGTCAGAAGAGCAAGGCCGGCTTCGCCGTCTCGAGATGGTAGTGGACGGCGTTTAGGTTCGAGTGAAGTCCCTGATGTTGCAGAAATCCACGGATAGCGTGGCAGGGGTCATGGTCTTGTTGCTCAGTTTGCCCCGAGCAGTTATTGTTTATCCTGTGAAGATGAAAACATTTCAAAGGCATGTGAATTTTAAAATTTTCACTAGATCAGTTTGACTGGGGTCATGATTTTACTGCTTGATCTAAGTTCCCAGAAAAGAGATATGTCCTATTCCTAGGACATATGAAGTTATTACAGATAGAACTTATGTCAACAGATTGGATAAATTGTGTTCTATTGAAGATGGATTATCCATCAATTCAACTTATGCTTGTATTCTTTAACGTACTTTATGGCTTTAATCAAATTAATCACTTCAGTCTACGCATCACTGGTATAAAATTATGTATGACTTATAGTTCAAATATTTACACGAAAAGACGTTGAAAAATTCGTTACGCAGATGTGAATGATCTCGTGAAATATCCTTTTCTTTACATGGGTTAATGCTACGCACACGCCTCGTGAGGGCAAGGACGGGTTATGTCAGACTCACACCGAATAAGTCCCTTGTGTTTTATCTTCGCCGCATATTGGCAAGGTCACGAGACGCTTTTGCACACATCCACGAGCCTATCAGCGCCGGCCTACTCCTACCTCAGCTCCTTATCAGGTAAGGCCGCTGGGACTTACTTTTTGTTTTGTTGGAATGTAAAGTGCAATGTCTAAATTCTATTTGCCTTTCTATGTTAAATGCAGCCCTACTGAACCATCAGCAATTCAAGTTTTTGTTTTGCACTATTGGTTGTTTGTGAGAGTGCAGGGGTCGGCGGGTATAGATAGCTCCAGAAATCTCATCGTTGAAGTCTTTGTTTAGCAGTAGAGGTGGTATGGGCTGTAATGATGATGATGTCACATTAAATTTTACTGATGTACTGAAAATTACTGGATACTACATGAGGGTCCACGTGCGGTAAAGTTCTAAAGGAACCCTATCTGTGATTAATCGTCGCTGCTGATGATGAGAGGCTGATTTTAGCTCAAAGGCTAAATATAGCCATTCAGCGAGAAACGCAGCCAGCGTTCTTGCACGATACCACGGGAGTAGGACTTCATAATTTAAGTTATTAGATTTAGTTTTTTATTATAGTTATTTAATATTGTATATTTTTCTTAAAGATATCATAATCTTTGCGCATATAAATAAAATTGAAGTGTCAGTCTGCAATATCGAATTATTTGCATTTTATTGAGTTGAGGGTTATTTGCATGCCATTTTGACATGAATAACCAGTTTTGAAAATTTTGTCTGTCTGGGCTTATCTTCAAACCGACTGAACCGATTGGTAATGGACCGAACAGACAGAGGCCGATGCAGGTGATGTAGGCTATATTTTCCGAAATTCTTGGAGTTTCTTGAGTATTTTTAAAATAAATAATAATATGGTCTTTGATGATTATCTTAAACCTAAATAACAATAGTTTAAATAGAACTTTCTAGTTGAAGCCAGAGCGGGTCTCTAGTACATAATATATTAACCAATATCCAAAAAAAAATGGATTCTGTAGCATTGTAATAACATCAAATATTTTGACACAGTATGACAAATCATATAGATGGTGGTAAAACCACCCATATCCAAATATCTTCATCGCTTAAAACAGATTTTGAAATGACTGAAACATTGTTTTATTAAGGTATAGACGTAACGTGACGGGGAACCGTTTGCATCAAACAAAAACATTTGCTGATTTATTTTAATTAAAGAAATTCCACGATACGTGAAAGTTATATCTAAAAATGAAATTTCTGTTTATATAGCGCTATTAAATCTAAATCACTGAAAGTGCAATTTTTGTGTGTCTGTCACTGTCAATGCACTGACTGCTGGCGCTCGTCTATGAACTTGCACCTTCAGAGTGTATTCAATATACTATTGCTCCATCCAGTTGAGTCGGTCGTTAATTGGGTTTAGGTGCCTCCTTCCGTTATCGAATCCTGACATGAACATATTTAAACATATTTAAACTTGTTGTTTTTTATTTGAAACATATTTAAAATAAAAAACAACAAGTTTTTCAAACATAGTGCTCATACATTAATGTTCTTACCAGCAATGTCAGATTATCAAAATGCGTCAGAAATGTCACATGGCTCGCTTTGCTAGCTTTACAAGGGACTGCAAAATGCCCGTATGCAAACTGTGACTTTAAGTGCATGCTGCCTAATTTCTAAAAGAAATAACGCGAATTAGCAAATTAGCGTTATTCTCTTGTAATTGCGTAAATTACTTACTAAGAATGCATTATCATCACCATTCATACAAGTCCACTACTCAGCAAAGGCCTTCCCCAAGGAACGCTATAAAGTAGAGCCTTGAACCCCGTCATCCATCGACATCCTGCTCCTCCTGATCTCTTACTAGGTCGTCACTCTTGCTGGTACGGGGCTGCCATTTTAGAACATTTCTCTCTCCTTCGCTTGTCGGTCTAGAGCTTTCCAGGTCTGCTTGTAATGGTGCTTATGCATTTGTGACACTCCTACAATCTTACCTCCTCTATCTTTTGCGTGAGTATTATCAGGAGTCAGTGATGAAGTCTAGTACGTGGTAGAGCCATGCTGCCTTCTATTAATTTTATAGTTGTAGCACGAATGGGTCAGCTCGACCGAAGGACCACGCTCTCAGAAATACGAGCGTGAAATAGCACTTAATACCGCTGTGTTTCGTATGGTGAGGGTAGATAACCGGAGACCCTTTTACTGAAACAGGGCATTCCATCTTAATCCTCACGGATGACAACGCATCTGCATTTTGATTCGTAATCGAAGATAGATGTCGCTGTCTATAGACCAACAACCACTTACCATCAGGTGGACTGTGTGCTCGTTTGTCACCCTTATCCTATAAAAAAAGTAGGTATACAGATTGGCACTATAATATTCCTGCGCAATTGGCAGCTGTCAACTGCTTAAGCAAAAACATAACGCGACATGATGAAGCATCACGCTTTATTGATGTATATATATGATAAAACAACTCATTTGTTAAACTTAACTAAGTACGCTGTGAGTTATGTGTCGCGTCATTCCTCAGGTCTGACATGGTTTACAGCGGTAAATTAACTAAATTTAAAGAAGCGAGATGTAATGATGGTTTTAGAAAAAAATTGCAGATTGACATTTACAGCACTGTTCAATGTTCATTGATGGTATTGGATACTATTTCGAAAGTATTAGGAATTAAATTTAATCCTTTGATTTGTATTCAATCTTAATACTCAATGTCTTACAGCGACGTGGCCTGTCATACGTTACCGTTACAGTCTATTAAAGTCCACTGCTGAGCAGCCTCTATAGATTGACTCATAAGGGGATATTTGCCATAGTTGCATGCTTAGCAAGTGGATTGGCAACTGCAGTTTATTTTTATTTATAGTCGTTATTTGAAGACGCTGCTGATGGGCAGCTGATTTGTTTCCTCTGTCGCTTCTTACGACACCTACGGGTGATATGCGGTAGTGGTCCGTTATCACTGTCACTGTTATAAACATGAACCTACTGCACTCACAAGCGAATATTTATAAGTCACCACTTATTATGTTATTGATTCGGAAAGAAAACTTACACTTCTACAGAAACAATCCTCATCTGCGATACTAACTATAGCCCGTTTTACTGAAAGTACTGTATGACTCTTGAGTTTATATTACAGACATTTTTTATTAATTACACGCACAGTCAAGCAGAGAAGCGACAAGAGGTTCTTCGTTTGGGTTGTATTCTGGTATGTTCTTCTCGAGTTCTTTCAGATGTAGAGTAGCATCTGTTTCTATAGTATAATTAATTACTTTAATGCTGGAATAACACAATAAAAAATTCCTTTCTTGTCTTTGTTTTGCTAACAATATAGTTGATGTCTAATCATTATTAGATTTTGTCGCATGTTGGAAGTTAATTTGTTTATCGCAGCGAACAATCGGCGCATTACTTACGATGTCAAATAAATAAATGAGTTTTACTTATCAATGGTCACGTGCTTTTCTAATCATCAATTATAGATAATAACATTGTTCGTCGAAAAAACTACGCAAGTTTAAAATTTTCTACCTATTTAGCTTTCCTAATTTTGATATTGCTTCTATTTTGACATGTTGAAAACATATGTCAGCGTTAGGCCTGATGAATTCATAAAAATTGAGAATCATCATCGTGATCCTGAGACTGGATCCTACACCTACACCACCAAAAGTGACTTTTTAAAGAAACATTTCATTTTCGTATCTCGACGTTGTTAAGGTTATCGGTCTCTTCGTTGGCAACCTTGAAGCATTTCCGTCAACTTTTAGTAAACTTGTCGATAATATAAAATGTTATTAAAATGCAATATAATCATTAGCTTCACCTTAAAATTTAAGTTAAGTGAATACCTTTAAGGTCGCTAAAATGGTATACAAATCAACATTTACTTTATAAGCTAGTTTAGCAAGTTATGTATGTATGTCACATAAATTAAGTCCTCATTCTTCATTTAATTGTTTACCACGTTATTAATTATTCTACGCACTTGCAAAACTTACTGTAAAAATTAAGTATAAAATATAGTTAAAATGAACATTGAAGCATGCAAGTTTGGGAATGTTGTTGTGATTTTGATTATTATGCATATTGTTATGTGCAGAGACAAAAATCTTTAAAAATAAATTTAATACTTTTAAACTAACTTAAAATATAATAGTTGATACAGAGAACTTGGGAATGGAATTATGTTGAGGGATCGAAAGATTTGGTTTAAATAGTGTAGGAAGCTAGGAGGTGGGGGTAAACATAAGGGAACAACATTGTTCTTGGTGTTATGATTAACTTATGGTAAACTATAAACATTAGCATATAATATTACAATCGAATTAGTGTGGCTTCTAAGGAAGTAAACAATATGATTTATAAAGTATACAGGTCTTATAACATAAAGTAAATAGTATCCTATGACATAACATTAGTTTGGCTTCTAAGAAAGTAATTTAGTAAATAAACAATATAAAGTATACAGGACTTATAATATAAAGTAAATAGTATCTATGTTAAACAATATACTGCGGTAAAATAAATTTATTATTGTGAATAGTGCTTTACATAATTTAATGTTAGAGGTCAGTTGGCTTCATCTATTAATTTGCTAGTTCGTCGCGAGTCCAGAGTTCAGTTAAGCTGGAGCCAATATTCGAGCAAAATCGTAAGTGGTTGGGTTTCAGGTTCTGTGTGAATTGTGAATGTCCCAGTGTCTATTACTAGTGAACAGTTCCACACCATGGACAGATTAAGTTTTCGCCACGGTCGCTACCGTTTGGAAAATTTCATCATAGTGCAGGGATATTTATAATAATGTCCTCCAGACCGAATTTCGGTCACGGCCAGCCTCAACGGAGACTATCCATCGGTGCAGGACAGGATTATAGTGCCGAGTGTATGCGTAAGCACAAGTGCACTCTATTCTCTCACTCCGTGAGACATACTGTCGATGGGACAGTAAACCAACGACCGGAGATCAGGTGACCAACGGCTATACGTGCTTTCCAAGACACCGGGGTGAGACACCGCCAGGTGCCTGACTCTGCGCAACTACTGTGAATTTCTTGACGGAAAACTCAATAACTGACTTTTTTGACCCGACCCAGATTTCAAGCCCGGGACCTCATGATCAGCAGTCGCGTTTATAACCACTAGAACAACGAGGCAGTCAGAGCAAGGATATTTATAATATGTTTTAAAAACCATTATGTTAATTTTATCACTTTTTACATTCGATACTAATTTCAGTATGTAGTTCCTAGAACTGTCGATGTATTTGTTTCTGAAGAAAGTATTAAACGATTACGAAACCTACAATTGGTTCTGAACGATTACTTAATTGAGACAGAACTTTATTCACTTTGACAATTTGCTTGGAACAAGTTGATCAGATGAATAGTTGGATTAAGGCAATGAAATTATTTAACTGAATTCGCTCTAGCATTATTAGACAAAAGAAGAACGTTGATAATCGTAGCTTCTGGAAGTAGTAATAACTGTTCATATTACGTCAACGTACATTTTATTTATTCTTCACAGTTTTATATAAAATTTATTAATAAATAGATTTCTCTGTGTACTAATTTATTCTACCTTGTTTTAGGGTTGGAAAAATTCTTATAACCCATTTTATCCCGTGCGTCTCTGGAGAAGCGACTATGTGTCTCATTTGATAGACGTAAAATACCTACATACAGGAAACAACATCAATGGTACTCACGTTTGGTGGTGCGATCGTCACTCCGCTAGCGTTGCAATTAAAGCCAATTCCGCCCTACAACAGGCCCATGTTTAGCAATTAGACTTTTATAGACTGATGAAGTAGAAGTCCGCTGTTGGACAAAGGTCTAGCATATGATACGATTGTTCACTACAATAATACATGATAAATCTCAAAATTCGTTTGGGGCAAATTTTACGACTATTGCTACGAAAACCCTTTCAAAAACGGCGGGCCGCCTGTGATCATCAACTATCAAACTGTTTTATGTTTATGGTTGGATATGGCGGACATGGTTGTGTAAAGACCACTACATAACATGGGCCTCTCCATTGTACTGAGGATTTGCCTTAATGCCACGCCTGGTGGGCGGGATAGTCATCTCAGCACCAGACTTCTCATACTGACGCTGCTGCCCGTCGCCGATCTGAGTATTTTACATGTGTTTTTTATTCTGTGTTTTTTTCATAATAGCAATGCTATTAACATTACTTATATTCTCTTATTCCTGGTTTTTTTTATAGAATAATGGTGACAAGTGAGCACACAGTCCACCTGATGGTAAGTGGTTGCTGTGGCCCATAGACATATACATCTATCCTCGTTTGCGAATCAAAATTCAGATGCATTGTCAGCCGTGAGGACTAAGATGGAATGCCTCTTTTCCAGGTCTCGGTTTTCTACTCACCACACGGAACATAGCAGCATTAAACTGATATTTTACGCTGGTATTCTGTGAGTGGTCCCTCGGTCGAGCCAACCCATTCGTGCTATAACTATACAATTAATATAGTTGAAGCATGGCTCTGCTATAAAACTCATGTCCACGTAAATCTCTCTGGTAAGCTTAAAATGCCTCTGTTAGGAGTGGTTCACGACAGTAGTCGAATGGTGGTTTGAACCCACGACTTCTTGCATTTGCGGTCTGCAACCAACCATTCCAATCTGTAGATTAAAACTTACTGTCTGACGTAACCAAGATGGTTACCGCCGATTATAAAGATACCTCTTACGTATTGATTTTAAGGATATCCCGTCTGATAGCTTCACGTTATTACATCCATATATCTCTCTTACAATGCAACCTGACATGTTGCAGCCTTAAACTTCAATTTTAACCATTTCACTGTCCATGAGTCATATATGACATTTCAATTGTTTAACTATTGTGTCTATTTCTCGGACAGGAAGTTGTTAAATTCAATGTCCTTACAAAATGCAGTAATATATAAAATAGGTGCTACACTCCAACTGCATATTTTTCAGTTGTTAGTAATTGTTCTAACTAGGGCCCGTGTGGGTTGACACGACCTCTTATCTATTTATATCAGTGGTGCATTCATTGCTACGTTACAGTATATTCTGAAGTGTTAGGGAGCTTATGTGTTTTAGTTTTGAGGTTAAGAGCCAATATAATTATAGGCTATGTGGCATTTTATATTAGCCCACAGGTGTGACAAAAAATCTTGCATTCTGTTTGAAGTTGTTTGAAGGTGTCCATGGATTGCAATAGCATTACGTACATCAAGTAGTGTTAGCCGTTTGTCAGATCAAAACGCCTTCATTACTGTACTATACTACGGCGGTGAGTTTTATGCTTCGTACTTTAAACCATAAGCCTAATAAGAATCGTGGGCTTAAACAGTGCAATGTACACGTAAACTTCAAAAGTTGGCTTTGTGTTAGTATTCCCGTTTGCAATCTATAACTATCAGAGTTTACACAACGTGAATTAACCTATTTTATACTACGCGGTAAATGAACTGGGTTTTTTATTTATTTTATATATTTTTTTTGGATATATTAAGTTACACACCATACATAAATAGGAATAAATAAAAAACTATTGAGTAGTTTTAAAATCACATATTTATTTAAGCTTTTGTAGAAGCATACAAAAAAAGTAACAAATAAAACATACATCTCTTGTAAATCTCATGATTTTCAAATGAAATTATGATCTAATAAAAATAATTTTTTTTTTTGAGAAAAAGAATACTAGACAAACAGAAAATAAATAAATTGAGTATAATTACTAAAGAAAAAAGTTTAGTTAGAGCTTGCTGAATTGGAGCAATTTTTGCAAACAAATTTTGCATGCTACATACTCGTACTAATGAACTTCTGACACATGATACAAGTGTAACTAGTAATTCTGTCTTTCGATGTAAACAGTCCTGACAATTTCAAATCAAGTTTTGTTTGTAGGTATACTTGAAGGTTCACCAAGATGATCAGAAATCCGTTTCCGTAGCGCTGAATGTAGAGATTGGATATCTTTCGCGTGCACAAATGATTTTAGTCGAAATTCAAGCGTAGTGATGGTGAAATCTCATTTTTAGATTTGTGCGGTTTTAATTTAAATATGAACCAACATTGAAAAGAAAACCACCATAGGCCAATGATATTTCTTGACACACTGTAATTAGCGCATAATTTATCAACAACGTCAACATCCCTCTTTGATGTGTTATAAAACGTTATCGTCTCAGGTTTCATGGCTTCTCCTGAAGTTTCATCGATACGGCTGTCATGATGCAGGATAGAAATTGCCAGAACAACTTTGGTTTTCTTAGGGACATAAGATACCAAGGTAGTGTCTATTTGAAATAAAAACTGCGTATCATATTCATCACTTAATACCTCATCTAACCACTGGAACTCATGAGATTCTTTTGTGCGGATTCTTTTGTAGCGGAACAATTACCGTCAATAAAAGCGGAGAGAATTTAAAAAGTGCTCACGGTGATGGGATGATTGTAAAATAAAAGTGAATAAAGCTCGAATCGAACCAATTAAAAAATTAAGTCCCAAATGATCATAAAATTAGTGGTGATACAAAACACGCCGCATAGATGTGTTTTTTTCAGATTTTAAGAGGATATCACGTAATATTTTTTTAAATGTTTTTATTTTTCAATCCGTTTAAAGTAATCAGCTTCTTCAACCGATCAGTCCATTACTGAAAATAAGCAGTGGTAAATATAAATCTTCATCACCTCGATTGTAGGTACTCTCTCTGACGATGTCTAGGTCTGCTATTTTACGCTTTTACTTATTACAGATAAAATAAATCCATAAGAAACACGAAGATACGAAAGACCAAGAAGATTAAATATTTTATTAAAGCAACTAAATATAATTATGAAGAGATCTCACTGAATAGGGCATACATTGAATTGCCTTTCCAATACAAACGAACATGTTTTTACGTAATAGAGTCATGCTGCAGCTATATTAGTAGTATAGTTGTAGCACGATGGATCGATTCGACCGGAAGGACCACACTCTCACAGAATACCAGCGTAAAATAGCAGCTTAACGCTGCTGTGTTTCGTATGGTGAGTGTAGAGAACCGGAGACCCTTTTTTATTGGAAATGAGGCATTCCATCTTAGTCCTCACGGCTGACAACGCATCTGCATTTTGATTTGTAATCGAGGATACGAGATACTATAGATACTCGTAGATGTAGATGTCTATGGGCGCAACCACTTACCACTTAGGTGGACTGTGTGCTCGTTTGTTACTCTTATCCTATAAAAAATATGAATACAAATTAGGTAAGGATGACTAATTTCCCGGCGTTAACGAAAGTAAATATAATTTCTACGTTATCATGAGGAATCACTTAATATGTAATGGAATAAGAAAACATATATTATATGGTACAATACAATGTAAAGGTGTCTTCTGGCTAAAATGATTTTTTAAAAGCTGAACTTATCACTTATAATATAACACTTCTAAGGATACTATTCAGTGATTTATCAGTGATCGCGAGGTGAAAACTGGTAGCGATCACCGAACGGTTAGAAGCACACTGAACCTAAACGTTAAGTTGGAGAGGTCTCGTCTAATGAAATCAACGCTCCGTCCCCCTCGTGCTCTAATCCAGAGTCCAGAAGCCTTTCAGCTCGAGTTACAAAACCGTTTTCAGTGCCTAGAAGATTGCAATGCAGTGTACCATATGAATGACAAACTGGTGGAAACTGTCCATGCGATCGAAGCTAAGTTTTGCAAGACCCGCCGCAGAAGAACACAAAAACTCTCCGATCACACTCTTAATGGCAATCTCATGGTTGTTAGACGGGAAATGAAGCTGCAGTCTTCAACAGATTTGACAGCATACAGGCAACTGAACAGACAGATCTCCAAATGCATGCGGCGCGGCTTTTACGCAACTTCAATACAGCTTGTATTGAAGAAGCGATCGAGCGGAACCAAGGCTCCAAAGTCTTTGCCAGAGATCTGTCTGCCAGAAAAAGCCAACTGTTAAAGCTGAAGACCGAGTGTGGCAGCATCATTTCTGGGACAACTGAGGTTTTGAGTGAGATTGAGAGGTTCTATGGGCAGCTGTACACGTCATCGTTGGAGCCACACGCAAGTGTGAGTAACGATCCAAAGCGATTCTTATCCGACACTATTCCGATGATATCCCGGACGTCAGTCTGAGCGAGATTAGAATGACTCTCCAGCACCTTAAAAACGGCAAGGCCCCAGGTGAGGATGGAATTACAGCTAAACTTCTGAAAGCGGGTGGAAAACCGGTACTTGAAGTCCTTTAAAAGCTCTTTAATTCCGTCCCCCATGGTGCGACTACTCTGGAGGCGTGGAGCAAAAAATTGCGGGGTGGCTCGAACTTTAGGCATAGTCAGTTTGTATAGCCTATCATGTCATGGGGTCACAGTCTTTACTTCCCGCATCCCACTTGTTCTAAGTAAACACGTAGTGTTACTAAGGTTTAGTGGATGTAAGGTAAAGACCCATCCAGTACACTAATGCGATGGCCTTGTGCCTTGCGGCTCTGCTGTACAACACGTCTTTATCTAAATATATATTAACAATTTATATCCAAATAATTTATGAAAAAGGACTACTTAAACATTTATATTTTTGCTATAATATCTGGTACCAATATCATACATAATACGCAAAATTCGTAAAACACAAATACATTTCTGAACGTATGCCACGTTCCGCGCATCCCCGGCAGTTCTTAATTACGTCACGAAATTAAAACTCCAAAAATTTTAATTAAAGCAGACGAAGGCATGAAGCCTTTTCCTTTCTTTTCCGTTAACATAATTCCTAAAAAAATATGAAAGAAATCGTATCATATTGTTAGAATACTTTTAACCTCACTCATAAAAAAAACTGTGCATAAAAATGTTTAATCTATGTATATAAGCATTTTCAAAGCACTTCATCTTTGGCAACTTAATTTACTTTTAATTGGAAGTGAATATCAACTGTTAGGACCTGAGACTAACAAAGGGAGATAGAGCTGCGCTGCGTACATTTCAAGTGATGCCAAAATCATGCTCAACTTCTCGTATAAATTCATTGCTGGACGCACACAAATGCACCTAAACCATGTTTTTGTTAGATGTATATTGTACGTAAAATAAGTTAAGCATGCTTTTGGCATGGTTTTTTACACTGAAATAATATACCCAATGCTCCGTCTTTTTTCTTTGTTCGTGTGACGTTAGTGGTTGTGCACAGTGCAGTAATAAGTTCAATTTAACAAAACCGCACTTACATAGCGCTGTAGATGCGAGCACTAGTTAAACAAATTAATTTGCATTATGTCTGAACTTGGCGCTATCTAGGTCTGTTTTACAAAGTACAATCATATTTTTAAGCTACTCAAAAAAAAGAGTTTCTTTATTCATCGCGCATGTTTGCTTTTGTTTATATTAAATAGGACATTTAGTTCGCCACAAAATTCACGTAAAAGCAAAAAAGTATCACTCTTTTACCTATTAAAGGCTCTACGATAAAACTAAAGTATGTGGTAATCCCCAGTTTCAATTAGAAGTTAATAAGAATGTAATTTTATTGTAATTCTATCATGGTCTGGATTTATTAAATGAGTGATTTTAAATTTATATAATAGAATGTCTTCGTTAATCCTATTAAAATATAAAAAGGGATTTAAATGAGTCAAGTTCATTTACTAAAATTATTTAAAATTAACATCCTGTTTTTCTTTTATAAAACTGAAGTAACAAATGTACTTATAGTCAACCAGATGGTAAATGGCTACTGCAGTCTATGGACCCCTACAGCCAACTTCAAACAAGTAGTAGTCGACTCCACCCGACGTAGAACACCCTGACTGCTGAGAAGAGCAGCGTCAAAAGGGCGCATTGTCTGGTGCTGCGGACGCAAACCTGTTCATAAAAAGAGCATATAGAGCTGCAACGATTTGCAAGAAGCTCTATATGTAGACGTCTGTATCACTTAGAACACCATACACGTTGTTGTTTTAACTTGTAGATAATAATTAAATAATATTAACTAGACATACTGACAATCTAATCGTATTATATGGCCAACAATAATAAATTAACAAATTATTAAATAAGTTAAACGATTTCTGATTGCTTGTCGTATATGTATACGTATACGTATATTTTTTTAACTCAAGTTGCCAAGATACCAGGAATAATTAAATTGGCTCTAATCGAGCCAGAGCTTTTAAATTTTAGTTCCTTTAGTATACAATTTCATTCATTCATCTATTCATTACGGCGTATCTACTGCAGACCATAGGTCTCCCCGTAGATTGCCTATATATAATTAATTGATAAGAAGGACATGCGCCATGCTTGCCACACTTGACTGGCGGGTTGGCACATGATGACATGTGGACTACATCCATTATAATAACTTATAAATGGAAAGCTTAAAAATAAACACATATACTTTATTTGCCTGCGTCTTGGTCTGCGAGACCGTCAAAGCACTATTTTATGTTTTTTTTCTTATATCGCTATGCTGGCAGTTTGTTCTTTCTGTTAGCTGCATGATTCGTCGTAAATTTCATTTTTACGTGGAAAATGCCTTCGCACAAGTACGTAGCACATGTAGTCTGTGGAACCGACGCGAGTATAGGTTCAAATTTTCGTATAAGTAATGATTTTAATTATTCTTCTAATATTTTTTGTTTTTAAAACATTTTTAATGATTTGGTGTCACTAAATCACTATGTGTAGTTTAAACATTTTTGTCTTATGTTATCTACATACGTAAGAAAATTATTCCCAATAATTAACTTAGTTATAATTAAAACCGGCCCGGCATGCTTGTAAGTAAACTATTAGTATTAGAGACACGGCTCCGTGCTGCACACCTCGTTTGTTATCAGTACTTTAGCTAATAGAGACGAGCTCTTCCAGGTATTTAGTGGAGCGTTCAGAATACAGAGTAAAATAACTATGGTATTGTACGAGCAAGTACATGATATTTCAACAGTTTAGAAAATAATGCTGATATCGGGCCTGCGCGCGACACGTTCACTATAATTACATTTTTATTCATAAGTATTTTCAGTACAATAAACGCTCTCTACGGAAACGGACACAGTTTTAATTACCACATCCCGTAACGTAGAAGATACAACCTACATTAATATACTACATATCAATTATATGTAGAGGTCACAACTCACAAAAACCCCTACATTTTGTGGTCCTTCGAGCCGGAAGAAAGAATGTACATGCGTGAATCAAGCCTGAACCACATACTGACAGACTTTAATCATACATTTGGACCTGAAGATCATAAAGACGCCTTACAAGAGCTGAAAACAACATTGATAAGGTCAAGGAACAGCAACAAACACTGAGTGTACAATCACTCACACATGACACACACAACTATGTGTTGTACACCGTAGTCGGATTTATTATTGTAGCCTTCATTGCATGGGGACATTCCGGCTGAAAAGAAGATGTCAAGGCTGCAGCGTGAATCTTCGCGACAAGCCAGACCCCAACAATGTCGAGCAGCCAACCCAAGGACATTCATCGGAGCATGGAGTCTCGACATCGATAGTGTGGATGCGGTGATCGCAACGGCTGCCCGTAAACTCAATAGGGTTCATCGCCTTAAACTTTCTTCTTGTTTATAAAATTGGCAAGATGTACGAGCAAGTACATGATATTTCAACAGTTTAGAAAATAATGCTGATATCGGGCCTGCGCGCGCGACACGTTCACTATAATTACATTTTTATTCATAAGTATTTTCAGTACAATAAACGCTCTCTACGAAACGGACACAGTTTTAATTACCACATCCCGTAACGTAGAAGATACAACCTACATTAATATACTACATATCAATTATATGTAGAGGTCACAACTCACAAAAACCCCTACAGGTATTAATAAAGAGAAGTGATTTTTATAGAAATGTTTGTAGAAAAATCGTAATATATTAAAAATTATTATTACATAATAAAGTGGTTTACTTAAATCTTATACTTTCAGTATAAAATTCTTCGTTATATTTTAACTATTTTGTTATGTAAATGGTTTAATTCCTTTTAGGTATTTTAAAAGGAAATTTAATTCCTTTTAGGTATTTTAACGTTTTTTTATAAATAAGTTTTTTCTTACTTCATAATGCCTCGCAAACATAAGTCCAGCCTTTCAAGAGTATCTTCTCAAAGACAAGCGAAAAGATTAGCTCGATCGCTAGAATCTTTAGAAGATGCTGAACTGAGAAGGCAAGAACAAGCAGAGCGTCAGGCTGCTTTTAGAGCATCTGAGACACCTTCTCAACGTCAGCAAAGGCGTCTTGAACAGGCAGAGCGTCAAGCTTCTTTAAGAGCTTCTGAAACACCTTCTCAAAGTCAGCGAAGGCGTCTTGAACAGGCAGAGCGTCAAGCTACTTTAAGAGCTACTGAAACACCTGCTCAAAGTCAGCAAAGGCGTCTTGAACAGGCAGAGCGTCAAGCTACTTAAAGAGCTGCTGAAACATCTGATCAAAGTCAACAAAGGCGTCTTGAACAGGCAGAGCGTCAATCTACTTTAAGAGCTACTGAAACACCTGCTCAAAGTCAGCAAAGGCTATTCGAACAAGCGGAACGTCAGGCTGCCTAAAGAGCCGCAGAACACTTGATGAAACTCAACACAGACTCATTGAGCAAGCTGAACGTCAATCTACTATAAGGGCATCTGAAACACCAGAACAGACACAGGCGCGAAGAGATGCAAATGCACAGCTCCAAGATGAACGTCGACAAAATTTTCAAAGAAACAATTGGTTGGTTTTTAATGATGCAGCATTCAATTATGATCCGTTGATTGATTATAAAAATCACAGGTTAGTTGTTATCGGACTGATAAACAAGGCGTGTCGATTTTGCAGCGCTTTAAAATGGAAAGATGAGACCGCAGGCATGTGCTGTTCCAATGGCAAAGTGTCTTTTCGTTACTTGGGAACCAGAAGAACCTTTGAAAACTCTCTTTTTATATGATGTTAATGAGTCACGGCGCTTTTTAAACAGGATCCGGAAATATAACTCATGATTTCAAATGACGTCCTTCGGAGTTGACCGGGAAATAATAATGCCGGGATTTTCGCCTACATTTACGGTGCACGGGCAAATTTATCATAGAATAGGTTCACTTTTCCAGCTGAAAACGAACAGCATAAATTTTATAAGTATATTTTATGTGTGACGAAGAAATTGAGGTAGACCGTCGCTGCCAATTTATCCAGAGAGTTGAGAGAGACACAGTGTTCAAAATTCAAAGATTCTTGCATGAACGTAATATTTTAGTCAAAACATTATTCAAAACTGCTTTAGAAAACCTACCTGAAGAGGATTATAAAGTCGTCATTCACGCAGATCGGACCCCTCGAGGAGAACATGAAAGGCGCTACAATGCACCTTTGATAAACGAAATAGCAGCCGTAATTATTGGTGATCAATTTTCTTCACGAGACATTGTCTTTTGAGCACGTGATGATACGTTGCAACGGGTAGCCGATACACACAAGTCTTATGACGCTCTGCAATACCCATTGATTTATTGCAAAGGACAAGAGGTTATCATTTTCAAATTCCACTCATTAACCTGGTCACAAAGGCCTACTCCGAACAAAAAGTATCATGTATGGATTTTTATGCGTATCATATGATGTTGCGAGAAAATGATTTTAACCTCTTAGCCCGGTGTAGACAATTATTTCATAAATTTTTGTAGACATGTATGTGAAGGTAGAAAGTGAACGTCTCCGTTATATATCTTTAAATCAAAAAGCTGCGCGTTGAGAATTATATACAATTACAAGATGCAGTTTCTAGCGACGCCAATGTAAACCCCAGAGATTTAGGTAAAATGGTAAGTCTGCCTCATCATTCGTTAACAGTCCCCTACTACATGAGTACACACAAGACGCATTCGCCTATGTACGAACTTACGGAAGACCTGATCTTTTTGTTACTTTTACTTGCAATTCCACATGGAAAGAAATAACCGAGGAGCTAATGTCGGGCCAAAAAAGTACTGACAGACACGATTTATGTAATTAACATAGGGAAAATTTTCGGAGAGGTGCAGTGCTTCATGTATTCAATTGAATGGCAAAAAAGAGGATTACCGCATGCCCACATTCTAATATGGCTTAAAGAGTTGCGGCCCAGCCAAATAGACGACATAATAAGCGCCGAGATTCCGGATCCTGAGCAAGATAAAGAATTGTATGATACCATCGTCCGAAATATGATTCACGGTCCATGTGGAGCACGAAATTCAATATCGCCATGTATGAAAGAAGGAAAATGTACAAAGAAATTCCTAAACAGCTATTAAAAGAAACAGTGCACAATGACAATGGCTACCTTTATACAGATGCAGAGCTCCCGAAGATGGTGGCAGGAAAGTTACAATCAAATCTCGCTCTGGAGAGTTCGAAACCTTAGATAACAGCTGGATTGTCCATGTTCGCCCATTCTATGTAAAATGTTTAATGCCCACATTAATGTAAACATGTAGCTCTGTCCGCGCAATCAAGTATATCTGTAAGTACATAAATAAAGGAAGCGACCAAGCAATATTTAATCTCAGGAGTGAAGGTGAGGCAAATCCCGTTAATGAAGTACAGACCTTTCAAGCAGGGCGTTATGTCAGCAGTAACGAGTTATTTCAGTAACTGTACACAGAAAATTAAACAGTTATTCTGCCTGTGCACTTAGAAAATGGAGAGCGTGTGTATTTCACCGAAAGAAATTTCAAGAAAGAATTGCATCACCGCCAAAACTACACTAACAGCCTTCTTTCAACTTTGTCAAACCGATCCCTTTGCAAAAACGTTGTTATATTCTGAAGTCCCCCGCTATTATACTTGGAACACATCTAGGAAGGAGTGGAAACGCCGTATTCAAGGCGCGCCTGTTGCAAATTGGCCCGGTGTAAAGTCATCAGATGCCCTTGGTCGTGTGTATACCGTCCATGTAACTAATTTTGAATGTTTCTGTTTACGATTGCTGCTGCACCATGTTCGGGGTCCTACAGAATATAAAGACCTTAAAACTGTCAACGGTCAGGAATGCGCAACTTATAGAGAAGCATGTGAAGCTCTGCATCTTTTAGAAAACGATAATCACTGGGATGAAACCATGGAGGAAGCTGTGCAGTGCCAGTCACCAGCCAAAATTAGGGATCTTTATGCAACTCTCATATCATCTTGCGGGCTATCTAATGCACATAAATTGTGGGACAAATATAAAGAGTACATGGCGGAAGATATTTTGCGAAGGTTACAGCAGACACACGCGAACATGACATACAATGAACACATTTATAATGAAGCACTTGGAAAAATTGAAGATAAAGTAATGGCAATGGTAGGCAAAAATTAAGCGACTTTGGAATGATAAACCCTCAGCGAACAACCGAAAATGAAGTAAGTGATGAAATTATACGTGAAACAAACTACGATATACCAGCTTTGCAGCAGCAAGTAGCCGAATTTGTACCCTTGCTTCCCGAACAAAAACGAGTTTTTGACAAAGTATTTGGACAAATTGAATCTGGAAATGGTACACTTTTCTTTTAGATGCCCCTGGAGGAAATGGGAAGACATTTTTGTTAAATTTATTATTAGCAAGTACGGAAAGATAAAAACATTGCTGTGGCCCTAGCTTCCTCCGGTATAGCCGCCACGCTGCTAAGCGGGGCCGCACTGCACATTCTGTTTTAAAACTCCTCTAAATCTAGCCCAGGAAGAATCGCCGATCTGCAACTTTAGCAAAAATAGTGCACGAGGTATAATGCTACGACAATGCAAACTTTTAGTGTGGGACGAAAGTACAATGTCGCATAAAAAGCTGTAGAAGCACTAAATCGAACGCTCCAGGATTTGCGCAGCAATACCGATGTAATGGGAGGAATGGTGGTTTTACTGGCTGGTGACTTCGCCAAACTTTACCTGTCATTCAAAAGGGCACACCTGCAGATGAAATTAAAGCATGCCTCAAGTCGTCTATTTTATGGAACAAGGTGACAAAATTCAGTTTAACTACGAATATGATATCAATGCTGCATTTGTATAATGATATCAATGCTGGAAACTATGCTGACACACTATTAAAAATTGGCGATGGGCGGTTGGAAACGGATGCTGAGGGCTGCGTTAAATTGACGAGAGATTTTTGTAATTTAGTACAGAGTCATTCCGAATTAATTTCGAGCGTTTATTCAGATTTAACGAACAACATGCATGAAGACAAATGGTTATGTGAAAGGGCGATTCTTGCACCAAAAAATGAGAGCGTTAACAAAATAAATTCAGATATATTAAGCGAAGTAGCAGGAGAAATAACAGAGTATTTGTCAGTAGACACAGTTATGGACACAGAACAGAGCACTTCATATCCCGTAGAGTTTCTAAATTCTCTAGAGTTGTCAGGTGTGCCTCACATAGCTTCAATTAAAATTAGGCGTCCCAGTCATGCTAATGCGAAATTTAGATGCTCCTCGGTTATGTAACGGGACAAGGCTGCGTGTGACACATTTTGGACGGAACATAATCGGTGCTACAATTTTGACAGGCGTAGGAAAAGGTGAAAATGCTCTCTGAAACAAAGATTTTGCCACGGTAGCTAACTGTGATGGATGATGGTGCACACAGAGCACGAGGGATGTGTGACAGAAAACATCTGGCCGCCGAGCTTCAGCACGTCGAGCAAGTATTGCAAGACAACAAGCTTCGGGTCCTGCGCCTACGTCACAGTGACCGGTGAAGACGGCCACAGTCGAGCGTGTGCCTGCTGTACTACCCTATGTCAGAGGAGTCACAGACAAGGTTGGCTACATTTTGAAGCGAGCTTCTATTAAAACATACTTCAAGCCGCCGAAGAAGATTAGTCAATTTTTACCATCCGTCAAGTGTAATATCCCTCTACAAGATGCAGGAGTGTACAAGCTTGATTGTGAATGTGGTCTCTCTTACATAGGACAAACAAAACGATCCATTAAAACCCGCGTGAAAGAACATATAGCTGACGTGAGGCACCGACGCTCTGGGAAGTCTGTAGTCTGTGAACATGTTCAAGATCGTCCCCGCCATTACATCAGATTTGATAGACCACAAATCCTCGCAAAAGAACACCGATTCCTACCAAGGATGATACGTGAGGTAATTGAAATTAAAAAACATCCTAATTTCAATAGAGAAGATGGATGGGTGCTGCCATCTGCTTGGGATCCTATAATTAACAAAATTAAATCCAAACCCAAGCATACCACTGCAACACTTCAAGATACTGTAAGCTCATTCTGCGTAGATCGGACTAAAACTTTATATTCAAAAACTGAAGGTAGCCGGGCTAGCTATGACATTGGGACGTCAAACACCTCAGTCCCCCCTCCGTGACCATGGGTGCTGTAAAGCACCGAAACGTCGGAATCAAAATAGGTAAAATTAAACGCGATAAAATCCGTAAAAATAGTTTTATTCAATGTGTAGTGTTCGCGTAAATATAAGAAATCATTAAGTATTAACGTGGTAAACAATTAAATGAAGTACGAGGAATTTTTAATTTACGTGTGATTACACTTTCTTTATTTGCTAAACTTGTTTGTAAAGTATATGTTGATTTAAATGATTTAGCGACCTAAAAAGGTATTCATTTAACTTGAACTTAAAGCTAAAGCTGATGAGTTTCAACATATTTTAAAGAACATTGTATATTATTGAGAAGTTTATATTACAAAATTTGACGGTTATTTCAAACGAAGATACCGATAACCTCAACAACGTCTAGATAGGAAAATGAAATGTTATTCCGTGTTATAGGAGAATGTACATAAAACTTTGCAATTGTAATGCGGCCGCTCGACTTTCTACATTTTGCATTCAAGCCGCGGCTCAATTTAATAAGATATAATAATGACGTACTCAAATAGAAACAGAAAAGAGTGTAATGTGTAAACAATTATGTAAAGTAATAACAAAAAGTAGTTATAAGATTAAATATCATATATTTATGACGCACGTGAGCTGGCAGCGGATGAGAATCCATCACCCCATTTCATCGGGTGGGTGTCGTTAAGGGTGACTAAGGGAAATGCCACAAATATCTTATGGCTTTCAATAGATGGCAGTAAGATCACCCCCATTCAATCCATTCCTACCCAGTAACGGCAACAGGCTTTATTAGACTTCATTTTTTCTTGGGTCTGTTAGATTTTAAGTTTAGGTGAGGTTGAAAATTTCGAAATGTTTTGCGATACACACTGCCGGTGCTTCGCCCTTTTCTTTGCAAAACCCTGTAATATTTTCATTTATACAATAATATTATAATTAACATTATCTGCACTAATTCTTATTTAATAATATAATATCGAAATACGGTTTATGAAGCCAGGGTTTGATTTCACAAAATTCAAAGAAACAGAGCGTTAAAAAGACAGTATTATTTTACAGTATATTAAATGCGAACTATCATTATTAATTAGCGCTATCTAATACAGTAGACATTTTTATCATCTCTTAGGCCCGGTTTATATGTACTAAAATATCTGAGTACTATAAGTAAAAATTGACAGGTCTAGGAACCAGTCTCAGGTTCACGATGATGATTCTCAATGTTTTAATGAATTCTCCGCAGCCCTGACGCTGACACATGTTTTCAACATGTCAAGATAGAAGCGATATCAAAATTAGGTAGAAAATTATAAACTTGCGTGATTTTCGTCGACAAACAATATTTTATCTATAATTGATGATTAGAAAAGCACGTGACCATTGATAAGTAAAACGCCTCATTTATTTATTCGACATCGTGAGAAACGCGCCTATTATTCGCTGCTTTAAACAAATTAACTACAAACATGCGACGAAATCTACAAATGACTAGACATTAACTACATTGTTGGTATAACACAAACAAGAAAGGAAATTTTTATTATGTTATTCCAGCATTGAATAATTAAATATACTATAGATACAGATGCTACACTACATCTTCGATGAAAGAACTTTAAGGAGAAACTACCATGCAACAACCCAAACGAAAAGCCTCTTTGTCGCTTCTCTGTGAATTTCTGTGCATGAAATAATAAAAATGTCCGGAATATAAACTCAAGAGTCACACAGTAAAACAGGCTATAATTAGTATCGCAGATGAGGATAGTTTCTGTAGTAGTGTACGTTTTCCTTCCGAATCAATAACATAATAAGTGGTGACTTATAAATATCCGCGTGCGAGTGCAGTAGTTTCATGTTTATAACGGTAACACTGATAACGGGCCACTACCGCATATCATCCCGTGGGTGTCGTAAGAGGCGACAGAGGGAAACAAGTCAGCTACCCATCAGTAGCGTCTTCTAAATAAAGACTAAAATTAAAAAATTGCGGTTGCCAACCTGCTCGCCAAGTGTGCAACTATGGCAAATATTCCCCCTATGAGTTAATTCAAGTAGGGGAAGCTTATGTTCAGCAGTGGACTTTAATAGGCTGTAACGGTAACGGATGACAGGCCACTACGATGTAAGACATTGAGTATTAAGATTGAAGAAGAATCAAAGGAATAATTTTAATTCCTAAATTGTCAACCCCATCAGTGCCCCTGTGGTAGCAGCGTCAACAAGTTTGGGCTCCACGGACTTTCATGTAAGAAAAGTGCTGGTAGGTTTTCACGGCACGGTTCTTTGAACGATGTCATCCGAAGGGCTCTTGTTACTATAAGAAATGGGGAGATTCGTATCTAACGAGTAAAATGTTGATTTGATCATTTTTATGGCACACCACACGGATCATGTTTAACAACTATGCCATACCGTCACGTCACAGTCTATTAACCCCAGTTAACCTGGTGCCTAAATATACTTTAATTTATCTTGAGTCCGAGGACTTCAATTCAAAAATGTTGATAAATTTAAAGTGAAACGACATTTTATGTTCAAAATCATTTATTTAACTAAAACATTACCTTCTCTTACTTTTATATAAAACTTTGGTATTAATTATCATTTGAACATTTTAGCATTCGAAAAATAAACTACCCTTGAAATTAAATTAACAAAAATTTGCTTCAACTTCTAGCTGCTATAACAATTTGAATATAAGGAATATAAATTTTTTTACTTAGAAAATCTAATGAACTTATGAAAATAGACTAAAAAAGAATACTGTTTCATATAAAAATAAAAAACGTGCAACACTTAATCTTTAGCTGTCGCAACACAATGAGTGCAAATCTTCTTCGTACATTCCAAACATACTGGCTTCATACAGGTATGGCACAAAAATGAAGTCTTTCTTTTCAGGCGTTTAGGACATATATGGCAGTATTTTCTTTGGTTTCTAGGCAATTTGTCATCTAAACCTTGTTGTTCTTCTACAAGAGGTACCTTTGTGATGTCAGATATCAACTCATGAAGCTGACGAGAAGTCTTTCGTTGTATTGCCGTGATTTCAAATTCATGTCATTTAGTTGCTCAGCCAATCCTTTTATGTAATTTAGACGTGTCATTTTGCTGATACCTGCTTGGCTTTTGTGAATAACATAGCTGTTCCACGCACTCATGTCAATATGCGGAAAAAACTGCCATTGGCCAACGTCGCGTACGCCGACTGCATGAATATACAGAACATTTTGGTCCACCGAATCTACGCCACTTTTGTGTCATTATAATATTCAATAATTTCAGGCTTTAGAGTTTCTGGATTAATTTTAGAATCGTGAAGCATCGTAGAGTACAATATTACTGCTTTGTTTTTTAGGCACAAAACTGACTAAAGTGCAATCTTTCGTAAATCAAACAGAGAACTATTCAGCTCTTTGTTCTTCGCAGGTAAAACTCTTTTGGAATGACAGCTTTGTTTTTCAAAGTACCTACTGTAGTCAATCCTTTATTTTTAAGTTCTTGTGAAAGTTCTATTGACGAATACCAATTGTCTGTTGTTATATTTCTGTTGGTGTTAAATATTGGCTTACACAGTCTAAGTACTGCTTGAGTTGGAACAGGATTTTCTTATCTTCTTCTGATAATGTGTAAGAGTCAGATCCTTTTCCTGTATATATGTAAGTGTTATATACGTAGAATGTTGCAGAATTAGCTAGAAACTGTACCTTCACTCCATATTTGGCTGGCTTACTGGGGATATACATTTTAAACCTACACCTTCCACGAAAAGCCAGCAGCATCTCGTCAACAGTAACATTAGCACCTGGGACATACCTTGCTTGTGAGTTTTTATTGAACATTTCAAGAAATTCAGTAACAGCACAACCTAGATCGATTATTTTTCGAGCTTCTCTATCAGTGAAATTGTCAAATCTGAGAACTAGAAGTAGTATAAGGAAACGTTTTTTAGACATAGAAGCCCGAAATATAGGTCTCCCTGTTCCGTCAGTTGCAAACAACGACAATACACTTTCATGATTGGACTTAAATGCTGCACTATATAGTAGCAGAGAGAGACAACCTTTCAGTTCTATTTGGCTCGCCTCCTTGAAAGCGTATTGCTCCTTTGGTGAAATGGTCTCACGAATTATTTCCAATTTTTTATTAGTCCACTCTAAAATCGTTTCTATCATTTGATTATCAAAAATAAGCTGAAATGCATCCAAAGGAGAAATCAGACCATTCTCTGTAACTAAATCATTTTGGTTTGAAGGTAAACGAAGAATATTGTGAGACTGTGTGCGGATGTTTCTTGACGGGGGTTCGCTTGACCATTTGAATCGGTTTTTTCCGTAATAATATTTAGCGCTCTCACCTGAGGTCAACACATCTTCATCATCTGAGTCAACTGAACACTCTGAGTCCGAGTCGTGATCAGAAGGTATACAGTCATCTTCAGAGTCGGATAATAGTTCTTCAGGTATCACAGCTCGAGATGGTTCAAGTGATTGAGATTCATCGTCGGTACAATCTTCGTCATTTAGCCAGTCGAGTAGAATAGATTCAGCATTTGGTTGATCTACGCTAACTACTTGTCTATTCGAAGCCATTTTCCAGTCTAAAACAAAAAAAAATCAAAAAACAAAAATAATAATAAGTGATATTGAAAAAAAAGTTACACAAATGCCCTGGTGGAGTCCGGCGGACTCTACTAGCTTAAAAACTCACCGATGGATGAAGCGCAGACGCACGCTACTGTATGAAGGTACTGTGACGCACAAGCCTTTGAGTGCCAAAACAAAGAAATCACAACACTTTAAAAATCGCGTGGAGTCCCTGGGACCTAACAGATCAATTAAGGGTTAAAGTCCACTGCTAAACAATGGTCTCCCATAGATTACTTCATGGAGGGGGATATTTGCCATAGTTGCGACGCTTGGCAGGTGGGTTGGCAACCGCTTTTTTTACTAAGTGTTGTTGGAAGACACTTCTGTTTGTTTTCCTCTGTCGCCTCTTACGATGATATGTTCCCTCGGTTTTAGAGCCTTGTGGAATATTTAGAGACAATGGCAGGAGACCCGACGGTATGACATTGGTCCTTTGGCAGAGAGGTTAAGCCCTAGTGTGGGATGCAACTTGCGTAGACACTCGTTCAGAGCCGGGGTGGCATCAGAGGCAGCTGAACTGAGTAAGTGGCGCAAATATGAGTCTCTGAAAGATGACTACATATTTGTGCCATTTGTTGTAGAGATTATCAGTCTACCACGTGCGGTGAAGTTCCTAAAGAAACTCTATTCGCGACTGGCCGTTGCTGCTGGTGATAATAGGGCTGGTTCTTTACTCGCCCAAAGGCTAAGTATAGCCATTCAGCGAAGAAACGCAGCCAGCGTTCTTGGCACGATACGAGTAGGACTGTATGATAATTAAGTTATTAGTTTTAGTTTTTTTTATTATATTTTTTTAATATTGTATATAATAAAATATTGTATATTAAATGTTAATAATAATTTATTGCAAATACTTTCAGAAATAATATCCAGTACCACCAATGAACATCGAACGTGGTATAAATATTAATCTACAAATATTTTTATTCTGAATGCATCATTTATTACCTCGCGTGTTTAAATTTAATTAATTTACCGCTGTAAACCAGGTAAGTCGTGATTAGTATTTAGTTAAGTTTAATAAATGAGATGTTTTATCATAGTATGTACATCAATAAAGCGTGTTGCTTCTAATCATGTCCCGTTATGTTTCTTGCTGTCTAATATCAGCTGTAAAATGCTAAGATTGCGGTGTTTTAGTCGTTTCGGAATACAGTGACAGCTGTCAATTGCGCAGGAAATATTAAAGTGCTAATCAGTACCCCTACATCATTACCGACTCATGATAATACTCACGCAAAAATATAGAGGAGTAAGGTAAGATTGTAGAAGTGTCACAAATGCGTAATAATCACGTCACAAGCAGACCTGGAAAGCTCTAGACCGACAACCGATGGAGAGAAATGTTCTAAACTGGCAGCCCCGTACCAGCAAGAGTGACGACCGAGTAAGAGAAGCAGGATGTCGATGGATGACGGGGTTCAAGGCTGTGCTTTATGGCGTTCCTTAGGGAACTTACAATCGGTTCTGCTATTCCGATCAGCTCGGACAGACTAACAGATAGACAAATTAACATTTTGAATTTTTTAACCTGAAGAATGGCATAAAATACGACCGATTATTTAACTTTGGCTTTTATTTGTAATGTAATAATCATTTATATACTGGGCGCTACTCTTACTTTCCGTTGCTAGCCTACAGTAGAAAGGTCAATAAAACTCACTCATTTGAAGATATGTAAATAATTTATAATAATAAACACTATGAAAAAAATTTATTGTGTGACTCAATATGCTTTGCGATGGGATGAATTATGGGGACGTGAAAGGAGGAGCGCGGCATTAAATTGAAGTGTACACTTTAGTCGACCTAGTTGTATTCCTAATTTATTTCGCCGATACTAACACACACGTGCATGGAGCATGGCATTGTAAGCGATCAAATTGATGCATGAACACCTACACTTTTCTAGTCTAGATATAATAGGTCGTCCTTTCAGTGGAAAAGTCTTATGTCCAGCAGTGATTTTATGGGGCGGTGATGAAAATTTAAGTTCGGGGGACTGCTTGGTCCCATACCTCACTTATGGTGGGTGATCACCAGTGCCTGAATAATCAATAAAACACATTCTCAATTTTTTACAATTTTCTCTTTCCAAAATGTTAATGCTTTAATGTTATTGAGACAAATTATTATTAACCTTATTTTTGTTTTAATTTTTCAATCAATCCAGGTTTGATAATTATCATTTTCTTTGCATTTTCCATGTTAACTGGCTAGTCCACTTACGTTTGATAAAGACTTATGTGAATTTAAAATATTATTTTGTGAACATTTAAAATGATTACTACCTGACTCATAGATGGGCGGAGGCAGTAGAGTCCAAGGGAGGCATTCGCTGTTAGTTTGGTCATTGCGAAAGTCTTCGATTGGGTTTGGCACAAAGCACTTCTTTCGAAGCTTCCCTTCCTGGGCTTTCGAGAAATTGTGCAATTGAATCACCAGTTTTCCACAGATTGGAGCATCAAGGTCATTGAAGACGGTGCGTGTTCCGCTTAAGCCTATTAATGCTGGTGTTCCACAAGGCCGCGTGCTATCACCAAAGCTGTTTCTTCTGCATACCAATGATATGTTACAAACCGGTAACATTCATTAATATTCAGATGACAGCACTGGTGATGCTCTATACACCGACCGTGCCAATATCTATCGGAAAACGTCGCCAAGTACCAAAACAAACAATCTGAAGTCGAGTCTTTCCTGAACAAATTTTCATATAGGGCGACTAAATCTAGTCCAGTTTTATCAAAAGTTTACCGCTAAAAAGAACCCCTATGTCGTATCTCCTCAGTTTCAAGGCACTCCCCTTGTTGCCTCAGCCAGTATTGGAATCCTCGGTGTTGGCATATCGAGTGTCGTGCAGTTTTGTTGTCAATTAAAAGAGAAGGCCAAATTGGCCTCAAAAAGCTTGGCGTGTTCAGCAGAGCGAGACAGTATTTCATGCCGGCACACCGCCTACAACTTTACAAGGCGCAGGTTCGGCCTCACATGGAATACTGTTCCCATCTCTGGGCTGGGGCTCCCCAGTGCCAGCTCTTTCCACTTGACCGTATCCAGCCCAGAGCGGCTCGAATCGTCGACGACCGAGTCTTCTGCGATCGGCGCGATTCATTGGCGCCGCAAAGTGATGTTGTTTCCCTTTGCATTTTCTTTCGCATCTACCACGGGGAGTGCTCTGAGGAATTGTTCGGATTAGTCCCAGCCACCAAATTTCACAAACGCACATAGCGGTGAAACTCCCGATACCATTCAAACCATCCGGATGCTTGGCGGTCCACGCTGTACGTTTCACTAAGAATTGCAAAACGCACCTGCAATTCCCCTGGTGTTGCAGTTGTTCATGGGCGGCGGTAGTTACTTACCATCAGGTGAGCCGTATGCTCGTTTGCCCCTCTCCTATAAAAAAAAAACTCAAACTTCTATTTTTATCACAGGTATTGCAGTTAGGAACTGTAAAACAGGATCAGTACTTTTGGATGTTAACGGTATTGGAGAGCTTCGATCTTGAGGATCAGGGTCATCTAGTACCATACTTTGGAGGTCATTTTCTGGTCTTTTTGGAACAAAAGTAGGATCAGCCACACTGTCATTGGAATCATAATCCGCGACTTCTAAATTATTCTCGGTCCCACTGTCGGAGGCGTCCCCTTGTAAGAAATTTGCGATCCGCTCCTCGTTGAGGTCCATCTATCAAATAAAACATGTATTTTTACCGTATAATAGTGAATAAACTAAGAAAACTCAGAAATGTAAAATTAATTAACAGGAAAACCTACCTTGATACTAATAACTTTTTCACGGTAAGCGCAGAATAATACAGCTATTTTTGTGCTCTTGTAAATATTAATTTAAAAAATATGTTTAAGCCAAATATTATGATAAAAGTACAAGCTGATTAAGTGACTTTCACCAGTGACTACTTATCAGTTTTATTTTATCACAAACTGCAACACTTAAATACACTTTTTACTATGAAGGCTATCGAACAGTCAAAGGAAGAGATGACAACACTGTTCCAAATAAACCTTGCAGCCAACAAGAACGTAACAAAGTTAGTTTCTTACTTAAGTTCCTCCTCCTCCATCATCATTCACACTAGCTACAGTCTTTGAAAATCTCAAGACTTTGCTATCTCCGCGCTCCAAAATTTTGCAGGAGCAAGTTGAATTGGTCTCAATAGATTATGATCCCATTGCTTATCAGCATGCCAAGCGTAAGTGTTCAAGTTTATGCACTTTATGCGCTCGATGTCATCTGTCTCATTATTTTATTATGTACTAATAAAAATCATTTTAACATTAAACAAAACAATCAAATAACATTTTATGTAAGTTACTAGGTAACCAATGACGATGGTATGGTGGTAATTAGTGTACCATTTACTGCGCCACGAGTCCTTAGTTCATAACTCAGTTAGAGCATATATTTTAGCAGAAACAAAAATTTTGGAGTCCGATTCTTGATTCATTTTGTACACGTTAGCCTCTGTGTCTCTACCGATGCATCCTAACTTAGCTCAATCACACGAAATCTCCTAATTCATGAAAACTATCTAGGGTGTTTATGGAAATGTTAGCAATAGACTTAAAATGGTATTAATATTCATATTAATCAGTAAAGCAAAATATCTAGACAGTTTTTATAGGATATGGTGACAAACGAGTACACAGTCCACCTGATGGTAAGTGGTTGCTGTGACCCATAGACACGTAGGTGTCCTCAGTAAAGAATCAAAATGGAGATGCGTTGTTACCCATGAGGAATAAGATAGAATGCCCTTTTCAAGTAAAAGGGTCTCCGGTTCTCTACACTCACCATACGAAACACAGCAGTGTTAAGCTATTTTACGCTGGTATTCTGTGAGAGCGTGGTCCTTCCGCGATCGAGCGACCCATTCGTGCTACAACTATACTACTAATATAACTGCAGCATGGCTACCACGTATATAGTAGTTGCAAAACACGTAAGCCGTATGCATGAGCCTCATTTTAAACCAGACGTAAATGAGAAATAAATAAAATACGAGTAAAATCAGTGATTAGTTCACATGCACTTAATGAATACAGTATCAGTGCACAGCGAAAGTAAGCTGGCTGCTCACAAAAGCGGCAGCTGCTAATGAGTTCACTGCTGAGTGCTGTCGCCTCGCTGTGTGTTGGTGTCCACTTTATTTTACAATTTTTTTACCACTTCTTTTACAGTCTCTCGACTCCTTAGAGTCAGTTGTTCCATCATGAGGCAATGTATACGCTTTTACAACAAAGTCCCAGAAAATATGCAGGCCTTATCTATCCAAAAGTTTAAAAAAAATTGGGTTATTATACTACTAAAGAGTACATGATTGATAATAACCCCTGGGAATGAGATGATCGCTACTTGATGTTTCTAAATGTTTTCATAATAATTGTATAAAATAATATATTGTACCGAGTAGTGGCGGTGTACAATCCCATATCATCCCGTGGGTGTCGTAAGAGGTGACAGAGGGAAACAAATAAGGGGACGGGCCGCAGCGTCTTCCTAATAACGACTAAAAATAAAAAATAAACGGTTGCCAACCCGTTTGCCAAACGTGGCAACTATGGCAAATCCCCCTATGAGGCAATCTATGGGGGGAGGCCTATGTTCAGCAGTGAAATTTAATAGGCTGTAACTGTAACGGATATAATGTAAATTGATTATATTTAAAAAAAAGTCCCGCTGGGTTTCTTGCTGGTTCTTCACAGGACAAAGTTTTTTTTACAAACCAGTGGTAAAAGTAAAAAATTACTTTCAACAAGAATTACTTGTAATCTATTTTGAATAAAAATGATTCTATTCCATTGCAGGAGACGTATGCTTGAAACTAGACGCTGAATCTATACACTATATTATATCATTCTGTAAACGTAGAAATATCACATTCATATAAACCTAATGATTTTTATATTTACGAACACCACACATTTAAATAAACGAATATTTCATGGTCACGGGGACACAGTCCCCGTGACCATGGGTGCTGTAAAGTGCTCGAAACGTCAAATATAAAATAAGTTAATATACGCGAAAAACCGTAAACTAGTTTTATTTAAACATATAAAACCTTTTAAGTAAAAGCATAAAACATTAACGAATTATTAATTATCTGGACTAGCATGAAATAAGATATGCGATAACTGTAATTTGTTTCTCTCACGCAACTTCACTTATCCCTTTTTTCTCACCGTTTCTGTCTCAATATGACAGTCGCATTATACTAATTTATTTCATTTAAAAGGATATTTATTGTCAACTACTAACTTCTGCCCGCGAATCTGCTTGCATGGAATATAATAAACGTTTCAATATTACTTTACAATGGTAATTTTTATTTTTTTCTCTTTCGTTATGTTATGCTACCAAAATCCCACTTGATGGTAAGCGGTGATAAAACCCTAGATGTTAAATCGCACTGTCTTAGCGTAACTCAAAGACGGACGCTGGCAAATTATTCCACTACTTTTCTGTACGCATTACCAAATGTAAGGCTATAGTTGTAAAAATAATCTTATGTAACAGATATCTGCTAAATTTTTGGCAAATCTGCTTATACAGGATTGAGTCACTTGCTTAATACTTGAATTGCAAATATTAACAAGTGTTTGAAATCATTACAAACAGGTATAATTTTGGTTTGGAAGCTTGGATTGTAATTTTATCTCCACCAATTTATTCATTATTTTCAGTCTTAGTGGTGGTGGTATCTCACCAGTCTCGAACACGAGCGCAAAGTAGCCAGCCTTTCGGTTTTCTACAAGAAATTTTCGGAGTGCACAGGAATCGCATAACTTAATTCCTCCCTCCCCCTTCCACTATCGAACAACCAGATGCTCGGCCAGTCTCCAACCTTTTGTTGTCGACTTACCACGCATTCGAACCATACTGTTTGCTTCACATTTCGTCATGAGTACATCAAAAGAGTGGAATAAGTTGCCAGCATCTCTCTTTCCATCCGATTACAATGTCGGTGTCTTCAAAGCAAGAGTAAATGTTTTGTTAAGCTACATCACCACTTACCATCAGGTGGGACAGTAGTCAAGCACTGGTTTAGAATATTTAAAAAAATCTCGTTTTATTTATAGTATCGTTCAATGTTACTCTTATATTTTCAAATCTCATGTGTGCAGTAAACAGAATATCATAACAATGAGTTCACTGTAACCATCGGAATGTAAGAATTATTATCAAATTTTTAATCTATTTGAATAGTATTTAAGGATTTCAATAATAACAGTTTTAATAATAGTCGATTTCTCTTATAATTTTTTTAGGAATCCAGTTAATGAAAAAGGATTCTACTTTACGTTCGTAATTATTTTCTTTTAATTAAACGTGTAGAATCGTTATTATGTGTTGGAATGAAGACCTGCCGGGAATGCCGTGGGTCGTGGCGCGCGTTCGGTATTGTAATTGTGCTATATGAATTTTGTATGTATAGTACTGGAAACTGATGTTATATTATACTTATGATGTTAAAAAAAGATAAGTTTATTAATTTCTGGTGTAGCTAAGGTGTGTATCTAAAAGTGGAAATTGTAAATGGTTTCATTAAAATAAATAGATATTATTAGTAATTTATAAAAAGTCAATTTTAGTAATTTTAAATAGGCATTTTTAGTAATTTATAACTTAATATAACTCACATGTAATTGCTGTAAATTTTCCGTATAAAATAAAATAAATAATTTACTGCAGAAAAATTGTCGATAAAACATAGCAACCAAACTTATTTTCTATACTAAATATTTCTAATAAAATAAGTAATTAAAAAAATTCAAAAACCCGACCGCAAAAAGGATAATTTAAAAGTAATGCACTAAAATGACTGAAACAAGATTGAGAATAGAAAACAAAATTAAAATAAAGTCTTAACAAAGTAAACTCTACTTCGGTTTAACAGACTATACTGTGAGCTGAAAGCCTAAGTTAAATACCCAAATTAAACTTAGTAGCAGGCGGGACTCAATTGCAAATTATAAACCGAAAGAAAATTAATGGGTTTTCGATTTTTTTTAATTATTTATTTTATTTTAGACTTTTTAGTGTCCCGACACACTCTTATGAACTAAATTTTATATGATAGCAAAACTTATAAATAGTTTTGCAATTCCCTTTTAATTTCTTTATTTTGGTACCCTACTCGATAGGTTTGGTTTTTTTTTTAAATAACGTATTACTATTTTACGCCAAAATCCGTTTTTTTATTTTATTCAAACAGCTATCTAAGAACACTTTGGTTTTAAGACGAATAAAACGATACCTTAATTTTCAAAATCCATCCAGCCGTTTGTAAGATACGAGGTAATATAGAAATTTACAAACATACAAGATACGCGCGAAAAACATAACCCTTCCTTGGCAGTCGGGTAAAAACATATAAAACTTAATGATAAATTTCGTGATTTATTTTCACGTTACTTTAACAACTTTAATTTGACTAATAAGTATCGAACTATCCTATTTTAACGGATAATAAAAACATAAAGTCGAATTGTAAATTTATGTTAAAGTCCACTAAAAATAGCTACAATGGCGACGGTGAACATTTATAGGCTTTTGTTTTATTTATTATCTAGGGCTACATTACATGGAGTAAAAAAACAACTGGAATTCATAAGAAAAAAATATATCGAAGTAATTTCCGTCAATAAAAGCGAGAGAGAATTTTAATAAAAGCTCTCTCGGAGCATGAGTACGTGTCGTATTCTTGACGCTGCTCCTCTTGCCAGTCTAGATATTTTACTGTATGTACATATTTCTGATAATATCAAAAACGTAAAAACATTTCATTGTATTTATATTATTATTGAAACATGAAAGAATAGAGAATGGTTATTTTTATGCCATTATGACATATGAATAACTATTTTTAAAATTTTTGTCTGTCTTTCTGTCTGTCTATAAGAGTAAGATTGAATGATAAAAACGAGATATTTTTAATATTCTAAGCCAGTGCTTGACTACTATCCCACCTGAAGGTAAGTGGTGATGCAGCCGAAGATGGTAAAACGCACTCACTTTACAAAAGCCTGTTTACTCTTGCCTTGGAAGACACCAACATTGTAATTGGATGGAAAGACAGATGCTGGCAACTTATTTCACTCTTTTGATGTACTCTGTGTGTACTGTGGTATGTCTACAACGAAAGGTTGGACACTGAGATTCTGGTTGTTCGATAGTGGAAGAGAGAGGAAGGAATTAAGCTATACGATTCCTGTGCACACTATCCGAAAATTTCCTGTAGGAAACCGAAAGACTGGCTACTTTGCGCTTGTGTTTGAGATTTAATTCAATTTAATTCAAATATTAAGCAAGTTCTTTGTAGCCACAAACTAATCTGAAGAACAGAGTCATGTTTCAAGCAAAAGAATAATGTTAATTAGTGATGTTGTTTGGATATTGGTAACTGAATCCTGTAATATGCAGCTTAATCATAAATTGGTCACAGTTCTGTTACATAGGATTCTTTTTGCAACTATTACCTTACAATTGGTAATACGTACAGCAAAGGAGTGGAATAATTTGCCAGCGTCTTTAAGTTACGCTAAGATAGTGCGATTTACCATCTAGGGTTTTATCACCGCTTACCATCAGGTAGGATTTTGGTAAGCACTGGCTTATAATAACGAAAAGAGGGAAAATAAAAAATATAGTAAAGGAATATTGAAACGCCTATTATATTTTCATGCAAGCAAATTCGTAGGCAGAAGTTAGTAGTTCATAATAAATATCCTTTTTAAAATGCAATAAATTAAAAAAGGGGATAAGTGTATGTGAGAAACGAATTACAGTTATCGTTTTATTTCGTACTAATCCTAATAATTCGTTTATACAATACAAATATAACTTGAGTAATAACGTAGTAAGTAATAAAATAGTAATACGTGGAATAAAAATATAACTTGAGTGGATGGATTACGCCTCTTCAATAGAACACAATGTGACAGAGTAGATATCTGTTGACATAAGCTCTGTCTATTTATTATATGTCCTAAGGAATAGGACGTCCCTCATTTCTGCGAACGTAGGCCAAGTAGAAAAATCATGTCCCACAATTCAACTGATCCAGTGAAAATTATAAAAATTCACATGCCTTCGACATGTTTTCATTTTGAGACGAATAAACTTTAAACATTTTGCATGTGTTTACCAAACCTGAGCAGAGCACTGTTAAAAAAAAAAAATAGTATTCCGCACATCATTCACTTTGGCAAAACCGGATCTAGCCTGCAGCGAACATGGAAGCGCTTTTACTTTACTACAATTAATTGAAGCTACGAAGCGTTTCGATGACGGAAAGAGACAAATCAGGTGTTTTCAGTCTTTACTACGATTCTTGAACAAATACAATATGATGTCGCCAGTTGAATTATTGTGCATAGTGTGGCCTAGATGTTGTAGTAGAAAGAAATGTAAGCTGGGACGTATATTCCACAGCTGGGCACAGTCTTCTTCTTTCTGAGAGAGGGTTTTAGGACAAGAAAATGTCCGTTTCTGCCCCATTGCGTGTAAGAACTTCACATGTCTTTGATATATTTTTTCGTATTTATCAGACATGCAAGTTTCACGATAAGCTCCTTCACTGCCGAGCACGTGGTAAATCAGCACTTAAAATTGCAATTAAATTTTCATAGGTGCCGGCGGGCATCGAACCCTGGTTGCTCGCGTACTGTGAAATTACAGCAAGCTAGTTTGAACTACCTCGGCTCTCGATCTAGATAGTGGGGCAGATAAATATTGCACTAGATATGAGATAGAGTTCAAAATAGCGTAAACACAGGAGTGTTTACTTTATTATATATATATATATATATAATATATAATATAATATACTACATTCTCGTACTGATGCTAAATCTGGAGAACTATTCGGATGTAAGGGACACAGATAAACAAATATACTAGAACCGAGCACCAACAATTTCTGTGTCTACACAAAAGTTGTATATAGTTAGTATTCAAACCCAGGAGTTCGTAGTAGACAGTTACTCTTTCCAGTAAGCTGACCGCTCGTGCTGAGTCATCGCACAAACTGACCCTTTGAATTTTACTTTCGTATTCGGTTATTTTCATAACTGTAATCGAGTAATTGCCTGAAAGATCAAATGAAGTATGTAACGTGAGACAAACATAAAGCAGTATGGAAAGTTACTCCACTCGTATTGAAGTATAATATCTCCTGTGAATACCAACACCAGTAGTTCGTGGGTTCAACTCCGTCTCGTGTACCAACCATTTGTTACATTTTAAATTGATGTTTGAATACGTGCACCGAAATTTTACAAAGTTTAGCTTTGTCAGCTATTTGAGTTTTGTTTAGCTATTCGCTATGTTGGTTTATGGATGTCAGATGATAGTGCATGTTGAATGAAAATTTCTGATATATCGATTTTAGTATGTATTAATAAATATACATACATGTACCTAAATATTATTCAATATTCATTAAGACGAATAAATATTGGCATTATTAATTTAAAGTTTAGATTTGATAGCCAGTATTACATCTAGTGCAAGTAAGTAGAACCCTTACATGGTTTTATATATTTGGACATTCTGCTAAAGTAAGTAACTATTGCTTCGTCTTTCGTAAAGCGTACAACAACAGGTTGGAATATTTTTTTACTTATTATAAGCCAGTGCTTGACCACAATCCCACCTGGTGGTAAGTGGTGATGTAGCCTTAGATGGTAAATCACACTGTCTTATCGTAACAAAAGACTATTCACTCTTGCCTTGACGACGCCCAGATTGTATTCGGACGGAAAGATATACGCCGGCAAATTATTCCACTCCTTTGCTGTATGCATTACAAAAGACGAAGCAAACCGTTAGATTCTAATGCGTGGGATATCGACAACAAAGGGGTGAAGAACCGCCGACCGCCTGGTTGTCCGATGGTGGAAAGGAGAGGGAGGAATTAAAGCGTGTAATTCCTGCGCACACTCACCGAAATGCATCGTATAGAATACCGAGAGGCTGGCTACTCTATGTCTGTGTCTATATTTGTCGGTGTCTTTCCGACCGATTACAGTATGAGTGTCTTTAATTACGCCAAGGCAATGCGATTAACAGTCTAAGACTTCATCACCACTTACAATCAGGTTGGATTGTTCAGCCTTGGCTTAAGTAAGTAGGAAAAGAATATTAACTATAGATTTTTTTATTTAAAAATGATAGAAACATAAAAACATTGTTATTACAAGAACATGAGCGATGAATCCGAAAGAGAAATGAGCGAAATGTAGTGAAAACAAAAAATGGAAGGTCCATTTTCAGCAGTGAACTTTTAAGGGCTGGTGAAGAAGAAGTAGGTTTACCAATTAGTAATTAAACTTTCTCTTCTTATTTTGTAGTTTATTCATCGAGACTTGACAACTCAAAGGTTGAACACGAGCAACTTGAGCTCATACCCTGCTAACAGCATATGAAAGTAGCAAAGCACTCAAAACGTTGGGAGTATAAAAATATAAAAATAAGGGAATCCGTACAGAAATACTTTAATTCAATGTTTAGTATGTACGTATACATATAAGAAATAATGAAACATACTATATATAATATATTGGTAAATCCAATGTGCATGCCTAAGCGCATTTAAAAATTACGTATAACATGATTATACGGAACTTTTAAAGTAGTTTAAATACATAAAAGTTTTCACTAATAACCTTATTATACTTCCATTTTCCGATAATTTTATATCAAACTTCAATTTAAAAAAGTTTAGAAAATCCAAAAGTGCACGACTAATAATGCTCATATGATCATCATATCATCATTCAGGTCACCCATAAAGTCCAGGACGTATTTAGTATAAATATTACATCCTACTTACTTTTAGTACGTACTACTATTATTTATTCTGTGCTTTTAAAATATTGTAATAAAAACTTTGGTCTTTCGAATATTGTGTATTTGTACAGCGATCTTTTGCGCCGCTGCAAACAACCGATACAGTGTCCACCACGACGGCAATTGACGCCGAACTAACTAGTGAGGCGCAGTCTCTATTTAGTAAAAAATAAATTCATACAAGGCTGCTAAAACACCGAATATTTAGACATATCGCAGCCGAAAAAAATTAATTATAACTAAAGTAAACAAAATTAAACTGCCATTTACATTCAATGGCTTCCCACATGATAGATGAAGAGTTTTAAAAATAGATTGAGTTGAACAATTGATAGTTTCAAAATTTATCGTGTTTACGAAGCCATGCGGACTTGGTAAATCCACACCATAAGCCACTAAGACCCCTTTTATATGTAAAAATAGCAATTAATCGATTTAAAAAAAATATTAATAAGTTCAACAATCATTTATCTTTCTGACAATGTGCTTTTTATATCACTTATATGTACAATATGATTGTTAGATACGATTTCATGCGACAAAACGTTGGAATCTTAATTTTTAGGCCATAGTAGAACATACCTGCGCGCTTAGCGCTTACGGCATGCAATAAAATATTTTGCCAATATAATTGAAACGACTTTGAACAGTCAAAGTTCTCCCTCTCTATTCGAATTTCGTAATCAAATAATGACGCCTGAGTAGTTGTGATCCTGAACATATTGTATGAAATGTCATTAAAGAACATTTCAAAATAATACTCGAAGTTTTCGATATAAAAGTTGGTAGCCGAGGCGCGCCATACAATTTTATTCAATTACGGTACAAAAAACAAACGCCTCTAGAGTAGCCTTAACAACTCCTAATCTGATTATAAGTTGACAATCGCGTGACACAGTGTAGCTGGTAAATCATAGGCCCTAGATTTGAATCCCAAATAAAGAAAATTTTTGTGGGCTCAATTGTTATTTTTAGATGACCAGTGATGACCTACGGAACTGAGACGTGGTCCTTCACTGCTGGCCGGATGAGGAAGCTCAAGGTCGCTCAGCGAGCTATGGAGAGGCTATGCTCGGAGTCTCACCGCGTGCGATAAACTTAGAAATGAGGATATCCGCAGTAGAACCAGAGTGACCGACACAGCCAAATAGATTAGTGAAGTGATGGCAATGGCCGGCCATATAGCTCGAAGAACCGACAACTGATGGGGGAAAAAGGTTCTCGAGTGGCGGCCCCACCGGCGGACTAGTGTAGGGCGTCCCCCACTAGATGGAGTGACGACCTGGTGAAGTTCATTAGACCATCGACTCCCGCATGTCTATGCAGGAAGTCGATGGATGCGGGTGGCTCAGGACCGTGCTTTGTGGCATCCTTGGGGAGGCCTATGTTCACAGTGGACTTGTGAAGGGCTGTAATGATGATGATGATGATGATTCATCCAATGAAGTATAATTTTCTGTGACGTCTCTAACGATTTTGTGATCGGGCGAATATACGAGTATCAGAACGAGCAACACCTCAGTAATACATATTACATTCAGAAAATAACATTTGTTTGTATTTAGACAACAAATGTTAATATATATACATATATACCGAGGACGAGGAAGTTATCACATTAAATGAAAAGACGTATTCTACATAAAGTTCTTTAAACATACACAACTAAAAAAATATATAACAATTAAGATTCTAGTCGCGGTAGCGTGTTTTTCGTTTTAATATTAAACAAAATCATGTAAATGCATACAGATATCACCTGATGAATACAAGAAGGTCAAAGACCCATGGCCGGTGAAGGTGAAGAAACTTAGTTTAAACAGTGCCAACCGAATTACTCAAATAAAGTAAAAATCAAGCAAAATGTACTTTACGGCATATCAATTAAGGCATAATTAGCCAAAAGGAAATTAAAAACAAAGGGGACCAGGCTGCGGGTGTGTGAAACAAAATCAAGCGAAAATTTATTTAAATAAAGGGCTTAAGGCATAATTTCAATGCGAAGTGACAAAAATTGGGACCTAGGTGTTTGAAGGGTGCGAAATTGGACGCTTTTACTGTACTGTATTTTTTTTTTTATTTGTGATAGGACACGTTAGTAATACGCTAGATAATCATATTTAATAACTTAGCGACGATGTCAATTATGTATCTCGGTATACGGCGGACATTTTGAAAATTTAAAATTTGATTTGTTTTGATTATTAATCTTGAGTGATTTTATGGATTAAAGTGATTATTTTATAAAAACAATACCATGAAATTTGTGATTTGTTGATAACATCGGATTAGCATCACATACGCGTGCCTAATGGGTCATTCTAATTTGTAGTAAAAGACGTTCACGATGAACATCTTGGCACTGTCAACAACAAGTTGATCGAATACCATCCGGAGTCTTTGAAACCAAAATAAATCAATAGTATTCACTTAGCACAGCTGACAATTAATCATGATAACTCCTATTAAATAAACGAAAAGCCATCAATTGTAATAAAGGGGCAGGTCCTGATAGAATCCCTCCAGTGTTTGTAGTCAGATGTGCTATTACAGACCGATCTCTATACCATCAGTCTTCGATAAATTATTTGAGTCAATTATTTGTCCTTTTATTCAGAGACATATCAATCTTTACTTAACCACTTGCCAACATGATTTCAGCATCTAGTCCAATTCTCCCACCTCCAATTGCTAGAATAAGTAAAATTGTTAACTAATATAGCGAAACAATCGATTTATTTTTCGACCCTCCTAACAAGCTCCGTCGCACATTAAGAGACCATCTCTTGTAATAGTCTATAAAAAATTTTCTTTTCTTTCCGCTTCTATATATTTTTAGTACTGTATATCGTTATTAACTGTTTATTTTTTTATCCTAGAAATAAAGTTACACAGTGCTGAGATAGTTATTTGCATGTGATATCCACCTGTAATTATTTGTTCATTTTAATTTTTATCAGTTCATTGTATTTAAATAGCATGTAATGAATGATACAAATGTTGGTGGATCAGTAAACAAAAAAAATCCCTTAAAGAAAGCAATAATAAGAATCTATTTATCACTGTAAAAAAAGGGAAAATTTGTTCGGATCATACTTCTACCAGTTTAACTACCATTAAAAATATAACATTCCAAAATAGTTGCTTGGTTTCACAATAATCGGAATAAGTATATCCTTCAGTTTTCTATACCAAAAAATTTAAAAAACTCAAGGCCAATTACTTAAAGTTTGATATTCTCAAACTGCTTTAAATCACTAATTTCCCTCCGTGGCCACCACCGAATTAACTATTATTTCTCATATTTTCGATAATTTTTAATATATTTTTCCTTCTAGCCAAACTAATGACGGCTGTCATCTATTCAGTGAGTTGTGTGACTTGTCAAAGCAAGTAATCGTATTTAAAATTTTATTCTCATTGGGAAAATTGTATTGTAATAGTTGACGGATCTCACCTGTTACTATTGAAAAAAGTTAAGTACATTAATTAAAAATATATTTTGTTGTTGAACTTGTAGATACCAAGGTACTTTGACCATAAGAACTCATTTCACGTAATCTCAAAAAGAAAAAGTAACGTTTTAGATTTTGTAACCATTTGTCCCTTCCGTGGACACAGCATGTCCACAGGACAGACATATGTCTACAGAAATGTCATTTCATGAGAAACATAAAATTTTTAGGATAGTCTGGGGACCAATCATAGCACCTAGACGGAATACCTCTTTGAAAAAACAAAAACAAACGCAGGGAACGAAAAAAAATATCAGTGAGAAAGAAGAATGAAAAAAATACAGAATCCTGTTGCTTTGGAAGAATGTAAATGCAAGTGAAAGTTGTCATAAACAGAAAGCAGAAAATGAAATAAAGACGATAAAAACTATACACCGCGAGAACAAAGGATTTTGTGCAGAAAGTCAGCAAGGATCAAAGTACAGGAAAAGTCAAAATTGATAAAAAGCTGATGTTATTTTAACACCATCATCAAGTCCAGGAATCTTAGTTACTGCTTATTGCGTTTTTATTTAACATGTGTTACCATATTACCTGTTGTCCTTATTCTTAGAAACGAAGGAGGCATTTTGCTATTAGGTATTCATCAGACAGTGAGTCTGAAGATACATATCTATGTGCCTAGACAAAAGAAGAAGACACAGTCACAATTAATTTGACTGAAACTTTACCTCAGCACGCTACCTCTACTAATGATTTAAAGTATCCCTCAAGCGATGATAATAAAATATGCTTTAATAATATAGTTTCCATATCTTAAGACGTAATTAACCATGTTTGTTTTTAAAGTTGAAAAACTCCAAACTAAAAGTATAAAAATTACAATAATTTATATTCATCATTGGAGACTTAGCCGCATGATGTTAAATTCATTTTTGTTAGCAATGATGAAAAACATTTTTGAATATAGTCTTACTTTCGAAACTTTAAAAAGACTACAGAAATGATTGTCCCTTCCTGTGGTCAGAATAATAGTAATTTTTTTTACAGTTTTTTTTCAATAACATTGTGAATAAGGATTGCAAAATCAAGGGACGACAATTATTTTGTTAAATCTTTTGTAACAGTTATTTGAATTTCATTTTTAGTTTTGTTTTTATAGCTTATAGTGTTATCTCCTGTGGTCTTGGTGGTAACTTCTGCTACCTCATAATTTAGATTTATTTATTTATTTTTAAACATTTTTAGAAAATGATCTCATTACCTGCCATGTATGCTTCAGTTTAATTATTTTACACAAAATTATATCAAACCAAGCATGAATGTGTTTTTAATATTTAAACATTTTTCTTTGACCCATATTAAACCCTTAAAGGGAAATTCTAACTTAATCTTCTTTACAAAATAGTATCTGTACATGGTAGAACCACGCTGCAGCTTAATTATGGTATCTCTAAACCCTCTAAGTACCTTACTGGAGGGTTCCGGGAGAGGATTTCAGCTTCGGAACGGAAGTACAAAAGTGACCCAAATTTTCTATATGGATGATTTCAAGTTATTTGCCTCCAGTCGCTCCCATCTTGTGGAATTGCTAAACATCACTTTTGCAGACTCCGTAATTACTTTCTGACAACATCGGACGATCCATTCTACAGGGACGTCACTTCGTGTGATAAAGGGCTTACTCCTCTATCCTTAGCCAACGAGCAATGGCAAGACCCAGCAGTACAGTGCATTTCCGACCATGAGACCGTATGGAAGGAGAAGGAGCTTCACGGGATGTTCTACAAGGCTCTACATGAGCCTTTCGTAAATACAGTCGCCTCTCTCCATTAGCTACGTTTCGGTGACCTCTTTGGAGAAACCAAGGGTTTTGTCTGTGCGATACAGTATCAGGTTTTGTTTTTTTTAAATACTAGTAATGCTATTAATCATTACTAATATTCCCTTTAACCACTTCTGGTAAGCTTATAATGCTTGTGTTAGAAGTGGTTCACGACAGTAGTCGAATGACGGATTCGAACCCACGACCTTTCGAGTTCGCAGTCCGCGCCCTGCCATTAGGCTACTGACGCTTCAAAAGGTTAATAAGACCAACAGTTATCGGAAATACATCCTAAAAGATGGCACCATCGAGATCTGTCGAGCTTGTCGCCGTCCCGGTGAGTCACTTAGGCATGTCATCTCCGGTTTTTTGGCGCTTTCTAACTCTGAGTATTTGCACAGACACAATTTAGTAGCCAGGATTCTACACCAGGAGCTCGCTCTGAAATACGGTCTCGTGGATCGGAAACTGCCATATTATAAGTACTTGCTGGAAGCCGTGCTCGAAAATGACCGCGCCAGGCTCTACTGGGACCGGGCCATCATCACAGACAAGACTATTCTTGCGAATAAGCCTGATATTGTGCTGATGGACTGGGCGAACGATATTTTTGTCGACATCACCATTCCTTATGACGAGAACCTCGTGAAAGCCGTAACAGATAAGAAGACAAAATATCTGGACCTGGCTCACGAGGTGACCGACATGTGGGGCGGTATGCCGACCGAAATTATTCCTGTGGTCGTTCCTGCGAACGGGCTAATCCCGATCAGCCTCTCGGGCCATTTGAGGCGACTGGGACTCCGTGATGGACCGATCCGGGCTCAAATGCAGAAGGGTGTGCTCATCGATACCAACCGCATCGTCCGCCGGTTTCTTTCCCTTTTACTAACCTCGGCCGTTTGGTCTTCTCGAGGGCTTCCATCTGGTTAGATTTTTTATTTATTTATATTTTTATGTATTTATTTTATTTTATTAATATTATTGATATATACAATTATATATTTATACAGCCCAAACAGATGAGAAAACTATATGGATACCCCATAATAATAATAAATATTTCTTTATTACACTAATTTTACATCATAACTTACAATATTTAAATAAAAAGTGGTACTTTTTATTTAAATATCATGTACATTGAGAGGTTAACATCGTAACGTAATTTAAGAAAAAACTACATCGTTTTTTGGATTTCAGTTTTATTTAGTTTGGATGGGCTCTAGGAAAACGTTGCCCTGTTCACGTTTTGTTCCTGCGTTATTAAAACCGTGATAATAACCATCAAACAAACAATCAAATCCAATCAAAATTGGTCTTCTTTTGAGACATTATTTCATCAGTGACGCACTAAACTACCAATACAACGTATAAAATGCCAGCTGGCGTTGTTAAATGTTATCGCAGCTATTCTCGTAAATGTACCAATGTCTACTATCACAATATGGAAGGTCTGGAACACTGTAAGACAGGTTTACCTAGTACAGGGTTCACAGAGTACTCTTTATAAATAAATAAATAAAATAATAGCAAATAAAAATCACTATAAGTAAATAAAATACAGTGGGACAGAAAATATAAAAATTTACAGGTACCTAACTTAGAATTATTTTGTAAAAATCGAATAAATATTGCGTACCTTGGCGTTTTTACAGTCAAATCAAACCAAAACAAATAGTTATAACACAGGTTACATAAACGGTATTTCGATATTATACTATTAAATAAGAATTAGTGCAGATGATTGTAATTACAATATTATGTATATATGGAAATATTACAGGATTTTGCAAAGAAAAGGGCGAAGCACCGGCAGTGTGTATATTTACACAAAACATTTCGAGATTTTCGAAATGTTTTGTGTAAATATCAAAATGCTCAACTAAACTTAAAATCTAACAGATCCAAGAAAGAATGAAGTCTAATAAAGCCTGTTGCCGTTAATGGGTAGGAATGGATTGAATGGAATGATCTTACTATCATCTATTGAAAGCCATAAGATATTGCTGGCATTTCCTTAGTCACCTTAACGAGACCCACCTGATGAAATGGGATGATGGATTCTCATCCGCTGCCAGCTCACGTGCGTCATAAATATGATATTTAATCTTATAACTACTTTTGTTATTACTTTAAATGATCGTTTACACATTACACTCTTTCCTGTTTCTATTTCAGTACCTCATTATTATATCTTATTCCATTGAGCAGCTGCTTGAATGAAGAAAGTCGAGCGGCCACATTACAATTGCAATGTTTTCATAACACGGAATAATATTTCATTTTCCTATCTAGACGTTGTTGAGATTACCGTATCTTCGTTTGCAATTTCCAAGCATTACCTTCAACTTTATATAAACTTCTCAATAGTATAAAATTCTGACATACTTCCTGCATATCTTACCAGGTCGTCACACCATCTTCTGGGTAGCCACCCTACACTTCGCTTAGCGGTACGATGTTGCCACCAGAACCTTTCTTCCCTATAGGTTGTTGTTTCTTTGTGGCCAGTGTATTTGCAACCTCAGTTTACTACTGTCGGTCTATGTCGGTTATGTCGGTTACTCTGGTTCAACTGGAACTCCTAATTCAAGGTTACAAGGTGATTAGTTCTAAGATAAGTACCATTTGTAATAAATATAAGTGCCTAACTGTACACTTAATGAACAAATAAATACTTAAATACTAAACGTTCAATAAAGTCAGAAGTCAAGGACATACAAATTTTCTGGAGCGGAAACTGGAATATGTTTATGAAAACGGACTATAAATAATATAAAACACAATTAACTGTATTGAAAACACTTAATTGTGTTTTTCCTATAGAATATTACTGTCAGATATTATGATGTGCTGTTAGCAGTTGAATTGAACAGTATTATCTTCGCTATTTTATTTTATTGAACACCGCACGACAATGTCTTACTTCATTTTAGAATTTAAACTAAAGTTACAACCTATAAAGATCCCACTGTTAAGCACATGCCTCAGGTTGGTTTTACGGCAAGGAAGTAACCAACGCGCTGCCACGTTGCATGGCTTCACGTCTTACATACATACATAATACATAAAGACTCACGCCTGTCACCCAGAGGGGTAGAGACTATGGACTTCCATTTGGCACGATCTTGACACACCTCTCGCCTCCTCCACATACATATACCTACGCACACGCTCGTCGGTTAAGGGTACTCTTAATTTGGCTCTCATTTTCAATATATCGCCAATTTGGTCGATAAATTTTCGCCTAGGGCGTCCCTTCCCGATTCTGCCGTTCACCTCTGCCACATAAATTTGCTTTGTCAATCTTTCCTCATTCATTCTTTCTACATGACCAAACCACCGAAGCATTCCTTTCTAAATCCTGGCCACAATATCATCTTGCAAACCACCTCTTCTCTTATCACACAATTTCTCACTCTGTCATTCAGATTCAGCCCTAACATACTCATAATGACCGCATTTCCAGAATTTGTTCTATTCTCGTGCTTCTTCTGCCACACAACTTTCACTACCATACATTAAAGTAGGGACTAACACAGCATTGTGAATGCCACGTGCCTTTTGGACACATTCTGACTTTCCACAATAGAGCATAACATAATTTATACAATATAGATATTATGAATTATAGCCTATGTGTTTTTAATGTTTAAGCTATATTACTGTAAAGTTTAATCAAAATTCGTTCAGTGGTTTTTGCGTGAGAGAGTAAAAAGCATCCACAGAATAAATAATAGTACTACGTATCCATACATGCTAACATACCTTACAAACTTTCACGCGTGCAAAATAAGTAGATATAAAGGGCGCCAAAGGAATCACCCGCGCGGGGCGCATAGATAGTTAGGGCCGGCCCTGAACACGGTACACGTAATTTCGCTAATTTCTATCTCTACTTCATCTCTTATATACGAGTAGTAACTGCATTTATATCTTTCTAATTAAACATTTTAAATAAAAACAATTTTATCATACTAATAATATTTAAAATTATTGACAAATTGCATTCATAATAAATGACTATTACATAGTCATTTTATTGCATGAATATTCAACCTGCAATAAAATGACTATTACATAGTCATTTTAAATTTGTAATTATTATAACCGGACACATTGTATATTATACAATGTGTCCGGTTTGAAGAAAACTGAAACTTTACCACAAACTTAAAAGTTCCACAAAACGGTTTTTAACAATAACAGAGCCATGCTGCAGCTATATTAATAGTATAGTTGTATCACGAATGGGTCGGCTCGACCGGGAAGGACCACGTTCTCACAGAATACGAGAGTAAAATAGCAGCATAATACTGCTGTGTTTCGTATGGTGAGTGTAGAGAACCGGAGACCCTTTTTACTGGAAAAGAGGCATTCTATCTTAGTCCTCAAGGCTGACAACGGATTTATTTTTTAACTGATCTGGATTTAACTTCGCAAACGAAGATAGATGTAGATGTCTATGTGCCACAGCAACCACTTACCATCAGGTGGACTGTGTGCTCGTTTGTCACCCTTATTCTATAAAAAAAACAAGCGATCTTAGAGGGCAAAAGTAGTGTAATCACAACGCGTGGCGAGGACGACTGTTTTGTTGTCCCAAGTACACTTGTTTAGAACATCAAACAATGGGCTTTGGGTTTTCTACCTGCTCTTGAACTATCATAAATGATCCTGCACGTGCAACTTGCGCTTTTAAGAGGTCGTGTTTGATAAAGTACAATTCTTAAACTATTTAATTTACAATTAAGATTTTAACGTTTATGTTAAGGAATTATCTTGCTCTATCTAATAAATGTACAAAATTGATAGGTAAATGACCTACTTTTTCATTAAAGTCGAAAATGTGAAAAAATAACCGATTTTTTTACATTTTATTTTCTTAGTCATTTTAGGATCTAAATACAATTTTGCAGTTAAAAGTTTGCTTTTATTTTATTACGCGTATCTTTATCTACCCAATGAGACATCTTTTAAGAATGTAGGACTTCTAAATCGGTGAATATTGTAATTTTAATGCACAGGGTCGAGGTGGTGACACTGAAAATTTAAATGGCTGCCATTTAAATACAGCTAGGTCTAAATGAGATTTGAGACATGATTTGTCGATGAAATTGATTATATTTTATAGCATTAAAAGCTCTGACACCGGTAACCGGACACATTGTATATTATGTTTATAAAGTAAGAACCTGTAATTGGCATTAAGGATTATCTGAGACCTTCTGTATATATTTATAACGTGCTGTTGGTTCTATAAACAATAAAGAAAAAAAAATGATAGTGAAAGTAAGCGTGGAAACGGCTCGAGCTCGAAGAACCGACAACCGATAGGAAAAAAAGGTTCTCGAGTGGCGGCCTCGTACCGGCGAATGAAGTGTAGGGCGTCCCCCCGCTAGATGGAGTAACGACCTGGTAAGACATGCAGGAAGTCGATGGATGCAGGTGGCTCAGGACCGTGCTTTGTGGCATTCCTTGGGGGAGGCCTATGTTCAGCAGTGGACTTGTGAAGGGCTATAATGATGATGATGAATAAAAATTAAAACATTTCGTAATTTTTTTGTTTTGAATAAAAATTTTAATTTTTTAATCATGTAGAAAATTAATATGCTAAAGAATCTTCATTTCTTCTTATAAAACTATTAATTTTGATTAAAATTCAAAAATCTTATAAAATCTAATTATTAGTACTCAGTGCCACCTCTTTCATTAATTACAAATTGACATCGATTGCTCATTCGTCTTGCTGCGGTATGAGATCCCATGTTCTTTGCAAGTGTTCATAAAATTGTTGTTCCGTCGTCAAATTTGGGTCGGGAAATCTCTCAAATCTTTTCGTTGTAACATGTCCCAGGCATGCTCGATAAGATTTAAGTACTGTGCAGGCAAATCCAAAACTTGAATATTGTGGTTTCGGAGAGCGGCCGACACCAGCTACACCGTACGGGAAGGAGCATTATCGTGCATGAGTAGAAATTCCTGGCCCATTTGAATTTTGTCTGGGACAATAACAGGCTCTACTATCTCCTCGTGGTATTTTTGTGCAGTCATGCCTTGGATCCAAACGAGCTGGGTTCATCCGCCAAGACAAATTCCTGCCCACACCATGATTGTCCCGCCTTGGTATGAGTGGACCTCCTCAGGGTGCCGTAGACGGCTAACTCTCCCTGTAGTTCTCCAAACGCGTGTTCTTCGTGAATCCGGATGAAACCCAAACCGGGACTCATCGGTGAACAGCACCAAAGACTATTGTTCGTCACTCCATGGTAAATGCTCCCGAGCCCACGAAAGCCGCCGACCGCGATTGCCTCGTCGCAATGCTGGAACACGTAGCGGTCTTCGAGCATGAAGACTAACTTCATGCAACCTCCATCGCACGGTTTGGTTGCTTACCAGCAGCTGGTGGTCCTCCTGGAACCTTAGTAGTAGTTGTGTCCCTGTGATATGGGGTTGTCTTCTGGCTGTCATTTGGAGAAATCGGTCCTGTCTCTGCTTAGTAACACGATATCTACCCGTGTGCCGTTCAGCCACATCCCCAGTACTGCGATAACGTGACCACAAGCTTGATATCACGTTTTGGTGTGTAGGCCTCAGCAACGACGCGTTGAATAGCACCATTTTCTAACATGCCCACGGCTGGTAACATTTCATCTCGACTCAAATGACGACGTGACATGACTCTTAAAGCTCACACGGTACGATTAATTAAAAAATAAAAACAATTTAATCCCTTTTATCAGTAGGAAAATTTTAATTTTGATTGACGTTACAAATTACTAACAATTTTGCCGCCGTATTTTGTTTTTTTTTATTTAAATTTTGAAAATAAAATAAAAGAGGTTTCAATCTGTATATAAACTTTTTATGGAAACTAAAAAGATTTTAAACTATAAAGTCATAAATAATTTAGGATCAAGGTATCCTAGATTCTGTTGATGTGTGTATTGTAATCGGACGGAAAGTGAGACACAGACAGTGTAGCCAGCCTCTCAGTATTTTATGCATTTCGGTGAGTGTGCGCAGGAATTTATTTATTTAAGCCTTTATTTCCCAAAAAGAATTACATAAAAGTAAATATATTACAAAATTTCATTTACATTTACAAAGCCAATCATGCTTCAAAACTTCAACAAACATTTAGATATAAAAATACTAGAATTTAGAATAAATTTTATAAATTATGCTGAATAAATCGAGTTAAATAATATCATTAAAATCAAATATCAATTTACTACATTTTTAATTATCAAATATAAAATAATAAAGTGAGATTACACAATTAAACAATTTAAATCAATTAATAATAATATTAATAAAATATGTAATGGTTATTTATAACATGTTATGAAAATAAATTTATAGCAGATTAGTTATGATAACACAAAGGCTGATTTACACGGGTCAGTAACAGGCGCTAGTGCTGGCGCCGAGGACTGACTACTGTCTTTTGGCATTTTTGTTTATCTTGTGCGAGTCTCATCCAGGTGTGGCCAACTGTGGCCACAATGTCATCACACCACCACGCCTGGGCCTACCGCGTGGCCGTGGTACTTCGCGAGGTACCATTGGAGGACTCTCTCACTCCAACGTCCATCTGCAGCTCTCGCAACGTGGCCTACCATCTCCATTTTATATACATGCTAATTCTGCAGCATCTATTACTTTTGTTGTTTTTCTTATTTCTTTATTTTTTTATCTACCTCGTAACTTAAGGCCTAACATGTTCCTCTCTATTGCACGTTGAAAGACCTGAAGTTTGTTTATTATTGTTTTTGTTAGTGCCAAGCTTTGACAGCCATAGAGTAGTGTTGGTAGAATAATAGTATCCATTGCTTTCTTTTTTAGTCGCGTCGGTATAGGAGACTTAATTATTTTTTTGCAGACTGGTTTTTATTGTAGACACTGACATATTTATAGTTTGTTTTATTTGTGTTTAGTTAGCGAGCTTAGGAAGTTACAGCATATTTTGTGGATTTACTCGTTCTAAATCCATATTGGAAAGGAGACAAAGTATTATATTTATTTAGAAATTTTACTAAACGAGTATTCATAGGCTTTTCCAAAATTTTTGACATGCTAGGTAAAATGGATATAGGCCTTTATTCACTTCCATCCTATCCACACCGTTGTGTACTCGAATAATAATAGATTGTTTTAACAGGACAGGGAATACCCCTTTATTAAAACAAATGTTGGCAAGGTGAAATATAATAGGACTTCATTTCTTAAAATTTTTAAATACTTTGTTGAGATCATATTCCAACCAGGTGCACTGTTAGATTTAGGCTCATCAAGATTCTATCCACTTCATCATGATCTGTGTCAAGGATCGTAAAGTAATTTCCCAGTTCAGGCAGTGTGTGAGATTTTATTTTTGTACTGTTAGATTTCAGGCTATATGAGTCATGCAAGGCAATATATTGAATTTGTTGACCAAGTTGTTTACCAATATTAACAAAGTACTCATTAACAAAATTTGCTGCTTCGGTAGGGGTGGGTTTAATATTTAATACTTCTGTGTTTTGCCTTTTTGATTAGTTTGAGTTTGTTATATTTTTGTGTTTTTCCAGAGTAGTTTTTATTGGAAACTGATTTGTAAGTTGTTCTCTTTCATCTCTTCTTTTCAGATTTTTAATTAGATTACTGCAATAATTTCTATATTGTTGGGAATGAGGGTAAAAAATAAAATGAAATACGAAAATTAAAGGTATAAAGGTAATCTCCCACTTGTTCTAGCAATATAAAGAATCGCGCAGTTGACTAAGAGAGATCAGTCTGTAATTCTAAGAGCCCCACTGTAGTTACTATGCCCGTTGGGGTATTCTACTAGTGTAGGCAAGGAAGGTCGCGTTGCCGAGAGGCTACCCTGTGTTATATTGAGATGGGTAGTGATGCCGTTGGTTTGCATACTTTGGTGTTATCATGTAATTGGGGTCCTGATAGTAAGCAGGGTTTATTACCAGTAGTGTTCCTTTATTTAAATACTTTTGAGAATAATTTCTAACATCGGAAGTGGAATAATTTCTTACAATTTCTTAAGTTGGTAATTTTAAAATTTCATTGTGTGGCTCTTTTTTAAGTTCTTTTGTAATTTATTTCATTATTTATGCACTTAAGAATACCAGTGGTAATTCATGGTTTTATCATAAGTTTACTCTTTGGAATTTTAAAAGTAATAACATTGTTTTTTATAGAATTAGTTATATTTTGCAAAAGAAGGTCAGTTAATACATAAGGGTCATAACATTCTAATAACTTAGCTAGATTATTTTCCTATAGATATTTTCGAGCTTTTTCGTACATTTAGTTTTATTTGAAAATTGATTATATTTAATTTTGGATAAGCATAGAAATGTAGTAAAATGGTCTGTAATGGTGGTATGTAAAATTGCAATGAAAGACGAATCTTTTTTACTGTCTGTCTGAGCATAAAGTGATCCAAACAGTTGTGTTTCGTTGTGGGTAGCATATGTCCCGGAAGTATTCCAAATTCTGCCAACATGTTAAGATAGCTCATACTATTGTTGAAGAGGATGTTTTCACTTAATAACACAAATTTTTACTTCTTTTGACTTGAATAAGAAATTTTAAATTCAGTTTAAGTACGAAGCTAATGTGTTTACACCCACGCAGCGCCCTCCTTCTACAGCGTGCGCAGGAATTACACGCTTTAATTCCTCCTTCGCCTTTCCACCATCGGACAACCAGGCGGTCGGCGAGCCTTCATCCCTTTGTTGTCGATATTCACGCATTAGAACCAAACGGTTTGCTTCGTCTTTGTAATGCCTACAGCAAAGGTGGAATAATTTGCCGGCGTCTATCTTCAAATTATTCCAACCTGTTGCTGTACGCTTTACGACTGTACTTTAGCAGTATATTCAAATAAAAAACAGGTAAAGGTTCTACTCACTTGCACTAGGTGTATTACTGTCTATCAAATCTAGACCTTAAATTAATGATGTCAATATTTATTCGTCTCAATAAAATTGAATAAAATTGAGGTACATGTATATTTATTTATACTTACTAGAATTCAGTAAAATCGATAGGTCAGAAATTATCATTTAACATGCACTAACATCTGATATACATAAACCAACCTAACGAATAGCTAAACAAAACTCAAATAGTTGACAAAGTAGTAAACTTTACAAAGTTTCGGTGCACGTATTCAAACTTCAATTTGAAACATAACGAACTGTTAGTGGACGTGACGGAGTTCAAAAGGTCTTATTTAAATTCAAATAAAGTTCAGTCTGTGATCAGCCACATGGGCATACAAATGTTAAATATTATTAATAGTTCATTGATTACATTATTTTAGATTATTAGATTAAATTATTCATATTAAATAATATTGATAACATTGGATTAGATTATTCAGTGGTGGTGTTATGCCATATTTTAACAACGGAACAATGAATGTTCTGCACACAATACTTATTAATTATTACTAGAGAGATTCGAACCCGTTACCCGCAGCGCCACAGCCAAAGAAATAGGCACTGCTCTTTCGGACTGTAATATTTATGGAACAGGATATAAGAAAAATATTACAAAACAGATTTAAAAAAATAAAATAAAATAGTAATGCTGTTAACGTCTTTTGAGGGGGAAGAAATGGTGTACACGTAAATATACTCTGTGGTCAACACAGATGACGCAATTAACTACCCTGTCGAATTTCTTAATTCACTGAAACCATCGGGTCTTCCACATCATAAGCTTATTCTGCGCGTGGCACTCCTGTTATGTTGTTGCGAAATTTAAACCTCCTCAACTGTGCAACGGAACCAGACTAAAAGTAAAAAGCCAAACCCTGGTTTATAAGCGGTATTTTGTAAACAGTATTCACAAAATTCAAAGAAACAGTGCGTTAAAAGACAGTACAGTACATTAAATGCGAGTTACAGTATATTAAATGCGAACAATCATTAATATGATTAGTGCTATAATAATAGAAATTTTATCATCCGTCAGGTGCTATCTATTGGCACTAAAATATCTAAGTACTATTAGTAAAATGACAGGTCTAGGAACCAGTCTCAGGTTCACGATGATGGTTCTCAATGTTTGCATGAATTCTCCGCAGCCCTAACGCTGACACATCATGTTTTCAACATGTCAAGATAGAAGCGATACAAAAATTAAGGAAAGCTAAATAGGTAGAAAATTATAAAATTGCGTGATTTTCTTCGATAAACAATATTTTCATCTATAACTGATGACTAGAAAAGCACGTGACCATTGATAAATAAAACGCCTCATTTATTTATTTGACATCGTGAGTAAACGCGCCGATTGTCCGCTGCGTTAAACAAATTAACTATAAACATGCGACAAAATCTAAAAGCTGATTTACACGGGGTCAGTAGCAGGCGCCAGTGCTGGTGCTGAGGACTGACTTGCACATTAAATAAAACTATTTTTACTTTATATTATTTGACTTGCACAGTTTACACGCGGTCAGTAGTCGCGCAGACAGTGCTGTACTGACTTCAAATCAATTTACATTATGCCAGTAGCGGGTCAGTACTGACTTGCCTTGAATTTGGAGCCAGTTACTGTCCCTTTGTAAATCAGCCATAATAATCATTAGACATTAACTACATTGTTAGCAAAACACAGACAAGAAAATAATTTATTATTATGTTTTTCCAGCGTTAATGTAACTAATTATACTATAGAGACAGATGTAATGATGAGTGTGATGATGATGAATTTTTAGTAAGTAATTTATGCAATAAATTTAAAAAAAATGACGCAAATATGCTAATTTGCGTTATTATTTTACAAATTAAGTATCATACACTTAAAGTCACAGAGTTCGCACACTGGCGTTTTGCAGTCCTGCAATGTGACATTTCTGACGCATTTTTATAATCTAACATTGCTGGTAAAAACATTAATTTATGAGCAGTATGTTTGAAAAACTTAATATTTTATATACTCGAGTTTTCCCATCCAAAGAAAAGTTAGTTGTGTAGTTTACCAAAAACCTGCTGAAAAAAACATATTATGGGGAAGAGATAACCTTCCAAAAGGATTATTAGCCCGTTAAAGATACAATTAATTGGTAGTTGTGTGCGCAGGGAACATATATTTTCGATAACGGAAAGACGAAATGGTATATTGAATGCACTGAAGGTGTTCATGGACGAGCGCCAGCAGTCTTCAGGTATCAGTGCATTCACATTTCGTAAGAACTTTGATACAAGTTTCAAAGAATACACTTTCAGTGATTTACAGTTAATAGCGCTATATAAACAGAAATTTTATTTTGTAGTTATAACGTACACGGCTCATGGAATTTCTTTAACTAAAAGAAAATCAGCAAATGTTTGTTTGCTAGTGAAAGTTTTCCGCATACGTCTTTTAAAAATATTTCAAAACAATTTCAATTTACGTTAATAAAACAATGATGCAGTCATTTCAAAGCAACGGAGATATTTGTAGCATATTGCATAGTGAGTAAATTGAAATAAAACAGTTTTCCTCTTTTCTTATTTGTGTTTTCGTAAACTTTATATAAACTTGTCAATTTATATTATTGACAAGTTTATATAAAGTTTACGAAATGTTTGAGAAAATGCCAACGAATATAATGATAATCTAAAGTTCTATTACAACGCGCTCTTCGTCGTTTTCTTCGGCAAGAGTTCGGGTTGAATTAATGGAATTACTCCAGCCTGAGAAATCGTTACCCCGGGCAGCATTTGGTTTAGTTCGTCGTCGTTACGTACAGCTAAGAGTATGTGACGTGGTCTAACTCTGCTTTTATTATTCTACTTTGCTGTAACTACCGTCAGTTCCAAAATCTCAGCAGAAAGATATTCCAGGGCTACTGCAAGGTGCACGGGAGCAGCGTTCCCTATCCTCTGAACAACGTGGAGATATGAAAATAAAATATTCTTCCGGGTTGTAGGAGAATGAAAATGGTCTCTTTTCAATTGTAATGCGGCCACTCGACTAGGATATAATAATGAGCTAATAAAATAGAAATAAAAATGTGTAATGTGTAGAGGTATTATTAATTAACATAATATTAAGTACTTATAAAAAGTAGTTATTAGACAACAAATATTAATGACGCACGTGAACTGACCGAAAAAGAGAATCCATCACTCCGTTATATCGTCGTAAGTGGTGACTATGGGAAACGTGAGAGATATCTTATGGCTATCGATATATGACGATAAAATCATCCCGTTCAAGCCAGCCAGGCTTTGTTAGACTTTACAAGTGTGTAAGTTTATTAGTTTTAAAGTTTTGGTGAGGTAGTGAAAATGTACACACTGCCTGTTCATCGTCTTTTTATTTTCCAAACTTGAATGTCATAAAGCCGTGTCTGTTTACGTAGATTATTTTACAAAATCTTCTATTTTTTCTTATATAGAAGATCATTTTACGTGATATTTTTTTCATTTGTTTTTTTTTTCGAATAATTTATATAATTACGACGCCAGCGTTTAATTCCACAAAATTAAAAGAGACAGTGTGTTAAGAAGAAAATATGTATATTCAATGCGATCAATCATTTATGATTAGCGCTAGCTTACATCATCAGATATTTTTATCATTTGTCAGGGCCAATTTGCAGGCACTAAAACATATAAGTACTATGTCTAAATAGTGACAGATCTAGAAACGAGTCTCAGGTTCACGATGATGATACTCAGCGCTTGCACAAAACTATCCGCAGCTCTAGCGTTGACTAACGTTTTATAAGGTCAAGATAGCAGCAGTATCAAAATTTGGAAAAGTTAAATTGAGAGAAGAATAAAAAGTTACGTGAGTTTCCCCAATAAACATTTTTTATCTGTAATTGATGATTAAAAAGCACGCGATCTCATTGATAAGTAAAACACCTCATTTATTCGACATCGCGAGTAACGCGCCGATTGTTCGCTGCGTTAAGGGTGCGTTTGCAAATCGGGCGAAATTATGTTTTTCGGTACATTTTGTGACAACTATAGCTATTAACTATAGCTATAGCTACAGCTACTACGTATAGAATGGTTCTTCATCTTCAAATGGTGGTAACTTTTTGTTGAAAATAATAGTCCCTAGCCATTTTCTACAAAATTAACGATACCGCTCATGTTTAGGTACATTTTTGTTCTATTATCAACATATATTAAGATTTCTAAAAATACTATAAGTAGGCAGACATATTCAATAAAAAATAGTGGTGTTTACTTTTTATCAAAATGTCACAAATAGTCGTAAAAAAAATAAAAACTGATGCTTAGTTTTTCACATATTTTGCTAATACGGATGAATCATAATGGATTGCAATAAGGGTTATTTTATTTTTGGTGCCTGTTTTGATTTATTGTACAAAAATTTCGATGAAACCTCAGTCCGCGCTCGGCCGCCGTCATGAGTGGATACTGTATCGCCTGCCTGATTGCAGCAGCCGAAAAAGATCGCTGTACATACACAAAATATTCGAATTTGATACATAGGTACTTGACAAGGCAAAATAATATTATTATTTTTATAATCACACATTTTTGTTATAATATTTTGTTTCGCTGAAAGTAAGTGGGATTTATATATATAAATAATTATATAAATGCCTATTCGTCTTGGACTTTATGGAGTGATCTGAAAGTGTTCATCGGTGACTGCTACTGGAACTCCTAGTCGAGTAGAACTAGATGTGCCGAGTTTGGGCTCGTTTTGTTAGTTATGATGAGACTTTACCTCCGGACTTGATGGAGAGACCTGATGGTGTACTTCGGTGACAGCTACTGGAACTCCTCGACGAGTAGTACTTAGGTGCTGAGTTTGGGCTCGTTTTGTTAGTTATTATGATACCTAACCTCCAGGCTTGATGGAGACTTGATGGTGTACTTAGATGCTTACTGCTGGAACTCCTGGACGAGAAGAACTATGTGTGCCGAGTTTGGGCTCGTTTTGTTAGTTATGATGAGTCTTTACCTCCGAACATAAATTGAATAAAAATCAAAGAAATAAATTTAACTCCTAATACTTTCCGAAATAATATCCAGTACCATCAATGAATATTAAACAGTTGTCAATTTAAATACGCGATTTATTAATATTAATAAGTCGTGTTTAAATTTAATTAATTTACGGCTGTAGACAAGGTTAGTCGTGAGGAATGACAGGACACATAACTCACGGCGTACTTAGTTGTTTTAATAAATGAGGTGTTTTAACATAATATGTACATCAATAAAGCGTGTTGTTTCTAATCATGTCTCGTTATTTTTATTGTTTTCTAATATCAGCTGTAAAAATTTGCGATATTTTTAGAAATTAAGCAGCATACACTTAAAGTTACAGTTTGCATACTGGCATTTTGCAGTCCCTTGTAAAGCAAGCAGAGCGAGCTATGTGACATTTCTGACGATTGCAATATTCTGACATTGTTAAATTTTTAATTAAAATAAATCAGCAAATTTTGTTGTTTGATACCGAACGGTTCTCCGTATATATCTTTTAAACATATTTTAAAAACAATTTTAATAAAAATCTTTACGTTAATACAACAATGTTTCAGTCATTTCAAAATCTGTTTTCAGCGACGGAGATATTTGTGGCATATTGCATAGTGAGTAAATTGAAATAAAACAGTTATAAACATTAATATTTTAAACACAAATAAAAAAGAGGAAAATGTATTAATAGGAAAATATTATCTGCTAAATGTTGCAGTACAATAGTATATTAAGGTGAAATATGTACAAAATAAAAGGGATTTATTACAGTTCCAAGAGACAAGTAAACTTACATTTTAAGTATCCCAAGCATTGTATGCAAACAGGTCAAATGATGCGCATAAATTTAGTGGTAAACTAAATATTGAACTGACACAAGGAGGATGCGTTCTGAAAATTATTTCTGTATATTTGAATTATCATGACTTAAGTCGTGTTCCCATTCATATTCACATAATTTCCAACAACGGTCATACAGAATAACTGCTTGAATCATCATCATCAACAGCCCACAACAGTCCTTTGTAGGAAATGGGCTTGTTCCATTTAAGAGAGATTTGCCTTAATCATCACGCTTGGCGGGAAGATTGGTGATTAAACAGTATAATTAAAGTTGTAGTACCAACAACACGTCTCCTTTTAATTGAACACATTTCCTACATTACATGGCGACCTGCCAGGCAGTGCGCTACAATGCACGCACACCGCCGGACGTAGTTAAAAGGTGGAATAAATATTACTAAATTAAATAATAAAGACATGAGTGAAATGATTAAAGTTACAGCTTAAAGTTTTTATATGTGATGGAGCCATGCTGCAGAATAACAGCGTAAAATAGCAGCTTAATCCTGCTGTGTTTCGTATGGTGAGTGTAGAGAACCGGAGAACCTTTTACTGGAAAAGAGGCATTTTATCTTAGTCCTCACGGTGACAACGCATCTGCATTTTGATTCTTTATTTTAGTTGTAGATGTCATGGGTCACAGCAACCATTTACCATCAGGTGGACTGTGTGCTCGTTTGTCACCCTATCCTATAAAAAAAAGAACAAAATGCAAATTCGTTTAGCGAAAAGAAGTTGAGAGCTAGCAACCGTTGGCGATCAATGTAATTTAAGGTAAATAATTAGCTATGTGCTCGTACTGCTAAGTGCAGTTTTAGACAAACCTCCGCTAGATGGAGTGGCGCACTGATGAAAATTTCAGTAGTAGAATGCATTCACTACCACTATCCTATATTATCCCGTGGGTGTCGAAAGAGGCGACAGGAGGAGACTGAAATAGGAAACAGGCAGCAGTATCTTCCAGATAAAAAAATATTTATTTTAAATTTGTTTTCAAAAATAAGTCATTAATTGTTAAAGCAGGTGATAAATATCTTCGAAATCGACGTGACCCAGACAAACTTGTGTTCTAGATGTTATTCCTAGGTTCATTAAATATAACAAAAGTTGCCTAAATATGTAAAATATATTATAAAATACCTAAAGAATTTAAATTATTGAGCGAAAGACTATAATAGGAAACATTTGTATGATTGGTTAAAATTGAATGCTTTTATGACTTAAAATATTTTTTGAGATTAATTTTTAGATTTAAATAATTATTGATAGTGTCTAAACATTTTAAAATTATAATTTGCATGCTATTATTAGTGAAACACGACTGCACTTTATAAATTGTAACATATTTTTATACCGTGATTCTCGCAAATAAAGATTTATGATTATGATCATGGTAATAATAAAAACTGCGGTTTCTGATTCACCTGCCAAGATCGGCAACTGTGGGTTGGAGATACATGAAAAGTACTAATATAAAATTAAATATAAAATATTAATGGCAAAAATAAAATAATTAAGATTTATTGTGATAAATTTTATTATAATACCCATTTCAGTTAAAAGTTAATAAGAACGAAAATAATGTTAACTCTGCCTGCTTCTGGCGATCGTAATTTATGAAATATTTAGTGCCAAGTTCATAGTCTGGCTTTTATCTTACTTCTTAATATATCTTATTAAACGTGAAAATTTATTTAAATACACTGAAATGAACTCTACAATTAAATAAAACTAGTTTACAGTTTTATCGCGTATATTAACTTATTTTATATTGGGAATATAAAATAAGTTAATATACATGATAAAATCCGTAAAACTAGTTTTATTTAAATGTGTAGTGTTCGCGTAAATATAAGAAATCATTATGAACTCTACAAATTTTTTAATTTTAATTGTAACTGAAGGTATTGTAAACCTGGTAGAGTCACGCTGCAATCTCGCTGGCTTCATCGGGAAGGACACGCTCCCGCAGAATACTAACGTAAAGAAGCAGCAAAAACCAATTTACTCGTCTTAAATCTATTTTTCATTTTTGTAAGTACAAACAACGTGTGCATGTATAGCTCAACAACCTATAATTATCGTAGATATGCACTCTGATATACGAGAAAGGAACTAAGGAAGGGCTCTATGTATTTATGATTTAGAGTCATTTTATACTCGATTTATATAAATATGGAGCTTTTGGAATCAAATATAAGGAACGAACGATAATTATTTTGATATTTTGGGTCATGATATTGAAAAATGTGTATTTTGGATTTTCTTAGCAATCCATTGAAAACATATTATTCAATCATAATAAAGAAACCGATAAACTTTCACTTACAGTATCTAAGCACGAACCCTCAAATAAATTCTTTAATAGTACCAAATTTCAAGTTAACAGTAATAGTTACTAACAATGAGAGAAATGGTAAAATGGTAAAAACCTAGCGGCCCAAAGCGCTGCAGAACTTAGCTACTGCGCCACCAATTCACCTTGTTCTCAAAATTATTTACTTTTTAAGTATTAAGAATAAATTACAGAAATGTTAAAATTTCAGCCTCTATTCATTTTCAGATCTCTGTTTGCCTGGTTGTGTTATTGCCTGGTTATATGACCAGAAGTACACTTCTGGTTACATAACCAGATAATATCGCCATGCGTTGCCCAGTAAAACAACCTAACAATACTGTAGGTATTCAATGTATTCTGTGAACGACTTACTTACTTCCTTGGCGTGCATTTTGCTTTTACACGAGCGATAGCTTAAGTGTATTAGAAGTGATATATCGTTTCAGCTTACAAGACACTGTGAAATGTGAATTAAGGGACTTAGGTATAGTGTGACGGGTAAAGAAAGTAAGGCTTTCAGGATGCATCTTGCACAAAATAGCAATGTAAAGTTAATTGTTCGTTAAGTAGTTACCATCACGATCAATTTAATTAACTAGTTAGTAGTAAGTAGTATAAATGTTACATAAAGAAAGGAGTTAATTATCAGATGAATTAGAGCTAATATAACGCTGAGTGGTGCAAAGATCTCTAATGACCACCATTCAAACGGAAAATTATCATTACAGCCCATTACAAGTCCACTGCTGAACACAGGCCTCCCCAAGGAATGCCACAAAGAACGGTCCTGGGCCACCTGCATCCATCGACTTCCTGCATGTCTTACCAGGTCGTTACTCCATCTAGTTGGGGTTGCCCTACACTTTGTCCGCCGGTACGAGGCCGCCACCGAGAACCTTTTTTCCCCATCGGTTATCGGTTTTTCGAGCTATATGGCCGGCCCATTGCCACTTCAGCTTACTAATCCGTTGGGCTATGTCGGTCACTCTGGTTCTACTGCGGATATCCTCGTTTCTAAGTTTATCACGCAGAGAAACCCGAGAATATATCTCCATAGCTCGCTGAGCGACCTTGAGCTTCCTCATACGGCCAGCAGTGAAGGACCACGTCTCAGTTCCATAGGTCATCACTGGCAACACGCACTGGTTGTACAGTCTCGTTTTCAAGTTTTGAGGTATACCTGACGAGAAGATGTGCCGTAATTTCCCGCACGCTGCCCAGCCCATTTGAATCCGTCGATTGACCTCTCGGTCGAAGTTGGACTTACCTAGTCGGACTATTTGTCCCAGGTAAACATACTCGTCAACAACTTCGAGCTTAGTGCTCCCAACAACTACCGGCATAGGTGTGACATGGACGTTAAACATGATTTTTGTTTTGTCCATGTTCATCTTAAGACCTATCCGTTGGGAGAAACTATTGAGGTCATTAAGCATAGTGCTTAGGTCCTCCAGCGATTCTGCCATAAGGACTATATCGTCGGCAAATCGAAGGTGAGTGATGTACTCGCCATTGACGTTAATACCGTATCCTTTCCAGTCCAGTAGCTTGAAAACGTCTTCTAATGCAGCGGTGAAGAGTTTCAGGGATATTACGTTACCCAGTCTTACACCCTCTGCACTAGTATAGGTTTCGTACTCTGGTTCTGTACTCGGATAGCCATCGTAGCCCTACTGTACAAACACTTCAGCACCTCGATATTCCGACAGGCCACTTGGCACCGCTGAAGGGACTGCAGCACCGCCCAAATTTCGACGGAATCAGGCTTTCTACAGTCCACATACGCCAGACATAGTGGCAAATTGTACTCTTCGGACTTCTGTACAATTTGCCGAAGGGTATGTATGTGGTCTATGGTGCTAAAGCTCGGAAACCGGCTTGTTCGGGAGGCTAGAAGTCGTCGAGTCTGCATGCGAGACGATTCGTAATGACTCTCGAAAACAGCACGCAGACGCGGCTCAGAAGGAAATCGGTCTGTAGGTCTTCAAGAGAGCGTTGTCGCCTTTCTTAAAGAACAAGACCACCGCAATTCTGCTCCACGCCCGGTGTAGTGCCACCATAGAGGACGGAATTAAAGAGCTTCTAAAGGACTACAAGCACCGGTTTTCCACCCGCTTTCAGTAGCTCCGCTGTAATTTCATCCTCGCCTGGGGCCTTGCCGTTTTAAGGTGCTGGAGAGCCATTCTAATCTCGCTCAGACTGACGTCCGGAATATCATCGGAATAGTGTCGGATAAGACTTGCTCTTGGATCGTTACCACACTTGCGTGTGGCTCCATCGATGATGTGTACAGCTGCCCATAGAACCTCAATCTCACTCAATATCTCAGGTGTCCGGAAACGACGCACCCACACTCGGTCTTCAGTTGCGACAGTTGGCTTTTCTGGTAGAAAGATCTCTAGCAAAGACTTTTGAGACCTGGTTTCGCACGATCGCTTCTTCAATACGAGCAGTATAAAAGTTGCGTAAGTCTCGCCGCATGCATTTGGAGATTTGTCTGTTCAGTCGCCTGTATGCTATCAAATCTACTGAAGATTGCAGCTTCATTTCCCGTCTAACAGCCATGAGATTAAGAGTGTGATCGGAGAGTTTTTGTGTTCTTCTGCGGCGGGTCTTACAAAACTTAGCTCCGACTGCATGGACAGTTTCACGAGCTTGTCATTTATATCGTCCAGTGCATTGCAATCTTCTACGCACTGAAAACGGTTTTGTAACTCGAGCTGAAAGGTTTCAGGACTTTGGATTAGTGTACGAGGCGGACGGAGCGTTGACTTCATTAGACCACACCTCTCCAACTTAACGTTTAGGTTCAGTGTGCCTCGGTGATCGCTACCAGTTTTCACCCTCACGATCACTGAGACATCACTGAACAGTTGCCGTATAGTCATCATAATGAAGTCAATCTCAGTTTTTGTCGAACCGTCGGGGCTCGACCAGGTCCACTTTCTGTGGGGCTGATTTTGGAAGAAAGAGTTCATCATAAAGAGTCCTCTTTCTCCACGAAGTCGGCCAGCTGCTGGCCCTTGGGTTCCGTTGACCTAATCCATTTCCCACTTTCAGCTCACCGGTCTCTTGTGCCTAGCTTTGCGTTGAAGTCTCCCATTAACACCGTATAGTGGGTTTTGGAGAAATGCATGGCTCTAGAAATATCCTCATACATTTCCTCCACCTCCTCATCGGGGTGTGCCGAGGTTGGTGCGTAAAACTGTATGACCTTCAGCGAATACCGTTTGGTGATTCTGAGTATAAGGTACGCAACCCTCGTCGACACACTCCCAATCTTTACAACGTTGTTAACGAGAGACTTGTGGACGATAAATCCGACACCTCCTTGGGACAGATGGTCGCCCTCCCGGTGATAGAACAAGTTGCCGGATTCGAGGATTACCGTGTCCTCTCTCTTCGGGCCGGTTTAACGGTGGTAGAGCCACGCAGCAGCTTCTGCTGTTGCACGTATGGGCCGGCTCGAGCCGGGTTAGTAACCACGACCTCACAGAATACCGGCGTGAAGTGAAAACTCTGCTTCTGCGTTTCGTCTCGTGAGTGCAGGTAGCCGGAGGCCCAATTCCTCCTCCATTAACATGGTAGCGGAATTAAATGTAATACTACCCCAGGAGGGTACCAGCAACCCTGGAGAAACCCTCGCTGAGCATTCACGACCAAGATGCTCCACTCCTGAGCGTGGGTGCTCAGGCTGCCCCGCCTATTCTGGGCAAAATTCCGCTCAGAACAATAACCGCTCGGGGCAAACTGAGCAACAAGACCAAGGCAACCCCTGCCACGCTATACGTGAATTTCTGCAACACCTGGGGACTTCACTCGAACCCAAACGCCGTCCACTACCATCTTGAGACGGCGAAGCCGGCCTTGTCTTTCTGACCGAGACGCAGCTGTCCTTCCGGCTGATACTTCGTGTCTCCTACCCAGGTACAAATTGGAACACCTTTGTGCCTCGGGCTGGAGTTGCGTATACGTCAGAGAGTTCATCTGTTCTCGACGCCTCGGCAGTCTTGAAGGTTCGGACCTGTCCATCCTTTGGCTGCGCGTAGATAGCGACGACCATCCGCGCATCTACGGGTGCCTCTATAGGTCCCATAGCGGTAATGCCAAAACAGACCGACTCATCGACCACGTCCAAATGGCTACAGATTCCTTGCTACAACAGGTCCCATCCGCAGAGATCGTGATCCTTGGCGATTTTAACGCCCACCACGCCGAATGGCTCGGTTCACGTTTAACCGATCATGCGGGAAGATCTGTTTATGATTTTGCCTGGCATATGGTCTGACACAACTGGTTACTTCGCCTACGCGGATTCCAGATGTGGAGGATCATACACCTTCCTGTTGGACCTTCTGCTGACCTCTCATCCGGACGGATATCAGGTTTCCGTCGATGCCCTCTCGGCTCTTCCGACCATTGTCTGATCCGGGTGTGGTGCCACTCACGCTCCTCGCGGTTGCGTTCTGCAGGTTGCCGCCGTGTTTGGCATTACAGGTCGGCGGATTAGGACGGAATGCGGGCTTTGCATCCCACCCATGGGGCGGGTTTGCTTCTCGCCAGATGATCCGGCGCTGTTGCTGACTCTGTCACTGATGTGGTGCTACAGGGAATGGAACTATTTATTCCATCATCTGTGGTACCCATCGGAGGCAGATCTCAGCCTGGTTTGGTCGTTCCTGTAAGACTGCATTACGCAGTAAGCAGGAGTGCTATCAGGCCTGGGCTGAGGCTTCGGCGGCTGGGATGTAAACATCAGCATGCTTAAAAGAAGTATAACTTCGCCTCCAGGTCCTTCAAAGAGTTATTGCCAAGGCAAAGTCAGAGCACATAGGCAGAATTGGCGAGAAACTAGTTCGCCTTCCTTTGGGAACCCGTGCATTCTGGTCTCGCCAAGGCTGTCCAAGGAATTTCTGTGCCATCACTACCATCTCTGCACAGGAGGATGACTCACTGGCCCACGCCGCAAAAGAGAAAGGCGACCTTTAGCTCCCTTTTGCATCCAACTCGACTCTTGATGACGGGGAACACACCGCCGACCATCCGCGGTGTGAGTGCTCCATGCCGGATGTGCGGTTCTCACAGCGCACGGTTCGCAAAGCACCTCTCCCTGATATCCACAAGTCGAGTGGGCCTGACGGAATCCCCAATTGTGCTGAGGACGTGTGCTCCGGAGTTGGCACCGGTTCTAACGCGTCTTTTCCGGTAATTCTACCCTAGATGTAGTCCCGAATTCATGGAAGACCAGAAAATATGTCCAACCGATCCCTAAAAATGCGACCGCTTAGACCCGTCCAATTACAGGCCTATCGCCATCACCCCTTGTTCTCCAAAATAATGGAGTCCGTTATAAACTGCCAGCTCATGCGGTACCTTGAGGATCACCAGCTGATTAGTGACCGCCAATACGGTTTTCGTCGGGGTCGATCAGCTGGTGATCTTCTGGTCTACCTGACTCATAGATGGGCGGAGGCAGAGTCCAAGGAGTCGATCGGGTTTGGCAAAAGCGCTTCTTTCGAGCTCCCTTCCTATGGGCTTCCCGAGAATTGTGCAATTGATCACCAGCTTTGCAGATCGAGCATCAAGGTCGTTATAGACGGTGCATGCTCCGGCTACAAGCCTATTAACGCTGGTGTTCCACAAGGTTGCGTGCTATCACCAACGCTGTTTCTTCTGCATATCAATGATATGTTGAAAACCGGTAGCATTCATTGCTTTGCGGATGACAGCACTGGTGATGCTCTATACACCGGCCGTGTATAGAGGAGGGAACAAACTTGTTCTGAAGTCGAGTCTTTGCTGAACAAAGTCTCGGATTGGGGGCGACTAAATCTAGTCCAGTTTTATCCTCAGAAGACACAAGTTTGCGCGTTTACCGCTAAAAGAACCCTTTGTTGTATCTCCTCAGATTTAAAGCACTCCCTTGTGGCCTCAGCCAGTATCGGAATCCTCGGCGTCGACATATCGAGTGACGTGCAGTTTCGTGGTCACTTGGAAGAGAAGGCCAAATTGGTCTCTAAAAGCTTGGCGTGTTTCAGCAGAGCGGGACAGTATTTCATGCCGGCACAACGCCTGCAACTTTACAAGGCGCAGGTTCGTCCTAACATGGAATACTGTTCCATCTCTGGGCAGGGGCCCCAGTGCCAGCTCCTTTCACTTGACCGCATCCAGCGCAAAGCGGCTCGAATCGTCGACGAACGAGTCCTTTCCGATCGGCTCGATTCATTTGCGCTGCGAAGAGATGTCACATCTCTTATCATTTTGTTTCGCATTTACCACGGGGAGCCCTCTGAGGAACTGTTCGGATTAATCCCAGCCGCCAAATTGCACGAACGGACATCGCGGCAGAACTCCCGATACCATCCACACCATCTGGATGATTGGCGGTCCACCACTGTGATTTAGAAGATGTTTTTTCTCGCCCAACTTCCTTGTAGAACAGTTTACCACCAGCGATTTTTCCGGACCGATACGACTTAGGACCTTCAAGAAAAGAGCCTACTCCTTTGAAAAGGCTGGCAACGCATCTGCAATTCCTCTGGTTCCCTGGTGTTGCAGTTGTGCATGGGCGGCGGTAGTCACTTACCATCAGGTGAGCCGCATGCTCGTTTGCCCCTCTCCTATAAAAAAAAAAACCTCGGATAATCCTATAATATTCCAGTGCAACTTGTCTATCTCTTTTCCAGCTCCAGGATCTTCTCGTCAGTCCTCAGAGTGCGTGCGTTATAAGTTGCCAGGTCGAGTCGTCGTAGGTGGCAACCGAACCTCCACCGGAGATTCTAGCACCCCTGCCCCGCCGTTACCATGGTCGCCAACGTAGCCAGGAATAGCGGGGCCGCCTGGGACTGGGGCCATCTCTTCGTAACTCTTCATTGGGGTATATAGCCGTAGTTGCTGGATTCAGACAAACCATCAACCTATTTTACCCCGTGGGTGTATTAAGAGGTCAAAACAACCTTAAACGAAATTCTGTCAGACAGTAAGTTTTTCAATTAACTGTTACTTGGTAGAGCCAAGCTGCGGCTTTATATATGTTTTTATTTTGTTGTACAAATGAGTTATTAGTTCAATCGGTAGGAACCACGCTCTCACAGAATACTAGTAAAATAGCAGCTTAATGCTGCTGTGTTTCGTATGGTGAGTGCATAACCAGAGATCCTTTTTACTGAAACGAGGCAATCCATCTTAGTCCTCAGAGGTGAAAACACATCAGAATTTTGATTCTTATTTGAGGATGGATGCACCACAGCATCCACTTAACATCGCATGGACTGGGTGCATGTTTGTCACCCTTATTCAATTAAAATACGCTTCGTACTCGTAATAAACTGATAAATGTATTTTACGGTTTATTACAGATTTTTTAAAATGTTTACCCTGATTTATCTATAACTCTATATATATCTATAATTTTAATATTATAATTAAACAGCATATTGAAGAAGTTTTCGTCACTTGTCGGTTGTCAGTGGCCCTTCTGTTAGCAGATGTACCGTGTATATGATGTTGACATTTTTGGAGAAAGCCTACGTACGCAATTCACAATTTTTATTTCATCTAGCTATATTGTTTAAATAAGTACTATGTAATGTACAATGGATAGCATACCTTCCTTCCGAAAGTAAGCCCAGCCCACTGTTACGCTATAGAGTGACACAATCTGGACAGCATCGAAATTAATTTCTTCTTGTCTGATTTCTTAACGGGACATTACCAATGTGAATATTCATGTGAATGTTACGGTGTACTTTTAATTTTTTCTTGCAACTTACGTAAATGAAGCGCCTCCGCTTCATAGAAGAAAATCCTAATGATAGTAAGGACTTTATTGAAGTGATTAATTCTGTAAATGTACGCTCCAAGATTATAAATGTTCTTTAAAACAAGGAATTTCCTAATATTCAGCCTCTAACGTATAATTTACGTCGGTGAGCATTACGGATTCAATTGGGCTAAGTTTGCGATAGCTGTGTGTACACCACGTTTTGAACTGAGCATGACGTCTTTATAGTCGTCGCTGATTTATTGAACGTGATGTGTTATGATTTGATTTAGTTTTAACTTCATATTATTTCACATAATAACAATAAACTGTCCCAGTTCGGGAAAAGAGCAGAAGCTATAGTATACAACGCGCTGCTCAACAAAGTGCTCGCGTGAAGTCGCGTCAGATCAACATTTACGGTTAAGGGATCTATATGTATATATATACATATACATCCCTTAATATATATATATATGTTTGTGTATATGTATATATGGATGGATTTACATATATGTTTATCGACCCTCCTCAATTGCGTGCACTATCCCTGTCACCACTAATCCTAGCACAACTACTCCCATCACCACTACAGGAAAACACACCACTGACGACAATACGACATGTGTTTCGCCTCTACACGAGGCATCTTCAGGTGATGCAGACTTTGCGGTGGCTGACCGCAAGTGACTTAAACTTAGCGGTCACGGTACTAGGTAAGACACATCATATTATTTTATCGACCGGATGTACGCAAAGTAATTTTTACCAACTTTAAGATTTAACTGTATCAAACAGAGTGTATAATGGATCTGCATACTGTGCCTGATATTCAATTCCCGACCGGCTTTAGCATGTGTGCCATGGTGCCTTTCCCACATTTGTTGTAAACCTGATTCAAATAGAGTAAAGCTAATAATATTTATGTGATGTAAAGCAGCCAATATTCTTCAATAAGAAATGAAGTAAATAGACGGCACCTAAGCGCCGCCATCATCGTTTTAAGAATTATCAACTTCCATTACATTTCTTGAAAAGTTGCCCATTACAACACTACATTAAAGTTATTAAAATAAGGCGACCTGTAAGTACAATGGCTAAGTATCAGCAGCGGCGTCTCGGGCGGGTTCGATTACCGCACGGATTAAGTGCTTGTATACAAATAATTGTTCCGGATCCGGATGGTAGTCACGTATTGTATGTCGCTTATTTTAAAAGCCTCTATTATACAGGAGAATTCCTAGTGTATGAGTGTTATAAAATATATACATATGTTAAATCTTTCCTAGGAGATTAATATGCAGTATGAAGTGAACAATAAGTAGCTAGTGGAAAGTAGTTATTTTCTATAATTTAAGTTTTCTATAATACAATAAAAAATAAAATATTATTATTTATATAGAATATATGAGTTATGCGAAGGCATTAAAAGAATGGGAATGGGAATTTATCGCACTTCTTGGCGCAGCCTTTTTCTTGTAAATGCTTTTTATAAATGTAATAACGATACGTTTATGTAATTTTAACTAGTAACCTAATCATGTACACCGTGCGATAATCTCCTAAATCAAAAAACCTGACGTGATTGCGTCCCCTATATGCTAAAAAATGTTGAATTTATATCAGTAGTAAAGGGATTAAGTCATGTGGTTGCGGCATAGAAAATTCCACCATCCTATTTCTTTTCTCTATCTTTGGTTTCGTAAAAGCAAAGAATATGGAACCGCCAGAAAAATCTCAAGATTGCGGTATAAACATGTCGTTTTCGCCAAACGTGGCAAGCTTTCAGCGTACGGCTTATCTCCTGGTCTGATTGACTGTGAAGGACTTTCTGAGTGAACGATTTCTCCGCGTTTCATCGATGGCTGCTCGTCCTGTCCTATCGCGACAAACGCCGGAGCTCCTCAGGTCCGTTCTTCCGCAACTCTACCTGCTGCATATAAATGATCTGCTCATTCCGGTATTTATGGGTATGCAGACGACAGCACAGTTGTGAGAGATACCAACCGTGCCCGGGCTAGTCGGGATCAAATCCAGTCCGAACGAGAGTTCAGTTCACCACTAAACGGAGCCCTCACCCTGGCTCCTACTTCAAGGAATGTATCCTGATAACACTGACCGCCTTCAGTTGTTAGGTGTTGAATTTTCCCTAACCTCAACTATGGGCGGTTCATTGAGTCCAGAGCTGAAAGCAGCCGCAAGAAAACTTGGTGTTCTTGCAAGGGTGTGGCGGTACTCACGCGGGGCAGCTTTACCTTATATAAAGCGCAAGTCCGGTCGTGCATGGAGTATTGCTGTCACATATGGGCTGGTGCAAAATGCCATCTCGCAGCGTTGGAGTCAGTGGAGAGACGTGCTAAGAGGCTCATTGGTGACTTTAATTTGGTTGAAACCAATCTTATCAGCCTCGAGCACACGCGCAGAGTAGCCATTCTTTCGATATTCTATAGGATGCATTTCGGTGAGTGTGCGCAGGAATTACACGCTTTAATTCCTGCCTCTCCTTTTCACCATCGAACGTCCAGGTGGTCGGCGGTTCTTAAACCCTTTGCTGTCGATATTCCACGCATTAGAACCAAACGGTTTGCTTCGACTTCTGTAATGCGTAGAGCAAAGGAGTGGAATAATTTGCCGGCGTCTATCTTTCCGTCCCAATACAATCTGGGCGTCTTCAAGGCAAGAGTGAATAGGCTTTTATTACGGTAAGACAGTTCAATTTACCATGTAGGGCTGAATCACCACTTACCGCCAGGTGGGATTGTGGTCAGCACTGGCTTATAATAAGTTAAAAAACGTATAATAAAACGTATAATAAAGTGGTTAATTGTTATATACTTTAAAATAATTTTTAGTAGCAAACTAGCAAAATTAATAAATAGCTAAAAAGTTTATACGTGTTTGTTTTCAAGACAATAAAATAAATATCGCCTCATCGATGCACAAGTGTTTAACATATAATGGATAATATCTATTTTCCTTTTATTTTTTGTGGTCGCATGGTAAATTGCCAATAACATTCGAAATTGAAAAATGAAAACTAATGAGTTTAGTTAATTAATATAAGAGTATGTATCACAGAACACAATTACTCTCTAAGGTATGTATGTAATACAAGAGTTTACTTTACACCTAGAATTTTGGAAAATCTAAATAAGATCTATAATTTATGATGAATGGCCTAATAAAAATGACAAACACAGGTCTTAGAACCTTATTAGTATGTTAAAAGTGACAAAGTATTAAAGTTTTATGTTATTAGTAAAATCTAAATTAAATAATAGATAGAATAAATACATAAATGAAGTTTTTCTGTATGTTATAAGAAAATTAGTCTATGGGTTAGTCTAAGGATTTAAAGATTTCTCTATTGATGTAGCTTCATCGGCTTTGAAGAGCGATTCATTTAACTGCATTTGGGTATAAATACCTTATGTATTCAACAAGTTGCTCCATAAACTTGACAATACCAAATGGCATCAAACATGGATCCTGAATTTATGCCAGCCATAGTAGATAGACAGTATAGATAGTACATATATTTACTTGTAAATAAGTACTTATTACTTGTACTAGAAGCAAATATACGGTTTGCATAAGTATTGTAACTTAGTTAAGCCATTTTACTTGTGTTATGGTTATATTCTTGTTGATCAGATGCTTCTATTATCCTTAGACTGATGTGTTGTTAACTCTGCAGAAAAGAATATTATTTTGTCATCTACTATCAGATAATTAATATAAAAATAATGTCCTTTTCCTACATGAAACTAGTGAAAATAAGCAATCAGACAACTTTTACATAGTCAAATATTGTTGATGTAAATCCATAACTATTATTTGTGTATTTGATCATATGGAGCTGATTAATGGTGTATATTTTATAATAATTTCTTATTTATTTAACATACAGGCAGAGACAAAAAATACTGACAGAAATATGGAAATGTAGTTTATTGACATTGAAGTATAGTATATACAATATTTTGTCTTATACAATATTCATTAAATTTTTTCAGGTGGATCGCTTAGAATAAATGTGTATGACTTGTAGGCTGAAATCTTGCAGAGCTGCTCGTAGGCAGAGACAAAAGTTTATGGATATTGAATACAACAGTCTTATATCATATCTCACAACATTGATAATATTCTTCTGATTCATGTTATTATCAAGTTATTTGAAAATATCTTTGAAATGATAATGACTGACAATAATAAATACAATTAAATTATACATGTGTTTTTGTTATCCTTACACAACCAGTTTAAAACATCTTACTTCATATTTATCAGTGTGTAATAACATAGATAAACATGATATTACCTAGTCATTTTGGCTTTAATGGTGTTTGGGGTATGATAACTAATCAGTTAATATATTTTAAAACAAAGTTTACACATTGCATCTTTACTAATCAACTAAAATATATTAAAACAAAGTCTTGACACTGCACCTGTCTGTCTTTATGTTTCACTATTAGATTACACAATAGACTGCTTTGGAAATAATTACAACAATATATGCAGTGGCATTTTACTTTGTGTTTTATCCTTATACAACCAGTTCAAAACAGCTTTCTTACTATATAGCATTTAAAGGTAATATTATAAATAGACATATTATCCGTTATTCATCTTGGCTTTAATCATATTTATTTAATTACTGTAATGGTGTGTGTGATGTATATTCACTAATAAATTAATACCTGTAAAAAAAAGACTCCACAACACGTTTGTTTGTCTGTGCTGTTTTGCCTGAACTGCTAAAAGGATTTTCCATCTATCTTAAAATATCTATAATTGCTGAATGTACCTACAACTTTGTTTAATACTATTAATTATTATACACTATTCTAACTCATAATATCGGTGAAAACTACTAGAAAATCGCTTTTAGTTTGTTTTAAGGTTATTGCGATATTCATATTTTAATTTTAAATTCTCAGAATTCCCGTTATATGATAAAACTAATATTAATTTTGTAATCTATAGATTATAAGAAATAAATCAACATATATTTCATTGAGGTTCACTAAAATTCGTGGTGGGCCCATTCTCCATACAAAAGAAACTGTCTCCTTTATAGAGAAATATTACAGTTAATTATTTTAAAATTTTGATTTACAAAGCGTTATAGCGCTTCCTTAAACAGACATTTGAATTAAAAAGACTTGAGAATAAGTGCGATCTTTCGCAAATAAAAGTGACATGTGTCATATTCACAGCGCTCTTGGGACCAAGTTTTGAAAGTTATGTTGACCTTTTGAATAAGGCGAAGTATTGTTTGTTAGAAATTAATAGGTAAATACCTACAAATTTTGTTCGTTCTTGTTCTTCTTTACCAGCCTGTAAAGTTGCCTAGTCGTTACGCAAGGCAGGTGATTAAAGATTTATGATCTGACCTATATTTTATTTACAAGACGTAGGCACCTTTAACGCTGCTGCCCGTCGCTAGCCTGGGAATTTTATGACTCGGCTAAACGAGCTGGTTTTACTGCTATTTATAGGTATCCATAAAATTCGTCTGGCATTTCCCAAAGTCGCATATTACGATACCCACGGGACGAAACAGGGGGATGGATTCCCTTGCACCGCCATGAAACGGCAAGTAGTTGTTTGCATATAAATAAAAGTGTCTGCCTGCTATATTGAAATAACTGCCCTTTATCTAGCCGAGGGGGTTATTTGCATGCCATCAAGAGATGAGTAAACATTATTTTAATTTTTGTCTGTCTGTTTGACCGGGCTAATCTAAGAAATGGCTAAACTTTACGAACAGATAGAGAGTTATGCCAGGAGGGATTTAGACTATATTTTATCCGAAAAACTTGTAGATATATTTTGAAAACAAAATGAAAAATTGATATAATAAATGATCTTTGATTAATAAATGGTTTTTGTGTCAGTTTTTTTTTTCATTCATTACAGCCTTTCACAGGAGCCTCTTGTTATCAGATCAACTGGAAAGTTGTTTCTCACTTCAAAAATATTAAAAAACGTAATAAATTGGCAACATATCGCTAACGAAATTCGAGTTTAGAGATTATCGTCTTTAAAGCCTATCAAAAGTACACTACTGAACATAGGCCGATAGATTGCTTCATAGATTGATAAATAAGATTAGATTATTTAATAATGCGGTACCAATTTCTAATAAAAAATAATAATTTTAATCAAATAACCTTAAAATTATTGTAATAAAATATTTCGTTCGTTCAAGGATTTGTGTTAGTATGACAGTGCTTAGCTTGTGTATTTATTACTTGAAAGTTATGCAATGGTAAGAAAATTATTGCACAGAAAAATAAATGTCTTATATTATGCTGAATTTTGTATTGGGTTTAACGTTAAACGGTAATCTTTACTGAGCATTCTTGGCAAAATAGTATTTATTAAAACTTTCTGTTTATGTAGCAAAAATTTCGTGAGTTTAGTGAAAGGCTCCTATTAAAGAAATAATTTATGTATATTTTGACTTACTTTTATGGGTTTTGGAAAACGTTTCTGTTCAGGTGCTCCTGTATTAATCAATCCAAAACACTCATAATAGACATCAAATGAGAAAACAAGACCAATCAATTTAGATCCTCTTGGTTAATAGCAAAGTGTGCGCAGCATACAGGTATATTTATTGAGAATTTGATTCATAAATGGCGCACTAAACTTCAAACAATTATACCATTAAAACGAATAAAATATCAGCTAGATTTTTAAGTCATAACGCAGTAATTCTCGTAAATAACATGAGACAACCAATCTTACCATTCAGAAGTAAACCAGTACTTGCCTATAATATTGTAAAATCCTATATATATGATGCTTGTCGTTTGTTCAGGGATTAAATTAATTAAAACAAAACAATTTAATTTAAACAACAAAAATTGTAGGCCACACAAAAATACTTGTTGCGAGCAGCACATTGGTAATATAAAGTCAATAAATCAGACAAGATGAAATTAATCACCGATGCTCTCCAGATTCAATCCTTCTGGAGGATAACAAAGGCTTATCGTTGCAAAGAAGCTTAGCGATCGTTGGACGTTGGTACTAATTTAAATATAGATTAAATAAGGACTAAAGAAATATGCTCATTTTTCACCTGACTATGTATAGAAATGTAATAAATCTTAAAATTCAGCTAATTGAATTGTAAATTAATCACAATGTTAAAAGAAACGCAGGAGAATTTTTTTTTTTTAATATTTCTTTAAGCTTAATCTACGTCAAGGGTAAACGTATTACCATAATTTGAACGCATCTCAATTACCGTTTTTCAAGGACGTTCAATTTTACACACTGCTACTTGACTTTATTCAACTCTAAGTAACTATATTATAATTAAAATTTAAATTATATACTACTAAGTTTTATACATTATGTTATGTTCTATTTAATCAGTAAGTATTTCTTTATTAGTATTTGTATAGTACAGATTAATTAAAAATAACATAATAATTAAATAAATTTGTCATGCAATATGTCATTGAGTGCGCACGAGTGAAACGGATTTTTGACATTTGACAGTTGTGCGATTGGCATCGCGCAACCCTTCGTTCAAGAATTTACTAGTTAGTCTGTGCCTCGTTGTTGCTTTTGCGTCTCGTTATGTACTGTGCCATTTTGTGTGTTTTCATGGATCATATAGAATAGAAATATGTAGGGATACCAAGATTTTTCTCAGTATAATCTCAGAGGAAGTGGTGATAGAACATTAATAGGAGATAGAAATATTAAGTCCATGCACATTTCAAGAAAACAATATTATGTTTACATTTTAATAGAAATATTATTTAAATATATAATATTACATATTGTTGTAGTTATTTGTTCGGTCGACAAACCATTGGATATTGCGCTCACGTTATGACGTTAGTATGGTACCTTGGATGTGCTAGGTATCAAAAATATCTCTGCACCAGCAGAATTTCTGGATGACGTAGTTGTAACAGATTTAGATGAAAATGATGATAATTAATAAACCATTCCACTTTAACATAGTCTTTTATTTGTTTTTCCCATTTTCTTCATCAGGTATGTATGTAAGTACCGTAGGCCAATGAAATGTGTTTGTTAGATAAGTGATTACTTTTGACAATACAAAACTAAGTTAGACTTTTTAGAGATATAGAAACTATCTATCGTTTTTACTAAAATGTAGTTAGTAAGTACTTAAGTATGCTGGAGAAATAGCAGATAGTGCTCGACACTCAATTTATAGTGACAATCATCGAGAGTAAGCAGTGACTTAGGGCGTTGGTTTCAAGGAATTCAAGTTAAAGAGACGTTGTTGACCATAGCTAGGTAAGTATTCCTATCTAAACTTCGAGCGTTAATAATAAGTTCTAGCACCTTTTTTCTTTATTACCTTTTGGTAACGCTAAATCCTAACCTAAAATGTAACATTAATATTTTTTTTTGCTTCGTAGCGTTTAAATCGTAAAATGACTATATGACATTATTTTCTGAACTTACAGGAAGTTTTTCTACTATACTTGTTTTAAAATATATAGATATTTTCAAAAGTTATCGTGTTTACCCTCCATGCGGACTTGATAAATCCACACCATAAGCCACTAAAGCAACTTTATTACATAAAATAGCAATTAATCGATTAGAAAAAGAAATAAGTTCAAAACTCATTTATCTTTCTGACAATGTGCTTTTATATCATTTATGTTTACAATATGTTAGATATGATTTCATGCGACAAAACGTTGGAATCTTAATTTTTAAGCGCTAGTAGAACATACCTACGCGCTTAAGGCATGCAATAATCTAACATCTCTCATGCTTATGAGATACTAGTTTCATCTCATTTTATTTATTGACGTAAAGTTGCCTTATCCTAGAAAAATCTTTTACTGCCACCTTGGTCTAATGATTGTTAGCGCGAAAGCTGATCATGTGGGTTTGCACGGAAATGATTGCACGGAGGAAGGAAACATTGTAAATGTAATTATTGTTTACGTCTAGATATTTGTTCATTTGTAATTCGTGTATATAAACCGTCATCATGATATCCTAATTTTATGCTACAAAATGTTTTAAACCTTTTCTGGGCGCAATATGTCTCCATATTATATGCAGACAGCCGTGGGCAAGTTACTTTATCTTTGAAAATACATTTTAAAATTATTATGAGACTCAAATCAAATTAGTTCTATGTCCATTTATATTTCTTTTTATTAAACCACAATCTGTGAATAAAACCGTTTTCTCGCGTCAGTTACCAAATCCAATCGTGTTGTCATAATTAACACTACAGTCCCGCGTGTGTATCAGTAATTTAAACTCAAATTAACATAATACTAATTAAAATAGTAATAAGTAATAATATAAAGTAAATTAAAATATAAATAAAATTAATTTCATCGGCTTTAAAGGCGATACCTGGCACCAGCAATGCTCCTTTTATCACCAGTCTGTGAAGTTTGAGATTAAATTGTTGCATATCATTGTTGGATGGCTTGTTCCACCATTACTTGATCGCCAGAGTCTCGACGGTCTATACTTAGAGTGAAACATACGTTGGAGAAGTTATCATTTTGAAGAAAAGTTGTCATGATCACACCCTGATATATTTACAAATATGAAACTTCGTTATCATCATTCGTATTGAAAATTGTTTGAAGAATTTTAATGCCTCTGTGGGTATGAGCGCGTGGGCATTATCCGCGCGCATGAGCGTGAGTCACACTGTGGGATCTAGGGATGATTAACACGTTTTAAAATAGTTGTCTGGCTAACATTTACAAAAATAGACCTCAGAATGTAAGTAAAATTGATTAATTTTGAGATCTTTAAAGTGTCTGCAATGCGATACTGCTGACGGCAAGTGTCTGGAATGTTAATGACTGATTTTTAACGATATTATCTAACATATATGTAAACATCAGCTGGGATAATAAACGTGAGGTAAGTAATATTTCTACGTACCTTGATTATATTACCTGATACCTGGAAAATGGCCCACTGGCCAAACTAGCAGGTAGGCATGCGATCATAGTACATACTAACACTACTTAATCTTACACATTTCGTTCATCAGAAAATAAGTGACATCTGGTGGCCCTGGGATCTTGCTCTATTTAACACATTTCAAAATACAGTTTAACATAACGTTATGTGGCTTAAATTGTTTTTTTTTTAAATATAGGACACCTACAGTCAACTTCAAATAAAGTAGGCTACAGATGCATTGCAACATCTGAGGAATAAAAGTGTCCTACCACCTAGTGTTACTGTATAACAGCAGTAGTAATATAGGATATTTTAGGATAACATGCCTATCTCTATTATTTATTTAAATACAATGGTGGTAATTTGTCAGTATTTTCAACACAGAATACGTTTTAATCTCGTTATGTTAACTTACATTACATATACGCTAATATTTTGTTATAATTTTATAGTTTCTAACCAAATTGTAGGTCAATGAGATAACGTTAATTTAACTTACTAAATAAGGAACAAATGCGCAAACAAAGACTAAGGCAGAATATTGGGCTCACTAAGCAATGACTTCGAACGTTACGATGCGAGGAAGATGCAAGCGCTTGAAGTCAAACCGAACTTGAGCTTAAATTATACTTGGATAGTTTCGTCATTCGGTAGAGCAGAAACGGTGCCAAATATGTTAAATCAATTGTACTGACTCAGGTTTGCAAATAGCACACTTGTGTTACATGTCTCTTTATTCTAAGTAAGGGTGACAAACGGACATACAATCAAGTGAATGCTGTGGCATATATACATCTACATTTATCCTCGATTAAAATCAAAATTCAGATGAGAGAACGTATGCAATAAGATGGAATGATTTGTTATCTGTAAAAGGGTTTTTGGTTCTAATCAATTATACTACAAGACAGCAGCATTATGTTATATGATAACATTTAGCGTGTATAATAAATTTGACATTTACACGCATACCTTCGTAGGTGAAAGTACAGAAATATTTTATAAATCCCTATGATTAAAACGTAGCTATAAAGCATCCCAGTATTTGACGTATATTTTGTTAGAGAAATAAAACTTGACAAATGGAATTATCTTTATTATGATAAGAATTAATTTGAAAACTTTTGATGTGATGTGATGTGATGTAATGAGCAAAGCGCTACGAGACCCGATTTTCTTATTAACTATGAAACCATTTACCTGTCAAATAAATTGCAAATAAAATGTCATCTTCAATGTACCTACATAGTAATAAGAATACAAAAAATCAAATTGCATTTTTGTATGATTGCTATGTGTGATTAAGGTTTCTTTTCGGCACACCATGAAAGAAATCACTGTATAGTTATAGATTATATACCTATACCTACAGCAAAGGATTACGTATGTGCCAAAATTGTCATTGTAAAGGATGTTCAATAGACATAAACCTTTGTTTTACATGGGAAATGTATCAAGTAAACTGGGGTAAGGTTTCAACCTTCGCCGTATTTAGTTAGAGCCACAGGAATGCGCCAGACACATCCGCGGCCTCACGAGCGCCGGCTGCCATTATATCTCTTTTTGTACTTCAAGTTCTCATAGTTATAATAAAAAATAATAAAATAAAAATAAAATGTTTTATTTTTAGGCATCGTAGGCCCATAGCATGTTAGTAATAGAAATAAAACTTAAGAGCTAATGTTAGTAACAAAACATATAAAACATAAAACGTATAAGTTATGTAGTAACAGATAGTAAAGAAAACAAAACCTATGCACATTCAAAGTCTTCAACGTAGTCACTTTTACGTACAGCATAACATACATAACGTAATAACCTTTATGCTGCTTTCTGCTAGAGACCCTGAACGTGATGGTAGGATATTCTCTATGCAACAACATGGCACGCACTATAAGAATTTGTTAGCATCTAATTTCTCGTCCAGTTACAATGGGTGTCTTCAAGTTAAGAGTGAATAGGCTTTTGCCAAGCTAAGCCAATGTGCTTTACCATATTCGGCTAATTCACTACTTTGGAGGAGTATTCAAGCACTTATAATACTTAAAATAGTCATAAGACGTCACAAGATTTAAAAAAATTGGTAATGTTATAATGCTTGTCTACTAAAATAAATAACAGAACATTTGGTAGATATTTTTGTTTCTAAGCGCATTGTAATTACTAGCCAGAGCTCGCGCAGCTGTGGTACGTAATCATATTCGAGTATATGATCACCGATATTGTTGATTTACGTCAACGTGATCACAGTTTTTGTAATTGCTATTTTAAATGTTGACTTATGCATGCATGTCACGCACGCACTGGAGCAGCGCGGCGGACTAATTTCTCCATGAACCTCTCAAAATAAAAGGTGAACTGTGCCCATTGGGGAATATTACAGTTTGTATCTTTTGGTAAGTGGCTTCTGCAATCCTTGAACACCTGCAGCCATCTTGAAATAAAGAAAAATTATTCACAGCCTGTAATTATACTGGTTCACTAACACAGCTGTGCAAGCACTGCTATTTGGCGGTAGAATTAGGTAACGGGTGGTATCAGACTTACAGGAATCGAGTCTTACCACCAGTAAGTTTTTGTCTTCATAAAAAAAATTAATTATTTTATAAATGAATAATATAATATATTACAATTCCTCCCCATAGATTGCCTCATAGGGGATAATATGCCATAGTTGCCATGCTTGGTAACCGTGTTGGCAACCGTAGCTTTTTATTTTTAGTCGTTATTAAGAAGACGCTTCTGCCCATCTCCTGGTTTGTTTCTGTCACCTCTTCATTCCACTTTAAAATCTCTTAACACTCTTCAGTTAAATATATCTTTGACTGAAACAAGTAGGTATAACACAACAGTAGGATGCCGCCATTGTGTTTCCTCAATGGATTCCAGTAATTTTCCATTACTATTTGCAACAGTGCTTCAGATCCTAGGCTTTAAGCATTTCAATAAAACTAGCACTCGAATTGAATACAGGATCCTTAAATCGGTGAATAATTTCATTCAATTTCTCAACCAATTACATCAAGTACATTTGTTCGATAATTTAATATTATTTCTTCCATTCTATGATTTTAAAGAGAGTAATATTTATTTTTGCACTAACACTCCTGCTCTATCTAACCGAGAACCCACAAATTATGGAAAATGTGTTCCTACTTTAACTACAAATTGCAGTGGTTTAAGCGATTTATGAAAAATTATGTATATTAAAAAAGTATAAAAGCTTTCATAAAGATAAAAATAATAATATTCAGTGCCTGGTATTTACTATCCCGCTTAAATTGTAAACAATTAGTTAGCTGAAGAAGCCACATGCGTATTAATGGGAGTAATTTACGTTTATCTTTTAAAATTAAAAAATGTTTTGAATAAAACGTTGTCTTACGAATATAATCGCGTTTAGTTTTACTTTTCAAAGAAATGTTCACTTAGAACCAAATAAGAAGAATAACATGACAAAATTGGTTTCATTATATGTAATAGTTGCGTTTAAAAGTTGTCGTCACTGTCAAAATTGGTCACGATCATTACCATCATATTCAAACTTATATTTTATGTACATATTTGTTTTGATACAGGTCTGGAGTTAATGCAGTATTACGAAGAATTAATTGCCTTTTATTTTTACTTTAATAACAGCCGCTCAGTGTTTCATTTTATATAGACACGCACGTGTGTGAAATGCAACAACGTCGCGAAATTGTCTGGAGTGTGACTAATGTAACTTTTGAAAGGCGATCTTGGATTTTGAGTTTATGTGAATATTACAATTTTATTTTCCATTTTAAGTCTGTTTAGCGGTGTATTATTTTTGTTTTGTTTGTAAAGATTCTAATATTTGCTATGATATTCTTATAAAGACAGTGATTAAATGTAATCCTAATAATAAGATCAATGCATATGATCAGTTGCTAACGCAGCTACAATCTGTTGGATATTTCCAATCTAAAATGTCAACTGACTCGTGACTGTGAACATGCACTCAGTTCCAGCGAACTCCAACGTACTGCAGCCTCGTAAAACTGAACGCCCGTTAGTCGAAATGTAAACATAGCGATAGATTTTGCAAATTTGGTAAAGATGTAAACTTATAACATAAATATATATATATATATATATATATATATAAAATGATAAAATCTAGAACATAGTTTTATTCAAACAAAGGTTTTATTAAAATATTTTATTTCAAGTTATAAAAAATTCAAATTGTTTGCTTGATGCACTAATCTTCCGTATCTTTTAAATTAATTTCTGCAGCAGCTGCTCTAACTTTCTGGCGTAATTCGGTTATGTTTTGAATAGGTTTTGCATAAAATTTGTCTTTATGCAACCCCATTAAAAAAATCAAGAGGCTTAGATCTGAGAGCGAGGTGGCCACGCAATTGCACCAAGACGGTCAATCCATTTATCAGGAAATTCATTATTTAGATAGTCCTGCACAGGACGCATAATCCGCTAGTCAACCATCTTATTGAAACCACATTCTTCGAAGTATGTTGAGCGGTACATCTTCTAACAAGTTTTCGAGAAATTCAAATAATTCTCACCATTTAAGGTCTCCGCTAATTCAAAAGGCCAATAATATGACTGTTTACTTATTTCAGTGCACAAATTAATTTTAAATTGGTATTGCGATCGGTCCTCTCGCATAAAATGTGGGTTTTCAGTATGCCAACCATGAACATTATGAACGTTGAAATAACCATATTTTTGTATGTTCTTTAAACAAACAAGAATCAAGTCCAATTCGCGAAGCCGAAATCGTTATTACGGAAACGGAGCAACACAAATAAAAAATATGCGTTAAGCAAAGAGTTGTAGCGTGCTGAACATTAAAAGACAAACAACCGCCAAAGCGTCAACATCTGTTTTGAGCTAATGCCTATACTGAATGTATAGTGCAGTTACGCTCTTTATTGCCGCTAATGATTAATTGCGTATTTAAGTTGAACATCCGCTCTCACACTTTTACTATTTTTAACAAGAGTCGGTGGAAAAGGAAACAAACGACTACTTTGGAATTATAATGCGGAGAGTTGACAGTTTAAGAGCAATGTGATATTAATTCCTAATACGCTGATAGATTTTGTATTTAAATTTGACAAGCTTTACTTAAATATAAAGAAACCACAACTAGTAGTTTATGAAGAGGATTTTTCCGAACCGGTGGTGAAAGCATAAATGAATTTTAATATCTGTTCTTGTAATATATATAACAAAATATTTCACTAGACTAATCTAATATGTTCTATTCTATTCTATTCTATCCTATTCTATACTATCCTTTCCTATCCTATCTTATCCTATGATCCGTATTGCAGTTTAAGGCCAGAGCCACAGGACCCAACGAGCTTATAACTCCGCAAGTCCATTTGAAACAAGTGTTTATATGGCCTATAAATAATTTGCAAGATATTTTTAAATAAAAAATTGATATGGAATATAATAAAGCTTTATGTCATGTAACAGTATCAGAAGGGTGATATATGAATGTAACGTGAAACCATCTTAAGGGATAGCGTCATTTATGTAAGTCGAAACGCCTAAATTATTTTCAATCGATAAGTTAGAAGTAATATTTTTACTTATTATAAGACCACTATTCCACCTAGTGGTAAGTGGTGATGCAGCTTAGATGGTAAATCTTTCTTAGCGTAAGAAAAGCCTATCCAATCTTGCCTTGAAGACGACCAGATTGTATTCGGACGAAAAAATAGACGCCGGCAAATTATTTCACTTCTTTGCTGTACGCATTACAAAGGACGAAGCAAACCGTTTGGTTCTAATTTTAAACAACAAAGGGTGAAAGCCCGCCAACCGCCTGGTTGTCCGATGGTGGAAAGGAAACGGAGGAATTAAAGCGTATAATTCCTGCGCACACCTACCGAAATGCATCCTATAGAATACCGAGAACACTGGCTACTTTGCGCCTGTGCTCGAAGCTGACAAGATTGGTTTCAACCAAATCAGGTCACCAATGAGCCTCTTAGCACGTGTCTCCACTGATTCCAACGCTGCCAGATGGCATTTTTCAGCATCAGCCCATATGTGACAGTAGTACCATGCACGACTGGACTTGCGCTTTATATAAGGCAAGAAGCTGCCCCGGCGTGAAGTACCACTGCACCCTTGCAAGGACACCAAGTTTTGCGTCTGCTTGGCTCTGAACTCAATGAACCGCCCATAGTTGAGGTTCGGAGAAAATTCAACCCTAACAATTGAAGACGGTCAGTGTACTCCCAGGATATATTCTGGAAACTAGCTAGTGAGCGGCCTTTTAGAGGTGACAAGACATGCTTGTATTTGTGGACGTTGAATCACACGAGATTGGCATGGCCCTTTCAGAGACTGCCTATAGTTTGAGATTCACATGCTCAACCATAATTTCTCTTTCTCTGATCTTTGATTCCGACTGGCCTGGCACTTGGCTGGTATCTCTCCACAACTGTGCTTTCGTCTGCATACCCATTAATACCGGAATGAGCAGATCATTTATATGTAGCAGTAAGAGAATTGCGGAGAGAACGGACCTTGGTGAACTCCAGCGTTTGTCGCGATAGGACAGGATGAACAGCCATCGATGGCGACTCGGAGAAATATCTTTTACATATATCTGTCGGAGCGTCTATAAAATACCGGTTGGATCGAGGTGGAATCGAGGATATATCGAGAAACCCCACTTGTTTGTGCAGTATAATATTCCCTGTAGGCGCTGTGCGAGAGATTCCGCTGAAGTCATTCTACGAGTGTAGTCATTTTACTAGTGCTAAGATGGTGTCGTGGTTCTGTTCGTTGTTGTAATTGTGTGGCAGTGCAGGCAAGGAGGATGGTGTTGCTGAGAGGCTACCCTGTGTTATACTGAGATAAGTAGTGTTGCTGTTGATTTGTATTATTTGGTGTTATCATTTAATTACGTCGTACCTCACGTTACACTGGTGTGTGATTGTGGCGGGGACGTGTTACGGTATGGTTGAACTGCAATTACTCTATACTGAATGTATAGTGCGTTACGCCATCTTATTACTGAAAATGATTAATTGCATACGCAAGAGAGCAAGTCGAACATCCGCTCTCACACTTTTATTATTTTAATAATTAACGCTATCCTGATGTATTTCCGAGATCAAAATTGCGATCTTCTGCTGAATCTCCGAGATCAGAAGTGGATGAAGTCCTTTTATCACCAAATAGAGTCTTCGAATAGTGTGATAGTTATTACGTTTGTGAAAAACTTCGCGTTTTCGACATTGTTTTTATTAAATGTTGAAATGAAATATGCTGTCCTATTTACGAAATTGTCGTATCATTAAAGTATAGAGTAAAAGTTTAAAGTAAAATGTTTTAAGCCAAAAGTTAAATATTTTGTCCAAATAATATTCAATTAATATTAAGGTACCCAAGTACTTTATTATTCCTCAATGTACCCAAATATGTTCACAAATGTCGAAAAATGTTGGAGGTATATAAGATGAGTTATAGTTTGCATTCAGTGGAAATTGAATTTGTTCTAGTTTTGTTATAATTTGATATTTCTTGCGAGGTGTGAACTACATGGGCTAATTTTAAAGTTTGAAATGTTTAAGCGATGTACCGGAAAAAAAATGTTTAACTTTAACGTGCTATGAATTTAAAAAATAAGTAGCCTTTTGTGTTCTAATGTGTTGATAAGTGTTACAGTTTACTCCGAGTATTACGTAGTCGATAAAATTGGATTTGATGTTGAGGGTTTAGTGGAAGGCCTAGTACTGTGGCGCTCGATCTTAAATGGAAGTATGTTGTCAACGCATGACGCCGCAGACACATTATTTGCTGCTGCCGATCACCATTTGATACATAAGGAAAGTAAATTTATCTTAAACATTGACTAAGAAAATATTTTGTGGAATAAGTTGTTATGTAACTTTTAATTGGTTGAGAAAATGCCTGAATGCCTAGCTTATTTCAATTGACTAACCTAAGTCTATTGAGTGATTAGTGACACTGTTAATTTGCGGAGTTTCTTACTTCGTTTTATTTTGTGTCTTGACTATGTCAATAGCCATACCGTAGCCGTAGCTCAGAGTGGGTGCGGTAAGCGTGTGAAGTCGATAAAGGTCTAGTTTAGTGGTCGTTGAGATGTCACGGGATGACTGAACATGGAGATCGTCAATAGAGAAACGGTTTTAAGAGGTGGCTCCTTAATATTAGCTAGTAAATTATTATCTATGTAAAGAACGTAAAGATATTGTGAGCCTCTCTGTTGAGCGAACTGTAGAAATGGCAAGTGTTGAGTTTGAGCACCTCATTGTTGTGAGCGTCTACAGACCCCATGTACTATATACGATACTTTTGAAAAAATATGGAGGAAGTTTTGTTAAGCAATAAACAGAATAAATCTGTAGTAATATGTGGAGACTTTAATATCAATCTCTAGAAGCTTCTTCCACCAATATTAAATTTAGATCATTGATTAAATCATATGGTCTTTTTAATTTATTTTTAGAGCCAACGCGTATTGCTCAATCTGGTGCAACATGTGCAGATAACATTTTACAAATGTTAAGCCGTTGCATAAATGTATAATTCAAAATTAAGTTCTGATCACTGTGGACAATTAGTTTCGTTATTATAATATTAAGGAATTTATGGATGATAATAACCCTGGGAATGAGGTTATCGCTACCAAGCTATTTCTAATTTGTTTTGTATTGTGAATTGTGTAACATACATGATTGTAAGCTGTTATTTAAAAAAGTCCCGCTGGGATTCTTGCTGGTTCTTCCCAGGACAGAGGTTTTTTTCGAACCAGTGGTAATTAAACAAAAGTATTATTATTATTTACAATAAGTATTATTTATAATCTATATTGAATAAAAAGTTTCTGTTTCTGTTTCTGTTTCAAAAGATAAGTGCTCATGAGTGGAATGAAGTGTAGTATACTTTTGTTGTGTAATTAACGATTAAGAATGTATGGCTCTTGAACATTTTATTTTGTAATAATATGTAAACTTTCCTTTTAAGGTTCAGGCAACATTACATCCTATTCTGAAGATAGCGATTCCGTGGCATACGCTGCACATTGACGCGACCGAGAAACTCCGCGGTAAGAATGACAGGAAGAATAAGTCTTCGTCATTATCGATGCATTCACGAAGTAAGTGTTGCTTCGCCATACCTTGCACATTGACTCTGGCTGAAAGACGTTGGCGTTGCGTTTTGCTCTTCGGCGCATCACATCGAGTTATTTCGGACCAAGAGTGTTGCTGCACCAGCAGAGACTTCAAAGAGTACTACGAGTTTGTAAATATAAAGCTCCACTTAATTGCGACAGTTAGCTTACGAGCCAATGGCCAGGTTGAGCAGATAGTGAGCACCCTGAAGAACATGCTTACCACCGCGGAGACCAGGAAACGTTCATAGCAAGACACTCTACCAGATGTGCAGCTCGCGCTTAACTGCACCCAGAACCGCGTTGTTAAGGCGATTCCACTGGAGTTCCCGTGTGGAGTTGCCAGAGCTCCCATCGGGCGCGTCCCAGGTGGCGGATAGGGGCACCACCCAGATATGGGTGGTAGCGGAAACCGCCGCGGACCAAAACTGGCCGGGGTTTGGCGTACCCGTGGTTCCATTAGGACAAGAAACGCCCGGGGCTTAATGCCCTTAGAGATGGGCCTTCTCAGGCTTGTCGTTGCTCCCGGTATCGCTCTTTGATTAGAGCGGACAGGGGATGCAACACACGCGGCGATGTGCCAAGCGCACCAATGCTGGGTGACACCGCGCGGTAATGTGCCAAGCGCACCGATACCGGGCGATCTCTGTGCGGCGATACGCCAAGCGCACCAATGCCGGACAACCCGTAAGCCCGCAACCCGGGCCCGGTGGCCCCCGCAGGGCCGCGAGGAAGAAAACCTCTTCAAAAATAACCCCAATCCTAAGGTATAAGGTGCCGAGGGGATGAATGGCTGGGGGGGAGCCCAGTCCCAAGCCTTGGGGAAGGAGTTCAGGACCACACCCTGTAAAAAAAGGAACCAAAATATGCAGTGCGACAAAAAATCGATTCCCCAGGGTGGTCCCGCCGATCCATTGGTAAGCGGGGAGTCCACCCCCAGCAGCGTTCATAGGCGCTGAGGCAGCCCCATCGTATCTGTGGGGGCAATCCACTGCATCGCGGGATACACAAGTATCAACCGCGGGCCCCACAACATCCACGGGGCAAAGTAAGAAGACTGGAGCCGTGTCGGGGAGGACGACACAAGACAAACGTGGGCGTTCTAAACGCCCTAATATGCCAGTAAATCAGGCTATTGAAAGCGATGGAGGTGGGTCCGATGGCTCGCTCGCTTCACTTACATCGGCCCCACCGGAAGGGGGAAGAAAGAGAAGGGCCAAGCCCCCAAGCGCTGCGGTTGTGGCCGCCAAATTTGCGGCAGTGTCGGCCACAGCCTCTGAAGAAGAGGCCGCTACAGGGATAGAAACGGAGGAAGACCTTTTCGACCCCTCCGTAGCGCCCACAAACACCAGGGCTAAAAAAAATCTGCCCAACCTAGAGGAGTTGGCCCGCGAAATGGCGACTCATAGTGACGAGGAGCTCGGTCAACAAATCGACCTCAACCTTCAGGCCGTTGAAAAGGTGGCGGATCGCTCCCGTAACCTAAAGGGCAATTTTGCGAGGGTATAAGGTTAGCCGTACTTAATATAAAAGCGGCAACTGAAGTACTTGCGCGAAGGACCGCTACCAGCGAGAATATCAAAAGACTAGAGAGGAAAATACGGAACTGCGATCACAGCTCGCCAACCTTGCAAAGAACCGAAAACTTAACGAAGAGATTAATCTCCTCCGTAAGCAAGCGACGCAAAAGGCTGATCCACCCCAAACAGCAAGTATGTCTAATCGCCCGGTGCGAGTGCAACAAAAAACCTGGCATGGAGAGGAGGACCTCATGGAGCGCATCGGATCCCTAATTGAGAGAAAGCTGGCAATCTTTGAGGCCAAGATATTTCCAGATAGGGTTATTCGGCCTCCACTGGCAGGGGCGAATAAGCCGCAGACACCGTCGCCGCAATTGTCAGCACCGCCACCCCAACCGTTGCAAGCACAGGCACCACTGCAGCCGCAGAAGGCTAAGAGACAAAAGGTGAAGAGGAAAAAAAAGAAGCCCGCCTCTCCACCGCTGGCCGCTCTCCCCCCAGTAGCTGCACCGGTGCTGAATAATTCGACACCGAATGTCAGCTCGTGGGTGAAGTAACTAAAAAGCCGAAAAGCAAAAGCCACCCAAAAGCGGTCCAACGCGACGGCGTCGACTTTGAGTACAATAAAGAGAGGAGCAACAAGAAAGAACTTTGTGCCCCGACTTCTGCGGCAGTAACAGTCACGGTGTTGGAAAGCTCCTCCGTTACTTATGCTAAAGTAATGGAGGAAGCCAAAGCCAAAATCCATTTGGCAGACTTTGGCATAGAAACTGTTCGCCTTAAGCGCGCAGTAACCGGAGGACTCCTGCTGGAGATAACGGGTCCGGACTGTGGAGAGAAGGCGGACAAGCTGGCGGCAAAGATGCGAGAGGTTCTCTCGGACCTGAACGTGCGAATTAGTCGCCCAATCAAAACAAGCGACGTTCGGCTGAGGGACCTCGACGATGCCGTCAGCGCTGAAGAGATTGCAGTGGCGATGGCTGAAGCAGGGGGTTGTTCAGTAGAGAACATAAAAGTCGGGGAAGTCCGACGAACACCCAATAGCATGGGGACGTGCTGGGTACGATGTCCCGTCGTGGCGATCCGCAAGATTGCAGCCGTTGGGAGAGTACGGGTAGGTTGGGGATCAGCCCGAGTGGAGGTACTAGAGCCCAGGCCCATGCATTGTTTTAGATGCCTTGAAAGAGGGCACGTTGCTAGCAGGTGCCCCAATGAAGTAAATAGAGGTACGCTGTTACGCTTGTGGTGAGTCTGGGCACGGAGCCAAACAATGCACTGCGTCGGAACCCAAGTGTCCTCTGTGCTCAGATCCGGCGGCCTGCCAGCCACAGACTGGGTAAAAGTGCGTCCCACCTCTAAAAAAGCAAAGGAAGGAAGAACGAGCAGACTCCGTCTGCATCCATCAACAAGCCGGACGCAGCGACATCAGTCCCTGCACCGAGTCCTAACTCGGCAATGGAGGTGGTCGAAAAATGAAATAAAATAAATTTCACACCCCTTAAAGTCCTCCAGGGCAACCTGAACCACTGCCGCAATGCACAACATCTGCTTATGCAGACCATTGTGGAGTGGCGGGTTGCCCTTGCAGTAGTAGCGGAGCCCTATTCCGTCCCTGACCATCCTCGCTGGTTCGGTGATGAATTGGGCTCTGTAGCCATCTACTGGGGAAGTGCAGAGAGGCCCACCCTGCGCCCTATTGAGAAGGGCAGGCTTGCCAAGTGCAGGCCCCCTGGCCATAGGCTGCTATGTCTCTCCCAATAGGTCCCTTGCCGACTACGAGGCGTACCTAGACGAGGTGGCGAACTGTGTTCGCGAATGTCAACCTCGTCCGTTGATCATCCTAGAGATTTTAACGCCCACCAGGGCAACCCAGAGACGATCCGAAGGAGAGACAGTGATGGAATGGGCGGCTGGGCTGGACCTCCGATTAATGAATCAGGGGTCCGTAAGCACATGCGTGCGGTGGCAGGGGGAGTCCATCGTAGATCTTACGTGGGCAACCCCTCCTGCAGTGCAAATGCTGTCGGGCTGGCGAGTGGCGGAGGAGGCGGTCACACTGTCCGACCACCGTCACATCGTGTTCGATGTCGCACTTCGCCAGCCCGACAGTAACCCCAGTCGCCGAGGGAGCAGCCCACCGCGGCGTTGGTGTCTCAAGCGGCTCGACCGAGATAAGCTCGAAGCCGCCGCCATCGTCGCGTCCTGGCCAGATAACGTCGAAGAGGTTCAGTCCGATCCTGAAGTGGAAGCGAACTGGTTTCGGGGTACGATGGCGCAAATTTGCGACCTGTCAATGCCCAGAACCAGTCGCCCCAAGCGCAGAGCAGTGTACTGGTGGTCGGCAGAAATCGCACAGCTCCGTGCGCTCTGCTTGCGAAGTCGGCGCCAGTACACCAGATCTCGAAGAAGAAGAAGGCGAGCTCCGCCTGAGGAGGTGGCCAGACTCTACGGGGGATACCGAGCGGCTACAAAGGCGCTACAAATTGCTATAGCCAACGCCAGGTCTCGGTCCTGGAAAGAGCTTCTGGAGGACTCAACTAAGATCCCTGGGGCGTCCATACAGGATGGTACTGGGTAAGCTCCGGCCTTGGTCGCCCCTTGACGGAAAATCTCGATCCGGATCTTCTGGGAAGGGTGATCAGCACGCTCTTCCCAGAGGACCGGTCAAGTCCTCAGGTCACCTACCATCGTCATGGGAGTGGCAGGATGAGATGGGGGTGACCGTCGAAGAGCTGGACCGAGCCGTTAGCCGCTTAAAAGCCCGGAACACAGCACTGCCCTGGGGGACAGGCTCAGGCAGCTGTTTACCAGCTGTCTGCGCTGTGCCACGTTCCCCACAGCCTGGAAAGAAGCAAGGCTGGTCCTCTTGAAGAAGGAGGGCAGGCCGCTGATTCTCCCTCTGCGTACCGCCCCATATGCCTGTTGGACAAGATTGGCAAATTATTCGAGAGGATAGTTACCAGTCGGCTCAATAGGCATCTGTCGCGCGTCGGTCCCGATTTGGCTGATAGCCAGTTTGGGTTCCGACGAGCGTTCCACTTTAGATGCGATTATTTGCGTCCGCCCTGTCGGAACAGCAGTATCCCAGGTGGCGTGGCGTTGGCGATAAGTCTTGATATCGTCAACGCCTTTAACTCCTACCTGGGATGCAATCAGGAGGCACTGGCACATCATCAGGTGCCCCTTACATGCAAGGTATTATCGGGGACTACTTGCGCGACAGGTACATCCTGTACATGGGGCAAGATGGCAGGAAGATCCGGAGGAGATTAAACGTGGGGTTCCACAGGGCTCGGTGCTGGGGCCGCTACTGTGGAACCTCGCCTATGATGCGGTTCTGCGAATCGATCTTCGCTGGCGTAGATATTGTCTGTTATGCTGACGACACATTGGTGATCGCCAGTGGATCACTTTCAAGGGGCCAAGGAGCTCGCTGAACTCGGGCGGAAGTCGTCGTCGCCAAAATCCACGAGTTGGGATTAGAAATAGCGCCTCACAAGACCGAGGCCCTATGGTTCCATAAATTACCAAGGGCAGGAACCACCCGACTCGTGTGTCCGCGGGTGGGTCTGATGTCAGAGTGGGATACATGAAGTACCTAGGCCTCCACCTGGACAGTCGCTGGGGCTTCGAAGAACATTTCGAGCGCCTAGTCCCCGGATCGAAAGGGTAGCGGGCTGCGCAGACTGCTGCCCAATCTAGGGACCAACGGAGGAAGTACGTCGCCTCTATGCGGGAGTTATACGATCCGTAGCTCTGTATGGAGCGCCTGTATGGGCAAAAGGCTGGCCATCCAACGCTGTAGAACTAAAATCTATAGTGTTCAGCGGAGGATGGCCATACGGATCGTACGAGGATACCGCACTATATCCTTTGAGGCGGCGACAATCCTGGCTCGCTTTCCACCACTAGATATACTGGCGGAAATGGACGCGAGGTGTACTGAATCCGTGCCCTCCGCCAGAGCGGTGGTAGTGAACCAGAAGAAGCGTTTAAATCAATTAAAGTACGACAGTAACGACAAAACGCTCTGGCGTCATGGCGCTCTCGACTTGAGGTGCGCTATGAACGCAAGCGCGTCATTGGAGCAATCCTGCCGGTGCCTGGATGCAGCGACAAGCAGGAAGACTCACCTACAGACTTACACAGATAATTACCGGGCATGGGTGCTTCGGTGATTATCTGTGTAAGATCGGACGCGAGGCGACGGCGAACTGCTTCCACTGTGGTGGACGGGACCAGGACTCCGCTTCCCACACGCTCGCGGTATGCCCAGCGTGGGAACGGGAGCGAACGATCCTGGTAAACCGCATCGGACAGAACCTCTCCCTGCCAGCAGTCGTGTCGGCGATGCTGAGCGGGGATTCGGCGAGGGCTGCAGCCACCTTCTGTGAATCTGTTATGATTCAGAAGGAGGCTTCTGAGCGGGATCGGGAGAGGGCGGATCCCGCGCGGAGACGACGTCGCCAAGGCGTTCGTCACGGCCCTCCTCTTGAAAACGGTGTTCCCCTACCAGAAACGGGGCCTTCGGGGTTGCAGACGCTCGGGCCGGGGGCCTCTAACGCCTAGTTATGTAACCCCCGAGGAGGACGATGACTTGGAAGTGGTCTCGAGACATCGTGGTAGCACTGCGAGGTGCTGGGGTAGTATGTACCCCAGGACGTGCTATTAGTGTAGCAAAGCGATGGAGGCCCCGGTGGCGTTCCGAACGGAGATCCGGGACCCCTCGTATACGCTGATGGTGACCACCGTGGGGTTTTAGCCGGTAGGGTCCGGCATAACCTCGTTGCCCCCGCAGCGGAAGGTATCATGAGTTTCCCCACGAAAAAAAAAGAGTCCACTGGAGTTGCTCATAGTAAAGTTTCTAGACCTGAAGAGATAATGTTGGCTGACGATGAGGAACCAGAGGTCGATATCGATAATGTCAGAGCTAAAGGAGTAGGAAAAATGAAACGAGCCTCTGCTGAAGACAGCCCGATTCAACAGCACCAAGGCCAAGGTAAAACCATTCTCTGTTGGAGATTACGTTCTATTGCATAACGAAGAACGTAATTAAACCAAGCTTGACCCAAATACAACGGTCCATTTAAAGTCGCGGAAGTTCTGGAGGGTGATCGTTACGTCCTGAGAGCCCTGAATTCGTACTCTAGATGCCTGACAGTACTTGGGTCATCGAGGACAACGACAGTGATTCTGACCAGTAAAATGTTTTAGTAACTACCGAACAGCACTGCCTTTTGTTTCGTTCGCTTTTGATTTTGACTCGTAATGTTATGACTGTGCTAGCTATCAGATGCCGGATAGAGTTTATCTTGAGCTATCAGATACCGGTTGGAGGATATCTTGAGTTGTCAGACGCCGGTTGGAGGTTGTCTGTAGTCATCAGGCGCCGGATGGAGGTTGCCTGGAGGTCGGCTGTCTTGTAATCTATCAGACGCCGTACCAAGGTTATCTTGAGCTATCAGATGCCGGATGGAGGTTATCTTGAGCTATCAGATACCGGTTGGAGGTTATCTTGAGCTGTCAGACGCAGGAAGGAGGTTGTCTATAATCATCAGGCACCGGTTCGAGGTTGCCTGAAGGTTGTCTTGAGATCAATCGGACGCTGAATGGAAGCGGTCTTGTTATCTATCAGACTCCGTACCAAGGTTGTTTTGATTTATCAGACGCTGGATGGAAGCTGTCTTGAGGTCTATCAGGCACCGAACGCAGGTTCGTAGAGCCTATGACAGTTTACTATTTCTAAAGTGCTATTCAACAGGATTCGACTGATTTACCTTGTGTTAAATTAATTTTGCACTCCATTGTTCTTTTGATATAGTTAGAGACCTTTGTTTTGCTACAAAGTTAAGATTGCCTTGAACAAATAATTTAAAATACAGTTCGTTTATTTTTTGTCAGGTTGACCGAGCAAATGCACTTTTCTGTGGCGACCCTTTTCCACTTTCAAGTACTACCCCAAATGAGAACGTGTGAAACGTCAAGATGGCGGTGTTAATGCGTGAGCACACTGGCGCCGTCCAGCAGCCATCGATAACTTTCATTTCTTAACTATTGTTTGTATTCAGTTACAGTTTTGTCCAGTCCACGTTGTCACATAAGATGATGACTAGTTGAGGGCTAGGTTGTCGGTCCAACTAATCATAGGAGATGATAGCTGGTCGAAAGGAGGCCTTAGCTACTGTTAGTTTACATGAGGTCAAACGTAATCTACTTGCGTATGTGTTTGAGTCCCGAAATGTCCAAAGATACCTACAGTGTACCTTTTCATGTCAGGATGGACGAGGCGGACTAATTGGTGACTAATAGTGTTTGTTACAGGAATGCATGAAGACACATACCCGAGGACGGTCGTACGTCAGGATAGCCGTGTCGGAGCGTCTATAAAATACCGGTTGGATCGAGGTGGAATCGAAGGTATATCGAGAAACCCCAAGAAAGATGGTGTTGCTGAGAGGCTACCCTGTGTTACACTGAGATAAGTAGTGTTGCTGTTAGTTTGCATACTTTGGTGTTATCATTTAATTACGTCGTACCTCACGTTACACTGGTGTGTGATTGTGGCGGGACGTGTTACAGTATGGTCGAACTGTAATTACTCTATACTAAATGTATAGTGCGTTACGCTATCTTATTACTGAAAATGATTAATTGCATAAGCAAGAGAGCAAGTAGTTCATCCGCTCTCACACTTTTATTATTTTAATAACGCTATCCTGATGTATTTCCGAGATCAAAATTGCGATCTTCTGCTGAATCTCCGAGATATCTATATTGTCTTTTACGCGGAGAGACGCGCTGCAGTTATTTTGGTTATACCACAAATAGGTTGAGTTGAACGGAAAAGACCGTTATTACAAAATACTAGCATAAAATAGCAGTTTAATGCTGCTGTGTTTCGTGGGGTGAGTGTATCCAGTATCCATCTTAATCTTATTTATGTTTTACAACTTACGTTTCTATCAAAAGTGCATATCTCAAAACGCCTTAAAAATAATGCTGAAACTAAATCACAAATAATTTGCCCTCGAGTAAAGCAATCTACGATTCCTACATTCCGATCTTTTCTACTCACTGTTAAACCTATAAACGATACAAACTGCCAGCTATAGGTGAGCAACTTGTATAAACACGAGTTTGTACCGTGTGATTAAAATTCTTTAATACATTAAAATTATTCCGTATGCAACTTCTAGCTCAAGGAAATATAGCAATTAGTTATATTACATTTCTGTTAAATATTAAATCGAATACATCACGGCACACGCCCTTCTTTAGAATAATTGTAAAATTTACGTGTAAATAAACGTCGTTTTGTTTCAATTAGGATAATAAGAACTGCGGACCCCAAACGTCATTTGTCATGATGGTACGCAGGGATAACTCAATATTGCATTGCGAGTTTGTTGTGTGTGAATTTATTGTGCAATGGTATACAAAATGTACCAATATAAAATAATATAATAAATATAAAATACCTAATGTTGAACCTAGGCCATAGAATTACCTTGTGGCGGCGCTGTCGTCGCGCCAAAGCGAAAAATACATCGACGCCTAAATCGCGCTATCAAAGTTCCGAAGCAAAAACAGTATATATAGAATATACTGTTTTTGCCGGGCAGGTCTGGCCTCTGCCTGGCGGGAGATCTTCCTTTCCTTCCACCCGTCACAACCTCATAGTAGTATTCGTCATCATCAAGTCCATTGCTAAACATGGCATATGTTCATAGATTAAATCATAGTGTCACATAGTTGGGGATATCCGCCGTAGTTGCCGCTCAGTAGGCGGGTTGGCAACTGATTTTTTGAGTTGTTATCAGAAAGATGCTTCCCATCTCCTGTTTCAATTCTCTCTGTCGCCTTTTACGACAACCGCGGGATGGTACGGGGTAGTGAATACTCTTGCCACCATTTCACGCGACAACTTTTAGTTTAAATCCACGTAAGTGAATGCACTACTATCTTACATAAAACATTTTCTCATTCCACATATAATATGTTTAATGAACATTCGTGCATTTATTTATACATATTAATTATACATATCATGTCGTAGTTTTACTTTTTGCACGCACAATTACTGAGCCTTTCAGTATTAAAGGTTTTAATTACTTCTCATAGCAAGCTGATAAGGGCTATACTCGGTGATTTTTGCATAACAAAATTTATGATGTGAATATCTGCAGTAAACCAGAGTTATCGGCATAGTGGGTGGATATGGCCGGCCATATGTGAAGAACCGACAAATAATAGAATAATAAAGTTTTTGAGGGTCTCATATCGAAGTGCAGAGCGGTCTGGAGATGTAGTGGAGGATGGAGTGAAGACTTGGTAATACATGGTGATACGATGATGCTTGTAGCTCATTTTCTTTTAAATAATGCTTGGTCGTATCGTATCATAAGTATTCCTAATCTTCTTATTTTATATTTTCTATAAATCAATTGTAGTGAGTGCAGAACTAATGGCTGTGCTTTTTCAATCATTCATTGGACATAGGTTCGCACGGATGCCAAAAGTCAATTACCGTCTCTCTCATTCTTAAACCTGCAGGAGTACCGCATGCTGGTGATGTTGGTATTGGATATGTCGTTACATCCCATCCAGGAAAGTTACTGTCAATTGCCTTAGAAAGCTTATCTTGTTTTTGGTAGAGCTACGTTGCAACTGTATTATGGCTATAATAAAGAAGGGTCGGCTTAGCAGGAAGGACCGCACTCACACAGAGTGCCAAACATATAACTGAATGTTGCTGCATTTCCTATGGTGAGTGTAGAGAACCGAGACGTTTTTACTGGTAAACAGGCATTCCATCGTAGTCCTCAGGAAGACATACGCATTATGATTTTGGATTTTAATTCAAAATATAAATCAGTTTCTTTGGACGTGATCATAAGTGGATGCGGTACCATAAGTGATACTGATACTGGGTGGTCCAAACAGTGAGGTTATAAATTTTTTTGATTCCTCACACCTAGGGTATCCGAAAATACCCTATGTATGTTCCATGATTTTTGTAGTTTTCAGTTATGATTTTTGAGGAGCACCTCAACAGAACTTTCCCAGGAAGGTGGATTGGGCGTGGGGCCAATCGATAATGCCACCTCACTCTGATTTAAACCCTATAGATTTTTATTTGGGGTTCTACAAAGAGATGGTGTATGCTAGCAATTAATTCGGAAAATGAATTAAGGGAAAATTGAGACAGTGCGCAGAAAAATCAAAGAAAATACGAATGCTTTTCGAAGACTAAAAGCAAATTTTTAAGACGATGTAGACTGTGTATCGAAGTTAATGGCCGCCATTTCGAAAATTTACTTAAATAAATTTATCTTAAATTATTTACTAGTTTTAGTATGAATCTTGAAATCATTTGTCTAGTTCCCGGCAAACATCTTGAACAATAAGCGTAGTGGGGAAGGTTTGCGCATTTTGTATATGTAAACTCTGCGCAGTCAAGGTCAATGTTCAAAAGTTTGCCATTTTGTTGTCAATAAATTTTAAACAATAAGTAAAGACACTGGATGTTATTTTTGCTAACCTGAAGCATTTACTATCTTAGTTTAGCCCTTGAAATGATAAAAAGATTTTTTTAAATCAAATTAACTATTCAGGTAGTTTCCTGCCTGAGTAACTTCAGAAGTCTGTAACAGAAAAACTGGCCTATTAAGTGTCATTTTTTTTATGTTATTATGAAAGATTAAGGTATTGCCAAGTTTTAAAATTAATTAGAAAGTATGAAATCATTTATTACTATTTTCATTTAATGTTGAAAATTCAAGCCTCACTCTCCTGACAGAAAATTTTAAGTTTCGATTAAAATTATTGTATCTTCGGTGAATGTTAGGAAGCTAATTATTTTATGCATAATAGGGCAACTCATAAGGATCATGCTACAAACAAAAAACTGGGAAAAATCTCACAATTACATTTTTTTTAATGTTAGGCTGTTTAGGGTGAACATTTTCAAAAAGGATAAAAAATCATAACTCGAAAACTACAAAAA